>CM035111.1:44051836-44651836 GCA_020205505.1 Panax japonicus
TTGAGTAGAAGATCGTATGCGAGTACGATTGCGATGTTGTTAAAGACCCATTTTGTATAACTTTAAAATGATAGAAATAGAGTTAAAGATTCTAGGTACCCACTGTGATGATCAACTTTAATCGATAAAGTTAAAATCTCTCAAGCTACACACTTGAGCTGATGAATTTGAAGAAGGAGGTACAAGAAGTTGTTATTCTAAAAGCAAGAATCGATGATGTGAGGAAAGCTCAAACCTTAGATCTATTGGTCGATTTAAAATCCTCGATCGAATAGGAACTGTGGCCTATAGATTCTTTTTACTGCTAAGTATGTCGCGTGTTCGTAACGTTTTTCACGTACCAATGTTACGTAAATATGTGGACGACCCAAACCACGTTATTGAGTTAGAACCAGACGAGGTAGCCGAAGACTTAATGTACGAGGAGGTAACTGTCAAGATCTTGGATAGAAAGGAGCATGTCCTACGCACAAAGGTTATACCACAAGTTAAAGTTTTATGGAGGAACCATGCTATTGAAGAAATGACCTGGGAGTTTGAAACGAAAATGAAAGCGATGTATCTTTACCTTTTCGAAACACCAGGTACGTACGTCAATTTCGAGGACGAAATTTTATAAGGAGGGGAGGTTGTAAGGCCCCAAAATTTTTTTAAATAAAAAGGAATTTTCTTTATTTATTATTTTGAAATAGTAAGGGTGGATTTGATTAATGTGGTTAGTTATGGGTAAAATGCGCAAATATTTTAAATAAGCAAGTGGTGATAAAATATTCATTGTTGTCGGGGAATATTCGTTTGGTCGTGAAATATTCGTACTGTCGGGGAATATTCGTACGACGGCGCAGCCTTGTGTGGGGCCCATAACGGAAAGCGATTGGATGAAGAAAACAACAAGTATAAGTTGTTTATAAATAACGAAGTAGTTGTTACCGTTAATACTGTTGGAATACTCGGTGGTTAAAACACAGTAATACGCGTTGTTGTACAGTAGCACACGGTATTGCACCAATTATTGATTATTACCTAAGAAGACACTACTCAATAATTGTTACAGTAATTAATGTTCAGTATTTTATTTTATTGATTCAATAATTGATGCGTTGATATTTTATATTACTGTTGTTTCAATAATTATCACTACACAGTATTTTCTATTATCGAAGCAATAATTCATATTATCTGAATAATATTATTAGATAACATTATTGGCAATGTCTAGAAAGTTCTGTCTAAGGAGAGGTTTGGTCACCTAATTGCGCGCTAGTAAGGAGAAATCTTTATTGGAAAACCTCCTCTTTCCTGGGAACGGCCTGGTTGCCAGTACTATGATTTTGTAATATTATTTGTGAATAATTAATTATTGATTTATATGATGAGGAAAATATTGATTTTATGTGGATATAGATGGAGAAAATTTTTAAAGTGACAATTGTTAAAAATTGATATCTTATCTTTTCTGATAAAATAATATTGTATTATATTATATAATAACGATGATATTTTTACAATGAATGTGGGATATATGAGTATATGAGGAGGAAGAGTATTTTTGTTGCAAAAATTGTTTAAAACATGTTAAACATGTTGGTGGACCCATTTCTTGACTGAAATTTGATTATATCCTGTAAAATCGCCCGTTTATGGATTTTGGTCAATTTCTATTTGGAATTTAGAAAAACTTTCTTCTGCAAAGTTGTAGAGAATTGAATTTCTTATAGAAAGGCACAAGATTCAAATTTTTTGAGAAAAGGGCTATTTATTATGAATTATTGTAGTTCTGAATTAATTAATTTTTATTATTTGGAGTTTTAAATAAAATAATTGAGAAAAACGTTTTTCTTATTTATTGTGGGTGGATGGCTGATGTTGTGAGCTAGTGTCTGCGTAGGAAAATTTAATATATATATATGTATATATATTAATATTTTATTAAATTTTCTGCTTTGGTGTTCTAAGCAATTTCCTATAAATAGGGTGCTTAGGTTAGAATTAAAAATCACATCAGAAACTACAGATTTATTTCTCTTTCTCTCTCGATATATTGAGCGTATTCTTGTGAGTATTTTAGTACTTTGAGTATTGCTATATGGTGAAAGTCCTTTCACTACTATATCCAGTATACCAGTCAGAAGTACTATCCTTTTTAGGTAAGGAATGTTATTTTCTTCTCAAATGATATTATTTCTTCAATATCATTATGCTGAAATATTGGTTGGAACTTTTTATCAAATTTAGAACTTTTTTATGTTGGAGTTACTATTCACGAGTTACTATTCACGAGTTAATATTCATGAGTTACTATTCATGAGTACTATTCACGCAACATGATGATGTTTTTTGTGAAATTTCAATTTTTTCGTGTCGGAGTTACTATTCACGTATACGACACTATTCACGAATACGACACTATTCATCGAAAAATTAAATTTCTTCTTTTCGTCCAAAATATCTATTCTGGACACTAGCTTTGATTGTATCCATGTTTTGATCATTCTTGAATTTTACCCCACTCTGGTTATTTATGAAGTATTTTTGAATGGGAATTGTTTAAAGTACGAATCCATAATATTTGTTCTTTTGCTTCACTAGATTTATTTTTTTTAAAATATTTTCCATCATCCTCAGTCCTAAAAAACGATATAACTGAATATCTTTGGCCTGTAGTGCAAAGATGAATGATTTCTTGATGAATATCTTTGGCCCGTAGTGCAAAGATGAACAGGTATTGAGATGAACATGACCGATTGATTAATATCTTTGGCCCGTAGTGCAAAGATGAACAGGTGTTTAGATGAACATGACCAACTGATGAATATCTTTGCCCTGTAGTTTAAAGATGAATATTTGATTCCATATATATATTGATTGATGTTACAGGGATAAAATATCGACGATGTACTTTTAAATTCATATATAGAAGATAGTAGTTTGCATTCTCTACTTAACTCTTCTAATGAATTATTATTTTCGATGCGAAGATTGATTTAAAACTGGTTGTCTATTGTATTCTATTAGATTTTTCCTTGTTGAGGACTAACGATAATTTGTTCTATATTATCTTAGTCATAATGTTCTTTACTAGGCTAGTTGAGCTCACCCTTTTCCTTTTTGTTCTATTTTTCTTCTCAGGAGGCGAGAATATAGCGGGAACTAGTCGAGGTGTGGAGTGGTGGTTCAAGATAGTTATTTTAGTAGTCCTCACTATTTTGTAAAATAGTGTATCAATAATTATAATGAAGACTTATTTGAGTGTGGATATTGTCTAGAAGAAAATATTTGTATTTAAACTCACAGTTTATGTGTTGTCGTATTTTGCACGACAATTGTATTAATGAAGTTGTAATTATTTTTGTACCATGTATTTGGCGACTTAGAATAGGTTGGGTGGATTGGACCTATTTTGGGGGCGTCACAGTTGGTATCAGAGCTTAGGGATATGGTCTCTGACGGAGATCGGGGAATAGTACTAGTAGGGGAGAGACGAGTAATCTTTCTCTAGTATGTCATACCTAAGCTTATTTGTTGGTCAGTCGAACTATATGGTTTATATGTGATATGTTAATTTATTTAATTAAGCCTTATTTTATGACAGTATTTAAGAATGGCAGCTGAGAATATTAACGGTGGAGTTAATGAGACCGTGAAAACACCTTTAATCACCACCCAGGGGAACATGCAACAAGAAGGTAATATTCAATCTGTAAACAACACCACTGAGCAGACGATGAAAGACGGGAAGTTTATGAGCTTTTTGCAGTTCATGCAAAACCAGACGAGGGAGACTCGTGTACAGAATACGGGTGGAAATGATAGCAACGCGCGGCTTGCCACGGCTAAGCAGTTCAAAGAATTGGGACCACCAGAATTCTAGGGAAAGCCGGATCCGATTAAGGCAGAGACGTGGGTCAAGCAGATTACCAAGATATTAGATGTCTTGGGATGCATGGAGGAACAGAAGGTTCTATTCGCCACTTTTATGTTCCGTAATGAGGCAGATTACTGGTGGGAATATTTGAAGCGTACCCATCCAGCTTCACTCAGCATGTCTTGGGAAACGTTTCAGAAACTATTCAATGACAAGTACTTTTCAGAAAGTATTCGTCATATGAAGGAGGTATAGTTTATTAGACTAGAACAGAACGACATGACGGTGTCCCGGTACGAGGCAAAGTTCACGGAGTTATCCAGGTCTGCACCTCATTTGGTAGAGAACAAGGAACGTATGACGCGAATGTTTTTGAGAGGTTTGAAACTCAAAATTTGTCAATACCTCATATCTCATAAATTTTCTCTATATTCAGATGTTGTGAACATGACTCAAATATTAGAGCGAGATAATGAGTCTGTTCAACCGGGCGACCAACAACACGATAAAAATCATACTGGTGGCAACGGCCATTGGGACAATGATAACCATCGTGAAAGAAATTATCAGGCAAGAAATGGTAACCACTTCGGTGGTAATCATGGCCAAGATAATTGAAGAAATAATTCAAGTGGAAATTTCAAGAAGAGAAGATTAAACGATGACGGGAAGACGTCGGAAGCAGCATCAGCACCAACAACAAATTCTAGGGGAGGAGAACGACCGCCAGTTAGATGTTACAAATGCGGAGAGGAGGGACATATATGTCCAAACTGTTCACAGTCTTCCAAGGTATGTTTTAGTTGTGGAAAAGAAGATCACATAGCTCGATTTTGTCCTGTAGAGAAATCAAGTCCAGCTAAAACGGTGGCACCAAAGGAGGATACGGAAAAGACAAAGTCAATGGTTCCTGGAAGAGCATTTGTCGTGACCGGTCAGAATATGAGGAACCCGAACGAAGTTAGCACGTGTTAGTTAATTATAAATTCTTGCGAAGTTTATACCTTATTAGATACCGGTTCTACCCATTCATTTATCTCTCCTGCTTATACTCATCGTTTAAACTTGACTCTGGAGAAAATTAGACTTTGACTTATTTGTTGAAACTCCATTAGGAGAAACTTTCGTTACATCCGCTATTTATAAATCTTGTTTGATCCAAGTTGGCATCATCGCATTACCTGTTGATCTTATCTCTTTAAAGATACTTGCTTTTGATGTGATTTTAGGGATTGATTGGTTAACTACTCATCATGCCAAATTGATTGCTTTTGTAAGGTTGTTAGTTTTCATATTCCTAAGCAACCTATTATTCGAATTCAAGCAACCAAACCATTGAAGTCAAACTTTTTCATATCAAGCCATAAAGTCATTCGTTTATTGAAAAACGAATGTCAAGCTTTCTTAGCCATGTCATGGACTTGAACAAAAATACGTCAGATTTGAGTGTTATATCTATTGTTTGTTAATTTCCTGAAGAATTTCTTGGCTTACTCGTCGAGCGTGATATTAAATTTTGTATCGACTTTGAACCCGGTACAAATCCCATTTCTAAAATCTCATATTGAATGACTCCTATTGAACTTCAGGAGTTAAAAATTTAACTATAGAAGTTGGTACCCTAGCCTCTATTTGGTGATTTCCTTTATGGAATGCACCGAAGCCAGACTCTCTGTAGGGGATGCCATATTCGTACGGTAGTAAACTGATAGGTGCCATTGTGACATGCTATCCAAGATTGGGATATGAGTCATAGTTGAGAGCAACCTAAGTTAGTAATCAAATTACATATCTTTCTAGGCTTAGTTGGTTATTATCGGAGATTCGTGGAAAAATTTTCTCGAATCGCTACTCCATTAACTCAACTGACTTGTAGAGATACAAAATTCGAATGGAGCAAGAAATGTGGGAAGAGCTTCGAAGAACTCAAGAGGAGACTCATTTCGACACATGTTCTGACCATACCATCCTGGAAAAGCGAACGTGGTAGCTTACGTGTTGAGTAGAAGATCGTATGCGAGTACGAGTGCGATATTGTTAAAGACCCATTTCGTATAACTTACAAATGATAGAAATAGAGTTAAAGACTCTAGGTACCCACGTGATGATCGACTTTAATCGATAAAGTTAAAATCACTCAAGCTACACACCGGAGCTGATGAATTTGAAGGAGGTACAAGAAGTTGTTATTCTAAAAGCAAGAATCGACGATGTGAGGAAAGCTCAAACCTTCGATCTATTGCTCGATTTGAAATCCTCAATTGAATAGGAACTGTGGCATATAGACTCATTTTACCGCTAAGTATGTCGCGTGTTCGTAACGTTTTTCACGTACCGATGTTACGTAAATATGTGGATGACCCGAACAACGTTATTGAGTTAGAACTAGATGTGATAGCCGATGACTTAACGTACGAGGAGGTAACTGTCAAGATCTTGGATAGAAAGGAGCATGTCCTACGCACAAAGGTTATACCACAAGTTAAAGTTTTGTGGAGGAACCATGCTATTGAAGAAATGACCTTGGAGTTTGAAACGAAAATGAAAGCGATGTATCTTTACCTTTTCGAAACATCAGGTACGTACGTCAATTTCGAGGACGAAATTTCATAAGGAAGGGAGGTTGTAAGACCCCGAAATTTTTTTAAATAAAAAGGAATTTCCTTTATTTATTATTTTGAAATAGTAAGGGTGGATTTGATTAATGTGGTTAGTTATGGGTAAAATGCGCAAATATTTTAAATAAGCAAGTGGTGATAAAATATTCATTGTTGTCGGGGAATATTCGTACGACGGCGCAGCCTTGTGTGGGGCCCATAACGGAAAGCGATTGGATGAAGAAAATGACAAGTATAAGTTGTTTATAAATAACGACGTAGTTGTTACCGTTAATACTGTTGGAATACCCGGTGGTTAAAACACAGTAATAAGCGTTGTTGCACAGTAACACACGGTATTGCACCAATTATTGATTATTACATAAGAAGGTACTACTCAATAATTGTTACAGTAATTAATGTTCAGTATTTTATTTTATTAATTCAATAATTGCTGCGTTGATATTTAATATTACTGTTGTTTCAATAATTGTCACTTCATAGTATTTTCTATTATCGGAGCAATAATTCATATTATATGAATAATATTATTAGATAACATTATTGGCAATGTCTAGAAAGTTCTGTCTAAGGAGAGGATTGGTCTCCTAATTGCGCACCAGTAAGGAGAAATCTTTATTGGAAAGCCCCCTCTTTCCTGGAAACGGCCTGGTTGCCAGTACTATGATTCTGTAATATTATTTATGAATAATTAATTAATGATTTATATGATGAGGAAAATATTGATTTTATGTGGATATAGATGGAAAAAATTTTTAAAGTGACAATTGTTAAAAATTGATATTTTATCTTTTCTGATAAAATAATATTTTATTATATTATATAATAACGATGATATTTTTATAATTAATGTGGGATATATGAGTATATGAGGAGGAAGAGTATTTTTGTTACAAAAGTTATTTAAAACATGTTAAACATGTTGGTGGACCCATTTCTTGACTGAAATTTGATTATAGCCTGTAAAATCGTCCGTTTATGAATTTCGATCAATTTCTGTTTGGAATTTAGAAAAACTTTCTTCTGCAAAGTTGTAGAGAATTGAATTTCCTATAGAATGTCACGAGATTCGAAATTTTTGATAAAAGGGCTATTTATTATGAATTATTGAAGTTCTGAATCAATTAATTATTATTATTTGGAGTTTTAAATAAAATAATTGAGAAAAACATTTTTCTTATTTATTGTGGGTGGATGGCAGATGTTGTGAGCTGTTGTGTGCGTAGGAAAATTTAATATATATATATATATATATATATTAATATTTTATTAAATTTTCTGCTTTGGTGTTCTAAGCAATTTCCTATAAATAGGGTGCTTAGGTTAGAATTGAAAATAACACCAGAAACTACAGATTTCTCTCTCTTTCTCTCTCGATAAATTGAGCGTATTCTTGTGAGTATTTTAGTACTTTGAGTATTGCTATACGGTGAAAGTCTTTTCAGCACTATATCCAGTATAACAGTCAGAAGTACTATCCTTTTTAGGTAAGGGATGTTATTTTCTTCTCAAATGATATTATTTCTTCAATATCATTATGCTGAAATATTGGTTGGAACTTTTTATCAAATTTGGAACTTTTTCATGTCGAGGTTACTATTCATGAGTTACTATTCATGACTTACTATTCACGAGTTACTATTCACGAAGCATGATGATGTTTTTTGTGCAATTTCTATTTTTTGGTGTCGGAGTTACTATTCACGTATACGACACTATTCATGAATACGGCACTATTCACCGAAAAATGAAATTTCTTCTTTTCGTCCAAAATATCTATTCTGAACACTAGCTTTGATTGTATCCATATTTTGATCATTCTTGAATTTTACCCCACTCTGGTTATTTATGAAGTATTTTTGATTGGGAATTATTTAAAGTACGAATCCTTAATATTTGTTCTTTTGTTTCACTAGATTCGTTTTCTTTAAAATATTTTTCATAATCCTCAGTTCTAAGTGATGATGTAACTGAATATCTTTGGCCTGTAGTGCAAAGATGAATGATTTCTTGATGAATATCTTTGGCTCGTAGTGCAAAGATGAACAGGTGTTGAGATGAACATGACCGACTGATTAATATCTTTGGCCCATAGTGCAAAGATGAACATGTGTTTAGATGAACATGACCAACTGATGAATATCATTGGCCTGTAGTGCAAAGATGAATATTTGATTCTAGATATATATTAATTGATATTACAGGGATAAAATATCGACGATGAACTTTTAAATTAATATATAGAAGATAGTAGTTTGCATTCTCTACTTAACTCTTCTAATGAATTATTATTTCCGCTGCGAAGATTGATTTAAAACTGGTTGTCTATTGTATTCTATTAGATTTTTCCCTGTTGAGGACTAACAATAATTTGTTCTATATTATCTTAGTCATAATGTTCTTTACTGGGCTAGCTGAGCTCACCCTTTTCCTTTTTGTTCCATTTTTCTTCTCAGGAGGCGAGAAAATAGCGGGAACTAGTCGGGGTGTGGAGTGATTGTTCAAGATAGCTGTTTTAGTAGTCCTCACTATTTTGTAAAATATTGTATCAATAATTATAATGAGGACTTATTTGAGTGTGGATATTGTCTAGAAGAAAATATTTGTATTTAAACTCGAAGTTTATGCGTTGTCGTATTTTGCACGACAATTGTATTAATGAAGTTGTAGTTGTTTCTGTACCATGTATTTGGCGACTCAGAATAGATTGGGTGGATTGGACCTATTTTGGGGGCGTCACAGCCACTTACATAGTACATAAATTCAAATACAACTTAATAATACAACTGTCGTGTACAATACGATAAAACATAAACTGTGAGTTTGAATACAAATATTGTCTACTAGAGATTATACAAACTCAAAACGAGTCCTTATTACAATTATTATTACACTATTTCACAGAATAGTGAAGACTATTGATGTTATCATCTGGTCCGGCACTCCGTTCCCCGACTAGTCCCTGCTACGTTCTCATTTCCTGAAGAGAACAATAAAAGTAAAAGGGTGAGCTCAACTAGCCCAGTAGGAAATATTATGACTAAGATAATGCTTAATATATTATCGTTAGTTTTCAACAGTGTTAAACTGATACAATATAACAACCATCAAGTTTAACTGCAGTAGAACAAGCAATCCATTTAAAGAGTCAAGTAGAGAATAAAATCTACTATTTTTATGATTTACAAGGTTTTTCATCACTTTTATCGCTGGGACTCAGCTTAATAAATAATCCACATCATCGAATCACCCCTGCACTACGGTCAAGGATATTTTTTAGTATCACGACCACAATTATCCATGCAATACGGGCCAAGAATATTTGTGTATTCAATAATGGTCATGATCATGCCAACAACTGTCCATCAATGCTCTACGGGCCAATGAGGACTTTTTCCACATCATTTGTAACATTACGGTCATGATTACACCGAATAATCCCTGGTCATAATCATACCAAGTCCATCTATGCACTATAGGCCACAGATGACTTTCAACAAAATATAAACATGAGGATGCTGACAATGATATAAGAATTCAATAAAACAAGTTCAAGAATTAATTTATCTAGGAACTAATAATGTCCAAATTATCAACATGATACTATTTTGTAAAGTAAAATTCAAGAATGCTCAGAAGAATATTTCCATGAAAAGATACTGGATGATACGCAAATATCAAGGATATTCCACTAATTTCATGGAGTATAGAAGTCAAAACTTTAAACAACTAAGTATAACAAGGAATGAAATAATAAAAGAAATCACCATGCATGCGATAGATCGTACATGCAGGTTATTCCAACAGAATAATAAATAACGAAATCAGGTCCGGCGTAAAATGCACAGACAGGATATTCCAACAGAATAATAAAGACGGAATCAGGTCCGGTATAAAACGTACAGACAAGATATTTCAATAGACTAATAAAGACGGAACCAGGCCTGGCGTAGAACGCAAAGACAGGATGTTCCAGCAGAATGATAAATAATGGAACCAGGTCCAGCGTAGAACGCACATACATGATGTTCCAACAGAATGATAAATAATAGAATAACAGAAGAATTTCACCAGGTATGCTGTACTTCGCATACACGGGTTATTCCAACATAATAACAAAGAATGGAATAACAGAAGTTCTCTTCATGAAGACGATAGAAAGAAATAATACTCTCTACCTTGGAAAAAACTGGATACTGGAATAGTGAGGTAGCAGATTTCTCTTCTTCTTTCTCTCTATAATAATCGCTCTAAAGCTTTTGTGAATTGGTGAGAAATGAAGGATGAGTGAGCTTCTATTTATAGAAAAATATAGTTTCGATAATTGCACATTTTGGGGCTCGAAATTTATAATACAGTACCTCCAACTTTTCTTTTATTTTTTATTTAGTCCTGCAAGTATTATCAATCTTGCACCAACTCCCCTAATAGTAAATAATGTGAATCCATAGTTCAATCATGTGAATCAATAGTATAATCATATGAAAAATACGAATTTCAGTATAGTACATTCATCTATACCTCCATTTTTAACTTAGTCATACAAGTATTATCAATCTTACACCAACTCCCCTAATAGTAAATAATGTGATTCAATAGTACACATATGTGAACAAATAGTTATATAAGCATTTGAATTAGTAGCAATTAATTGCTCATTTATCTGATAAATTACCCGATTTATCAATATAACCCCTAGACATCAATTATCATCGGAATAAATGTCGATTTTCACTAACACATACAATTCCAACATAATGACACTATTTTTATCAAAAATATAAAATTTGAAATTTTGAAGTTTGACTTTTCCCAAAAAAGTCAACTGTTGACTTTTTGACCAAATAGTGAATCCCGGAAAATTTTGTGTTTGTAGACTATTTTTACTAATTTCGTCGTTCTGGACTCAAATATCACGTTCACGTCTCCAAATTCAACTCCGAACAACATTCATCATTAATATTATAACTCACAATATTTATCAACCAGGTCGTTCCCAGGAAAGAGGGGGTTTTCCAATAAGGATTTCTCCCTATTGACGCGCAATTTGGTGACCAAACCTCTCTTTGACAGAACTTCTAGACATTGTAAATATTACAATTTATAATATGAATAACTTTGTCGTCTCAAGTATTGATTTAATAAAAAACATTTTATGCAGATGATACTGTGACAATAATTGTATCAATAATATGATAGATATGATGCATCAATTACTGTAGAAATAATTGAGTATAAATGAGTGACTTCTCACGTAAGCATTAATAATCTATATCGTGTGCTACTATGCAACCACGCGTATTACTGTACTTTTAACACCAGGTGTTTCAACAGTTAACAGTAAAACTTCCGCCGTTATTTTCATAAAGTATTTTTGTCGTTTTCTCTATCCGACAATAATTCTGTTTTGGGGGTCCACCAATGATTGTGCCGTTATACGAATATTTCATGTTAAAACAAATATTCCTCGACCAATCGAATATTATATAACAACTTGCATACTTTGCAAAATTTGTAAATATTACCCACAACTATAACATTATATTCAAAAATATATTTCGAGAAAATTTAATCTTTATTAAAAAAGTTGGGGTCTTACAACCTCCCCTTCTTATGAAATTTCGTCCTAAGGGTGCATACCTGGTATGTCGAAGAGGTAAGGATATCTCGATTTCATCTCAGATTCTAACTCCCAGGTCATTTCTTCCACATCGTGTTTTCTCCACAAAACTTTGACTTGAGGTATATCCTTGGAGCGTATAATATGATCCTTTTTATCCAAGATTTTAACAGGTAACTCTTCATACGTTAAATCTTCATCTATCTCGTCTGGTTCTAATTCAATAATGTGGTTCGGGTCTTTCACATATTTACGTAACATAGATATGTGAAAAATGTTATGAACACGAGACATACATGGTAGTAAAGCGAGTCTATACGCCACAGTTCCTACTCGATTGAGGATTAAAAATGGGCCAATGAATCTAGGGTTGAGCTTTCCTCTCTTTCCAAATCTTGTAACTCCATTCCATGGAGCAACACGTAATAACACATGATCTCCAATATCGAATTCCACATCTTTTCGATGAAGATCATCATAACTCTTTTGTCGATCTTGTGAGGTTTTATACGTTATCGGATCATTTGAATCTTTTTCATAGTCATACGTACCAACTCCGGTCCCAACAACGTTACTTCACCCACCTCATCCCAATATACTAGAGAACGACACTTTCTTCCATACAACGCCTCAAATGGAGCCATGCCAATACTTGCTTGATAACTGTTGTTGTAGAAAAACTCCACCAATGGTAGGAACTTATCCCAACTTCCCTTGAAGTCAAAGACACAGAGTCTTAATAGATCTTCAAGAGTTTGAATGGTCCTCTCCGACTGCCCGTCCGTCTGAGGATGATATGCCGAGATAAATCGTAAATCTGTGCGCATAGCTTTTTACAAACTAACCTAAAATCTTGAAGTGAATCTTGGGTCTCGATCAGAAACTATGGATACTGGTATACCATGCAGTCTTACAATCTCGTTTATGTACATACGAGGAAGATGTTCAAGTATATAAGTTTCTCGTATAGGTAAGAAATGAGCAGACTTGGTCAATCTATCAACAATGACCCAAATTGCATCTATGCCTTGAGAAACCTTGGGAAGAACAGTAATGAAATCCATAGTAATGTGTTCCCACTTCCATTCTGGAATTTCAAGTGGTTGCAATGGACCTTTTGGTACTTGATGCTCCGCCTAGACTCGTTGACACGTTAAACACCTTGAGATAATCTGCTACCTCTCTCCTCATATTTCTCCACCAAAATGTATATCGAAGATCACGATACATTTTGGTACTCCCAGGATGGATTGCAAATGATGTGTTGTGCGCCTCCATCAGTATTTTATACTTTAAATCAGGGTTGTTAGGGACACAAAGTCTGGAGTTGACTCGAAGTATTCCTTCCTCATCGATTCTTGCTTTCGGCATAGCACCTTCTTGCACTTTCTTCTTCATACGCATTAGCTCTAGGTCTGTAGCTTGAGTAACATTAACTTTATCGATTAAAGTCGGTTCTACTCGTATGTTTTCTATCATAATGTGGGTCCCCGGAGTCTTTATCTCTAACTCCATCCTTTGCAAGTCATACAAAATGGGCCTTTGCATTGACAATATTGCGCTCGTACCCGCATATGATCTTCTATTCAGTGCGTCAGCAACCACGTTCGCTTTTCCAGGATGGTATTGGATGGTATAATCATAATCTTTCAACAGTTCAAGCCAACGTCGTTGTCGCATGTTGAGTTCCTTTCGAGTGAAGAAATATTTGAGGCTTTTATGATCCGTAAAGATCTCCACTTTCTCCATACAAGTAATGCCTCCAAATTTTAAGTGCGAAGACAACAGCTGCCAACTCTAGATCATGAGTAGGATAATTCCTCTCATATTCTTTGAGTTGTCTTGAGGCATAGGCTACGACTTTCCCATGTTGCATGAGAACACATCCTAACCCTTTGCCCAAAGCATCACTGTAGATGACAAATCCCTCCGAACCAGATGGTATTGTCAGAACAGGTGCTGAAATGAGTCTCCTTTTGAGTTCCTTGAAAACTCTTCTCACATTTCTCACTCCAACCGAACTTTGTATCTTTCTGAGTCAGCTGAGTTAATGGAGTAGTGATTCGAGAAAATCCTTCCACGAATCTCCGATAATAACCAGCTAAACCGATAAAGCTACGTACTTTGGTCACTGTTTTAGGTTGCTCCCAACTTTGAATAGCTTCAATCTTTGCCGGGTCAACGGATATTCCATGACTTGATACTACGTGCCCAAGGAATGCTACTTCCTCAAGCTAGAACTCGCATTTCTTTAACTTGGCATAAAGCTTATATTCACGAAGCTTTTGGAGTATCAGCCTCAAGTGTTGCTCATGATCTTCACGGCTTTTGGAATAAATAAGGATGTCATCAATAAAAACGACCACAAAGTTATCCAAATATTCCTTGAATACTCCGTTCATCATATCCATGAAGGCAGCAGGACCATTAGTCAATCCAAAAGATATGACTAAGAATTCATAATGCCCGTACCGAGTTCTGAAGGCAGTCTTTGAAATATCCTCAATTTTAACCTTGAGCTGATGATATCCAGAACGAAGATCGATCTTTGAAAAAAATTGTGCTCCTTGTAACTGATCAAATAAGTCATCAATACGTGGCAATGGGTACCTATTTTTTATGGTGACAAGATTCAACTCCCGATAATCAATACAAAGTCGCATATTCCCATCTTTTTTCTTCACGAATAGAACAGGAGCACCCCAAGGAGACGTACTAGGATGAATGAAACCAATGTCTAACAATTCCTGTAATTGGGTCTTTAACTCCTGAAGTTCAATAGGAGCCATTCGATATGGGGCTTTGGTAATGGGTTTTGTACTGGGTTCAAGGTCGATACAAAATTCAACTTCATGCTCTGGGGGTAGGCCAGGAAGTTCTTCAGGGAATACGTCAGGAAATTTATTAACAATAGAAATATCCTTCAAATCTGACGTATTTTTGTTTAAATACATGACATGAGCTAAGAAAACTTGACATCCGTTTTTCAATAAACGAATAACTTTGTGGCTTGAGATGACCGTGATTGATTTTAATGGTTTAGTCGCTTTAATTCGCATATTAGGTTTATTAGGAATATGAAAGCTAACAACCTTACGAAAATAATCAATTTTAGCATGATGAGTAGTTAACCAATCAATCCCTAGAATCACGTCAAATGCAAGTATTTTTAAGGAGATAAGATCGACAGGTAAAATGCGGTTACCGATTTTAATTAAACAAGATTTATAAATAGTGGATGTAATGAAGGTTTCTCCTAATGGAGTTTCAACAGATAAGTCAAAGTCTAATTTCTCCTGAGTCAAATTTAAACGTTGAGCACAAGTAGGAGAAATAAATGAATGGGTAGAACCGGTATCAAATAAGGCATAGACTTCACTAGAGTTTATGATAAGCTTACCCGTGATGACCTCTTTCGGGTTCCTTGCTTTCTGAGAGGTCGCAACAAATGCTCTCCCTTGCAGCACCAGCTTTGACTTTTCTGGGACGGCCTTTGGTGCCTCCATTCTAGCTGAACTTGTCTTCGGTGAACGACAAAAACCGGCTAGGTGACCTTCTCTTCCACAATTATAACATGATTTGGATGGCATCGCACAGTTTGGACTGATATGTCCCTCTCCTCCGCATTTGAAGCATATGATAGGTGGTCGTTCTCCTTCCTTAACCACGGTTGCTGGTGTTGATGTCTTTCCATCATTTTTGAATCTCCTTTTCTTGAAATGTCCATTTTTACTATCTTGGCCATGATTACCACCGAAGTGGTTACCATTTCTGGCATGTTGATTCCCTCCATGTTTGTTGTCATGAATTCGATGACTGATACCACTAGTATTTTCATGTTGCCAGTTGCGTTGACTCGTTATCGCGCTCCAATAACTGAGCCCTATTTACAATATCTGAGTACAAACAAAGTTTATGAGAAATAAGATATTGACGTATCTCCAGTTTCAAACCTCTTAAAAATATTCGTGTCATTCGCTCTTCATTATCGACCAAATGGGATACAAGCCAGGATAACTCCGTAAATTTAGCCTCGTATTGCGACACGGTCATATTATTTTGTTCTAACTTGATAAACTCCACCTCCTTCATGTGATGGATCTTTCGAAAAAGTACTTGTCGTTGAACAGCTCTTAGAACTTCTCTTAAGACATCTTGTGTGCGTCAGGATGGGTACGTTTTACAGATTTCCACCAGTAATCTGCTTCTTCACGCAACATAAAGGTGGCGAAGGGGACCTTTTGCCCCTCGGAGCATCCCAAGACATCAAATATCTTGGTAATTTCCTTTATCTATGCTTCCGTCTTAAGTGGTTTTGGCTCTCCAATAAACTCCGGTGGTCCCAGCTCCTTGAACTGTTTAACAGTGACCGTCCGAGAGTTTCCTGTGTTTACACCTGCATTTTGAACAGGAGCCGCTCTCGCCTGATGTTGCATAAATTGCATGAAGCCTCAGAAGATTCCATCATTCATCATTTGGTTAGTGTTGTTGTTTGCATGAGGATTGTCGCCTTCCTGATGCACGTTGTCCTGGTTATTGATCTGTGGAGACTCAAAGGTCTCCTGTGCTCCACTGATATTCTCAACATTCTCGGATGCCATTTTCAAACACTGCCACAAAACTAGGGTTAATTGACATGCAACATATTATCACTATACTCTGACCGACCAATCAAATACCAAATAAACTTAGGTAGGTCATACTAGCGAAGGAATTCCCGGTCTCTCCCCTCCTAGTTCTAGTCTCACATCTTAGCCAGGGATCATATCCCTAAGCTTTGATACCAACTGTGACGCCCCCAAAATTAGGTATACGTCACCCATCTTGGGTCGCCACTTAAATGGTACATAAATTCAAATACAACTTTATAATACAACTGTTGTGTACAATACGACAAAACATAAACTGTGAGTTTGAATACAAATATTGTCTACTAGAGATTATACAAACTTAAAAGGAATCCTTATTACAATTATTATTACACTATTTCACATAATAGTGAGGACTACTAATGCTATCATCTGGTCCGTCACTTCAGAATCTTCTTCATGATTGATCATCATATTGTATATTGTACACTTTCTCAATTGTTTACGACTCGCAGCCTCTTCGATCACACTCTTTATTCTTGTAGCTTTTTGCGTCCCTTTGTTTGCGAACAAATAGGATTCCAATAACAATTCATCTTCAACAGGTTCATCATTATCTTCTTGAATTTTTGGAACCTCTTTTACATTAATTTCATCAGGGTCAAATTTTTCATCTTTGGGTTGGTTGTCAATGCACAACTGTACGCCATGCTTAAAACCATTAATTGAACATCATCCCGTAAAAGCTAACCGTAAGAGCAATGTCTCCAAATAATTGTAACGCGTCGTCTGGGATTCCTTATAATTAGACATTTTCCGTAAAAATATTATGTAATTCTGCATTTACATCTGTTACCATCTCTACACCACCGACTTAAAATGTATTTATCTGGTATCTTTGTAGTACTTTTAGCAATCATATGTGTGACGCCTCCAAAATAGGTATACATCACATATTTTGAGTCGTCAAATACATGGTACAGAAATAAATACAACTTCAGTAATACAGTTGTCGTGCAAAACACGACAACACATATACTGTGAGTTTGAATACAAATATTGTCTAATATATAGTATACAAACTTAAAAGGAGTCGTCATTACAATTATTGATACACTATTTTACAAAATAATGAGGACTACTAAAACAACTATCCTGAACCATCACTCCATACCCCGTCTAGTTCTTGCTATGTTCTCACATTTTGAGAATAAAAATGGAACAAAAAGGAAAAGGGTGAGCTCAACTAGCCCAGTAAAGAATATTATGACTTAAGATAATATACAATAAATTATCATTAGTCTTCAACAGGAAAAAATTTGATAGAACATAATAGATAACAAGTTTTAGATCAACAATTGCAGCGGAAAACATCAATCCATTAGAAGAGTCAAGTAGAGAATGAATTCTACTATCTTCTAAGATTTAAAAGTCCATCATCAATATTTTATCCTTGTAACATCAATCAATATACATCTTGAATCAAATATTCATCTTTGCACTACAGGCCAAAGATATTCATTTGTATCACCAGTTGGTTATGTTCATCTCAACACCTGTTCATTTTTGCACTACGGGCCAAAGATATTCATCAGTTAATCATTCATCTTTGCAATACAGGCCAAAGATATTCAGTAATACCATCATTTAGGACTGAGGATGATGAAAAATATCTTAAAGAAAACGAATGCAGTGAGACAAAAGGACAAATATTAAGGATTCGTATTACAGTTTATCCAAGTTCAATAATACTCCATAATAACCAATTGTGAATTAGAATTCAAAAATAAAGATCAAAACATGGATACAATTAAAGATAGTAACCATAATAGATATCTTGGACAAAAAGAAAAAAATTTCATTTTTCGGTGAATAGTGCCGTATTCGTGAATAGTGTCATATACGTGAATAGTAACCCTGACACATAAAGGTAGAAATTGTACAATAAAATCCATACCAATATTTTGGTATAATGAAATTGAAAGAATAACATCATTATAAAAAAAATAACATCCCTTACCTAAAAATAAAGTATTTTTGATTGGAATATCGGATGTAAAGCCAAAGGAAACTTGCACTGAATAGCAACTCTCAAAGTATCTAAATACTCACAAAATACACTCGATAATATATATAGAGAGAGAAAACTTGTTTCTGGTGTGATTTTCAATTATAACTAAACACCCTATTTATAGGAAAATGCTAAAATACCAAATGAAACTAAATTAATAAAATAATATATATAATTTCCTCCTTCTACGCCACCTACCAAGACCAGCCACCAACATGCCATTTCTGAAAAAAATTTGCAGCCCACATGTTTAAAACAAAAGTGTGTCCCACCCATAATTTTAATAAAAAAATATTTAATTTACGAAACTTCAACAATTCATAATAAATAGCCATTTTATCAAAAAATATGAATTTTATGTCCACTCCATAAGAAATTGAATTCTCTACAACTTTGTAGAAGAAAGTTTTTCCAAATTCCAAATAGAAAATGCTCGAAATCCACATACGGACGATTTTTAATACCTTCATTCCAACAAAATACTGATAAAATAACTTAACATTCATTCCATCATTTATAATCACAATAAATATATCCATCATTTATATCCACATAAAATAATTATTTTTTATCATATAAATGAATAATTAATTATTCACAAATAATATTACAGAATCACAATTATGACAACCAAGTCGTTCCCAAGAAATAGGGGGCTTTCTGATAAGGATTTCTCCTTACTAGCGTGTAATTAGGTGACCAAACCCCTTTTTTAGACAGAACTTACTTAGACATTGCCAATAATACTATCTAATAATATTATTCAAATAATATGAATTATTGATCTGATAATGGGAAATATTGTGCAATGACAATTATAGAAACAACAATAATATAAAATATCAACGTAGTAATTATTGAATCAATAAAATATTGAACAGTAATTACTGTAACAATTATTGAGTAGTGTCTTCTTACGTAAGAATCAATAATTCAACAATACTGTGCAATACCGTGTGATACTGTGCAACCACGCGTATTACTGTATTTTAACCACCGGGTATTCCAATAGTGTTAACTGTAACCGTTACGTCGTTATTTATAAAAACTAAAACTTGTCATTTTCTTCATCCAACAGTTATCTGTTATGGGGCCCACAAATGGCTGCGCCATCGTACTAATATTTCCCGACAACAAGAATATTCCACGACCAAACGAATATTTCCCGGTAAAATGAATATTTTATAACCACTTGCTTATTTTGTAAAATTTGCACATTTTACCCATAACCAAAGTATTATATCAAATTAATACCTTATTATTCACAATAATAAATAGAGAAAATTTGATTTTATTTATAAAAAGTTGGGGTCTTACAACCTTCCCTTCTTATGAAATTTTGTCCTCGAAATTGACGTACGTACCTGGTGTTTTGAAATGGTGAGGATACCTTGCTTTCATTTCTGATTCCAACTCCCAGGTAATTTCTTCAATAGAATAGTTTCTCCACAAAACCTTAACTTGTGGAATAACCTTAATGTGTAGGACATATTCATTTCCTATCCAAGATCTTAACAAGTACCTCCTTATACATTAAATCTTCGGCTATCTAGTCTGGTTCTAACTCAATAATGTGGTTCGGGTCTTTCACATATTTACGAAGCATAGATATGTGAAAAACATTATGAACACGAGACATGCTTGGAGGTAATGCGAGTTTATAGGCCACATTTCCTATTCGGTCAAGAATCTCAAATGGACCAACAAATCTTAGATTGAGCTTTCCTCTCTTCCCAAATCTTGTAACTCCCTTCCATGGAGCAATACTTAACAATACATGATCCCCAATATTAAATTCCACGTCCTTTCGATGAAGATCCACATAACCCTTTTGTCGATCATGTGCTGTTTGTATACGTTATCGAATCGTTTGGATCTTTTCTGTAGTTATGCGTACCAATTATGGTCCCAACAAATGTTGCTTCTCCCACCTCATCCCAGCATACTGGAGAGCGATACTTTCGTCCATACAATGCTTCAAATGGAGCCACACCTATACTTGCACGATAACTGTTGTTGTAGGAGAATTCCATCAATGGTAGGTACTTATCCCAACTCCCTTTGAAATCTATGACACAGAGTCTTAATAGATCTTCAAGAGTTTGAATAGTCCTCTCTGATTGCCCACCCATTTGAGGATGTTATGCCGAATTGAATCGTAAATCCGTGCCCATAACTTTCTGCAAGTTAACCCAAAATCGTGAAGTGAATCTTTGGTCACGATCCGAAACTATGGATACTAGAATGCCATGGAATCTTACAATCTCATTCACGTACATACGAGTAAGACCTTCAAGAGAATAAGTCTCTTGTATAGGCAAGAAATGAGCAGACTTGGTTAATCTATCAACAATAACCCAAATCGCATCTATGCCTTGAGAAACCTTGGGAAGACCCGTAATGAAATCCATAGTAACGTGTTACCACTTCCATTTCAGAATCTCAAGTGGTTGCAATGGACCCTTGGGTACTTGATGTTCTGCCATTACACGTTTGACAAGTTAAACACCTCGAGATAAACTCTGCGATTTCTCTCTTCATATTGCTCCACAAAAATGTATGTCAAAGATCATGATACGTTTTGGTACTCCCAGGATGGATTGCAAACGGTGTGTTGTGTACCTCCATCATGATTCTATGCTTCAAGTCAGAGTCTTTAGGAACACAAAGTCTGGAGTTTACTCGAAGTATTCCTTCTTCATCGATTCTTGCTTCTGGAATATCACCTTCTTTCACTTTCTTCTTCATACGCATCAACTCCAGTTTTGTAGCTTGAGCAGCTTTAACTTTATGGATTAAAGTCGGTTCTATTCATATGCTTGACATCATCACGTGGGTACTTGGAGCCTTTACCCCTATCTCCATCCATTGCAAGTCTTATAAAATGGGCCTTTATGTTAACAACATTGCACTCGTACCCGCATATGATCTTCTACTCAATGCGTCAGCTACCACGTTTGCTTTTTCAGGATGATATTGGATGTTATGATCGTAATCTTTCAACAACTCGAGCTAATGTCGTTGCTGCATGTTGAGTTCCTTTTGGGTGAAGAAATATTTGAGGCTTTTATGATCTGTATAGATCTCCACTTTCTCCCCATACAGGTACTGTCTCCAGATCTTCAACGTGAAAACGACTACTGCCAACTCCAAATCATGAGTAGGATAATTCCTCTCATATTCTTTGAGTTGTCGCGAGGCATAGGCTATGACTTTCCCATGTTGCATGAGAACAAATCCTAACCCTTTTCCTGAAGCATCGCTGTAGATAACAAATCTATCCGAACCATATGGTATTGTCAGAACAGGTGCTGAAATGAGTCTCCTCTTGAGCTCTTGGAAACTCTTCTCGCATTCTTCGCTCCATACAAATTTTTTATCTTTCCGAGTCAGCTGAGTTAATGGAGTAGCGATTCTATAAAATCCTTCCACGAATCTCCGATAATAACCAACTAAGCCCAGAAAGCTACGTACTTCGGTCAACGACTTCGGTTGTTCCCAACTTTGTATTGCTTCAATCTTCGTCGAGTCGACAGATACTTCATGTTTTGACACCACATGCCCAACGAATGCTACTTTCTCAAGCCAGAACTCATATCTCTTCATCTTAGTATATAGCTTGTTATCACGAAGCCTTTGAAGTTCCAGCTTCAAATGGCGCTTTTGATCTTCACGACTTTTGGAATAGATGAGGATGTCATCAATAAAGATAACAATGAATTGATCCAAATATTCCTTGAATACTCGGTTCATCATATCCATGAAAGCAACAGGAGAATTAGTCAATCCAAAAGACATGACTAAGAAATTATAATTTCTGCAGCTTAGATGGTCGCCGAATCTCCTATTTGGGAGGAGTTCAGGTAATTCCATCCCTTTGGTCTGAAGCCGAATGAAATGTAGTGGATTGAAAGAGAATCCCAATACCCGCTGACAATGGTTTGTTTTTTGGTAGGGGGTGAGACCGCACCATGAATGGCTGCCTACATACTCCTATTGAAGAGGAGATCAGGTCTGCGTAGTTTGAACTTGGTGTAAGAGGTTCAAAGCTGTATATGGCTTATATGGTGTAGGAATGTTTTTGGTTTTTTTTTGTAAGGAGAAGAGGGTAGAAATGTTTTTGTTGTTTTTATTTATAGCGACCAGGCATGTAACATGGTTGCCTACGTACTCCTATTGAATAGGAGATTAGGTCGACGTAGTTCGCCCGTCAGGGCGAGAAGAAAAGCGTAATCCCATGTATAGGTCAGAGTGCGGGGATGAGAAAGTTTAATCCTAGGTTAAGGATAAACTGCAGGCAAGAAAAGTTTGATCCCATGTATGGGTAGCCAAACTACGAATGCAAGAGGTTCTATCCGCGGTGGGATGACCTAAGTTGTATGAGCGCAAAGGAGAAAGCCAGGCTGCTGGCTTGAAGAGTATGTTTCCCTGAGGGGCAAAGTGTAGCAAGTTGTAGGTGGTAAAGGGTTAAAGAACCGGAATGACTGGTGACTTGATGATGATGCACCATGGTGTTTGCTGGTTACTTCAGACATAATACCGTTTCACGGTGTCTGAGTTGATGAGTTGTGGAAATTCATCGCCGTCCATTTCTTGTAATCTGAGAGCGCCTCCTGTCAATACTTCTTTGACAATAAACGGGCCTTCCCAGTTAGGAGCGAATTTTCCTTTGGCCTGGTCTTGATTGTCAAGAATTTTCCTTTTTTGTTGTAGGATCTGGCGATCCTTTGCTGATATAGCTGACCATGGAAGATAGCTATGGTTCGCCTTCGTCTATCAGAGACAATTGGTGATACATGTCTTGTACCCATTGGTTTTCATCCAGCTGAGCGTTGTTGGGTAAAATCTAGTTACGCACAACACGCAAGTATACGTGGTCAACAAGTAATAAAGTGATAAGTTGAGTATCGTTCCCACAGAGAATTATTTAATAAAAATCACCAAGTACTAACCCGTAACCAACTCAATCTTATTTAAACAAATGAATTTAATGTTATAAATTAAAATATTTAACTAAACTAATTCTAATTACCACTAATTAAAAATCAGATTATGGAGAATTAAGATCACAACTTCACTTATTGTTTCATTTAAGTTAACACACTTCTCATCAATTATTCTCTATCCCGAATTGTTAATCAAGAACACTAGAGTAGTATTAACCACCTCTCGATGCACTAATACCGTATTAACGTCAATCCACAATTAAGATAGAAATCCGTTAAACACCTTAATCAACTAACCCACTATATCTCTATGTGAATTACAATTGAAGAAGGTTGAAGAATAAGTTCTCTATCTGATTACATGCGATGTCAAGCATATCTCTACCTTAACACTCATCAAGTTTAAGCTACTAACAAAATCCTGAACACATGCTATCATGATTAGATCTAAATTAATACTTCACCTCTCGAGTTCATATAGATTATCACGGTAATTGATGGCCAAGCAATTAAACAATTAAGTCCAAATCACAATAGACAATCCTCTCAATAGAACATAATAATTGATAACGAAACATATTAAAATAAATTACACAATAAGATCCATTGCAATCTCAAACAAAGAATTAGTTCATTATTATTGAATTAAAACTAAGAATCCACAATTGAATACACATTAAAAGATAAAGATAGAAGAAGATGAGAAGAAATAATCTATTGTCTGTAGATTTGACGCTCCCTCCTTGCTCCTACTTCAAATCTTCAATGGTCTCCAAGTTGCATCAATCTCCAAATCTCATAAAAACTAGTGTTTTTCTCTAATTTACTCTAAACTAATTTAATAGAATGCTCTCTAATCTCCTAATATTCTCTTCTAATCTGTGTTATTCCCCTCCTTTTATAAGCCTTTGTACATGTCTTTAAGTCCTCTTGGAAGTCCTTGAATCAAACAACTCGAAAACAATCCTTTTCAGACTCAAATTCGGACAAAATCTCTTCATTTTCGCGTATACCCAGCCCCGGCTGGGTATTTCCTTTGGTAAAAGCCAGACCCAGCTGGATAGCAAGCTGCTAAAGCTCCCAGGTACCCAGCCCCGGCTGGGTCCTAAGCACAAAAACGCCCAGCCCCGGCTGGGTACCAATCTGCCAATACACTTTTCTGCTGGAACCTCCTCTGCTAAAACTGCCATAACTTCTAAACTGAGAGGAGTTACGAGGCCCGCGACCTATCAAATCGAAGCTATCGACGAGATCTACAACTTTCATTCTTTGAGCTTTGAGAAATAACGAACGCATGATGGTCGAAATTGGACTGGAAGTGACTGCTACGAAAATCACCACCCAAAACGGTGAAGTTCAACGTCCGTTGGTAGAAATGTCATAACTCTTTCATCCGAACTCCGATTTGAATGATTCAAGATGTTCCGGAAATCTAAGAAAACGCTCTACAATATAGTCCAAGCTCTAAGCCAAGAACATGAAATGAACATAAAAGCATAAATGATGTCCGACTTGCTTTTGTTTGCATTTTCCGTGCTTTTCCTTACCAATAATCGCTCACACCGCTTCCAAACGTATAACCTACAAAACGAACACAAAATGCATAAAAAGTAACTAATACACATGAATAAAAGCAACTAATTCAAGTAAAAGATACCGGATAAGTAGGTAAAAAACCTACTTATCAAATACCCCCAAACTTAAACCGTTGCTTGTCCTCAAGCAACACAACATAATGCAATGCAATGCAATGGAATGCAACTAATCTATATGCCTACGAATCCAGCAGTATTGATAAACACAAATCTATTCAACCGACCTTAGAACTATCAAGCAAACACGATAATACTTCATATCAAAACCAATCAATAATTTCCTAGTTAATCATCAAGTCTTAAACTGTTATCACTGATATAGTGCGTGTGTGCTCAACAAACATGCTAATTGATATGAAATTAAATTTAACACATAATAGGTCTCTTTAAAGGCATCATACAGTGAAAACTCACAAAATTTACGAACAAGCCAGATCCAACTAAAGTCAAACATCCACCAAGTTCAAGAGTCCAATCCGGGATACTTATGCTTTACATTTCATTACGGGGGCTTTTTGCTCTTTTCCCGTTTTATTATTTTTTTTTTATTTTTTTTTTACTTTTTAACCATGACTGTGCAATGTCTCATTCCATTAGGCTAACTGTGCTACCCCTTAGCGAGCTTTCGACCAACGACTCCCAGACCATATAAGACCTTAGGGCGCTAGGTTTCAAGATACCCCTTCGGGCGTACTTGCTCAAGTAACAAAGGCCCCGAAACAAAACTAGCCACAATATTTTTTTTTTTTTTTTTTGAAGCTTATATATCCCAAATTTTTTCCCAAACTTAAGTTTTTGTCTAAATTCAGTCATCTCCGCCTATTCATGTCTTTCATTCATCCAAACTAGTATTATCCTTAAGAAGTCCATTATGTATCAATTTAAACTTAATCAGTTAACAAATTGTTTTTACTGTGCTATCCTTATTATACCAGTTTCCAACAGAAAAAGACTCAATTCATAACAAGAAATCACATCAAGAGCTCTAATACTTAGTATTATACTTGTCTACTCAATTCCATTCTCATCATTGGCCAAAATAAACTGAACTATCTAACAACTGGACTCATGCAAGATGAATATAGTAACTAATTATTATTTTTGAATTTTTGAATATTTGATTTTTTTTTAATAATGAACCTAAACTATATTAACAACATATGCAAAATAACATAACATAAACTAAACATGCGATAATGAACCTAAACAAAACTCCCCCAAACTTAACAATTACAATGTCCTCATTGTAAGAATATAGCGATAAGTAGAAGAGAACTTCCATGTAATCAACTAAGAGTGACATGATGGTGGCGATGGCTGCGACGATCATTTTACTATCCATTGGACCTCCAATACCTGCAATGAAGAGAGACAACATGGATTAGATTATAAGAGAACTTAATAAGCAACTTAATTCCTATCTACTAAATAAACTAGTAAAGCATATAAATATAAAAAATTCCTGGGCTGCCTCCCAGTCAGCGCTTGATTTATAGTCTTTCAGCCTGACTTTGTCTGGTTAATGCTATCCAACTCCTCTTCGAAAGTTGAGAAACCCTCCATCCATCGGAAATAATATAGCTTTTGGTAGGTTCCCATTTGTGATAGACATCAAGTTAAAGTCACCTAGCATGCCTTGTTTATATAAGATTAGATTGAAGAACGTCCAACATCTAGGCATTTTCTCCATTGTGTCTGCGAATATATTCTGGCATTGAGGCTTGTCAGACACAACAATCTCTTCTTCTATCTTCTCCAACTCATCGCACCATGGCTTCGAAGTTGTACTCGCTTTTACATCACATGGAGTATTGCCAATGACATGACTACCAATTAGGACAAGGTTTTGCAAATCTAACCAGATTCTTGAACTGTGGAGGAGAAGTCACATGAGGCATAAATAACATCGGCTCATCATCGTTGGTTCTCACAATTAGTTCTTCATTGACCCTGTTGTCATTATCCCTACTTGTCTCCTCTTTTTCAACATCTCGAGGCTCATCTAGTTGTAGATTTGGTTCAGGTTCTTCGTCAATTTCGTCATCCATGTCATAAAACCAAGTGTTTGGAGGAAGGTTGCTTACGGCTTTGGTCATTTGCTCTATCTGATCCGCAAGATTTTGAATTGACCTCGCTTGATTACTCATTCTCTCCTCATTTAATGCTATGAACTTGGACACCAATTCCTCCAACCTTGACTTTTCTTTTTCAGTCTCGGAAGCCATGTATTGAGGACCATTGGTTGAGGCAGTGAGGAGTTGTTCCCTTCGATTATTAAAATTTTGGGTTGATAACTCTTGACTCATTATCATCTCTTCTTTTTCTGCTATAATCCTTAACATGAATTCTTTGAAATCTGAATTATCTACTTGTTGCATTGGAGGTGGATTTGAGAAATTTGATGGATATGTTGGATTTGGAGCAGAGTATTGGTCCTGATAGTTGTAGCTCCATGAAGAATCCGGGTGATACCCCCAAACTTGATGGTAATTATCATATGCATACTGGTTGAGGTATACACCACCTTGTTTTCGCCGCCCAAAACTAACGGTTCATTGATGACTCGGATGTTTGCCAGCACAATAGTCACACATGATTGCCATCCTTTGACTCTGTTGGGCTGCGATAACGTCCAACTCCCTCGAAAGTTCTTCAATTTGTGCTGACATTGCGGAGAGTGTCGCGAGTCTGTCAATCTTCGCTTCCTTTGGTTGAGTCATGTTCGTGTATGGCCATTGATACGCAAAGTCATCCATGGTACCTGAAAAGAGAGAAATATAGGAAGAAAATTAAAAATAAAAATAAAAATGTTTAAATTAAGACTAATTTGATTGAAACTAATATTGGTAAAAAATATTAAACTAATTCCCCGGCAACGGCGCCAAAAACTTGTTGGGTAAAATTTAGTTACGCACAACACGCAAGTATACGTGGTCAACAAGTAATAAAGTGATAAGTTGAGTATCGTTCCCACAGAGAATTATTTAATAAAAATCACCAAGTACTAACCCGTAACCAACTCAATCTTATTTAAACAAATGAATTTAATGTTATAAATTAAAATATTTAACTAAACTAATTCTAATTACCACTAATTAAAAATCAGATTATGGAGAATTAAGATCACAACTTCACTTATTGCTTCATTTAAGTTAACACACTTCTCATCAATTATTCTCTATCCCGAATTGTTAATCAAGAACACTAGAGTAGTATTAACCACCTCTCGATGCACTAATACCGTATTAACGTCAATCCACAATTAAGATAGAAATCCGTTAAACACCTTAATCAACTAACCCACTATATCTCTATGTGAATTACAATTGAAGAAGGTTGAAGAATAAGTTCTCTATCTGATTACATGCGATGTCAAGCATATCTCTACCTTAACACTCATCAAGTTTAAGCTACTAACAAAATCCTGAACACATGCTATCATGATTAGATCTAAATTAATACTTCACCTCTCGAGTTCATATAGATTATCACGGTAATTGATGGCCAAGCAATTAAACAATTAAGTCCAAATCACAATAGACAATCCTCTCAATAGAACATAATAATTGATAACGAAGCATATTAAAATAAATTACACAATAAGATCCATTGCAATCTCAAATAAAGAATTAGTTCATTATTATTGAATTAAAACTAAGAATCCACAATTGAATACACATTAAAAGATAAAGATAGAAGAAGATGAGAAGAAATAATCTATTGTCTGTAGATTTGACGCTCCCTCCTTGCTCCTACTTCAAATCTTCAATGGTCTCCAAGTTGCATCAATCTCCAAATCTCATAAAAACTAGTGTTTTTCTCTAATTTACTCTAAACTAATTTAATAGAATGCTCTCTAATCTCCTAATATTCTCTTCTAATCTGTGTTATTCCCCTCCTTTTATAAGCCTTTGTACATGTCTTTAAGTCCTCTTGGAAGTCCTTGAATCAAACAACTCGAAAACAATCCTTTTCGGACTCAAATTCGGACAAAATCTCTTCATTTTCGCGTATACCCAGCCCCGGCTGGGTATTTCCTTTGGTAAAAGCCAGCCCCAGCTGGATAGCAAGCTGCTAAAGCTCCCAGGTACCCAGCCCCGGCTGGGTCCTAAGCACAAAAACGCCCAGCCCCGGCTGGGTACCAATCTGCCAATACACTTTTCTGCTGGAACCTCCTCTGCTAAAACTGCCATAACTTCTAAACCGAGAGGAGTTACGAGGCCCGCGACCTATAAAATCGAAGATATCGACGAGATCTACAACTTTCATTCTTTGAGCTTTGAGAAATAACGAACGCATGATGGTCGAAATTGGACTGGAAGTGACTGCTACGAAAATCACCACCCAAAACGGTGAAGTTCAACGTCCGTTGGTAGAAATGTCATAACTCTTTCATCCGAACTCCGATTTGAATGATTCAAGATGTTCTGGAAAGCTAAGAAAACGCTCTACAATATAGTCCAAGCTCCAAGCCAAGAACATGAAATGAATATAAAAGCATAAATGATGTCCGGCTTGCTTTTGTTTGCATTTTCCGTGCTTTTCCTTACCAATAATCGCTCACACCGCTTCCAAACGTATAACCTACAAAACGAACACAAAATGCATAAAAAGTAACTAATACACATGAATAAAAGCAACTAATTCAAGTAAAAGATACCGGATAAGTAGGTAAAAAACCTACTTATCAAGCGTCGATCAACACTCTAAGAGATTCCATCTCGACTTCTATAAGGAGTACTACTTCCATCCCATAGGTTAAAGCGTAGAGGGTTTCCCCAGTTGAAGTACGCATTGTGGTTATGTAGGCTAACAGAGTAAGAGGGAATAGGTTAGGCCAATCTTCGTGGTTGGCTGATATCTTCTGCATAATCTTCTTGATATTTTTGTTGGCCGCTTCAACAACAGCGTTCATCTTCGAACGATAGATGACAGAGTTAAGATGTTTGAAGTGGATTTTACTGTATAACTCCTCCATTATTTTGTTGTTGAGGTTTTTGGCATTGTCTGACACAATCACCTCTGGTTATCCATATCGATAAACGACATTGTTTCTGATGAAAACAATGAAGACTTCTTTAGTGACCCTGGGGAAGGAGGCTGCTTCTACCCACTTGGTGAAGTAGTCGATCATGGTGAAGATATATCGGTGACCATTACTGGTTTTAGGCTCAATGGGCCCAATAACGTCCATTCCCTATATTGAGAAGGGCCAAGACAAACTCATATTGTGGAGCTCCCGTGGAGGGGCGTGTATATCATTCCCATGAATCTGGCACTGATAGCATCTCCTGACGTGGTCGTTGCAATCAGCTTTGAGAGACAGCCAGTAATGTCCCGTCTTGAGGACTTTTTTTGACAAGGAAGGGGCCACTCATGTGGGGGCCACAAACACCGCCATGGATTTCATCCATAAGCCTTTAGGCTTGATCTTTGTCTAGACACCCGAGGAGACCTAGTCCTGCATCCATTTTATAGAGCGCATCTCCACTCAGGTAGAACTTCATAGCAAGTCGATGGATCCACCTTTTCTCAGTCAGGCTCGCCTCAGCGGGTGGAGATCCATCTCGCAGATATTCCTTGATATGCTGATACCAAGGAGGTTGGATGGGAGGTAGCTCATCCGATACTTCTCCAACATAATTCCCATAGGCTGGGGCCTTGTGCAGGGAAATTGTGACGCTCGGAAAGTGTTCCTTGTCTGATATACGAATCAAGGAGGCCAAAGTTGCTAATGCGTCCGCGAAATCATTCCTATTACGAGGAATGTGTAGGAAGGAGATTTCTTCGAATTCCAAAGCTATCTCCAAAACCTGCCGATGGTAAGGCAGCAAATGTAGTTCCTTGGTTTGATAGACTTCGGTGGATTGTCTGATTACCAACTCTGAATCTCCAAAGACTGTTAACCGCTTGATGCCCATTGAACGGGCAAGTTTTAGCCCCATGAGACAGCCTTCATACTCAGCCGTATTGTTGGTGCTGACAAACTGTAATTTGACGGTAACAGGATACTGCTCCCCCATATCAGATACTAGAATTGCTCCAGCTCCAGAACCTTTCATGTTAACAGCTCCATCATAATCCATCTTCCATGATTGGTGTGTATTGTACTGATTATGTTGTTGCACTGTCATTACTCCTTCATCAGGGAAATATGTTTCCAAGGGTTTGAAATCCCCTGAAGGTTCGACGGCCAGTTGATCTGCGATTCCTTGACCTTTGATGGACTTTTGAGTCACATATACAATGTTAAATTGTTGTAGGATCAGCTGCTATCTGGACAGCCGGCAATTCAACATGGGTTTGTTGAACACGTACTTGAGAGTATACACGCAGGATATGAGATGGGTTGTGTGACCATGGAGGTAATGTTGTAACCTCATAGAAGCCCATGCTAAAGCACAACATGTGTTCTCGATCAAAGTGTACTTGTGTTCACTGTTGCTGAACCTTTTGCTGAGGTAATAGATAGCTCATTCTTGGCCTCTATTGTCTTTCTGTCCCAGCATACAGCCCATGGCATTGTCACTTATGGACAGGTACATGAATAGGGGAACATCATCCCTGGGTGGTACCAATAGAGGATCTTTGACTAGCTGTTTCTTGATTGTAAGGAAAGCATTCTGGCACTCATCATTCCATTTCATGGAGGAGTTCTTCCTTAATAACTTGAAGATTGGCTCACAGGTTGCTGTGAGTTGGGAGATAAACCTGCTGATGAAGTTGATCCTTCCAAAAAATCCCCGTATTTCCTTCTCTGTCTGAGGAATGGGCATTTCTGTGATGGCTTGGATTTTGGTAGGATCCAGCTCAATTCCTTTGTGGCTGACTAGAAATCCTAGTAACTTGTCTGACTTGATGCCAAAGGCGCACTTAGCTGGATTCAACTTCAAGTTGTACTTACACAACCTGTTGAACAACTTTCTGAGATGGTCTAGATGCTCATCCTCCTTTTGGGACTTGACAATGATGTCATCCACATAGATCTCAATCTCTTTATGTATTAAGTTATGGAAAAGAGCCATCATAACTCGTTGATAGGTAGCTCCAGCATTGATGAGGCTGAATGACAACCATCTATAGCAAAAAGTTCCCCTAGGAGTGACAAAAGCAGTCTACTCACTATCTTCCTCGGTAACCATGATCTGATGGTACCCCACAAAGCAATCAGCAAAGGAGTACATGTCGTATTGCGTAGTATTATCAATGAGAATGTGGATAAATGGCATGGGAAAGCTGTCTTTTAAGAAGGCTTTGTTCAAGTCCCGGTAATCCACGTAAGCTCGCACCTTCCCTCCAGGTTTAGGCACGGGTACAATGTTGGATATCCACTCAGGATATGTAGACACCATGATGATGCTGGCTTGAAATTGTTTCACAATTTCTTCTTTCACCTTTAAACTCCACTCAGGTTTCAATCGCCTGAGCTTTTGCTTGACTGGCTTAAATCCCTCTTTAATGGGAAGGCGATGAAGGACAATGTCAGTGGATAAACCCACCATGTCTTCATGAGACCATGCAAACACTTCTGGAATTGGGTTAATAGCGTAACCATGTCATTCCGTTGGTTTGGTGTAAGGTCTGAACCAATCTGGATTAACTTAGGGCTTTCTAAGGTTCCGAGATTGAAAGAAGTGGTTTGATCAAGGTTGGGTTGGGGTTTGTCTTTGACCCATTCTTGAATTTCTGGAGGTACCTTAATGTCATCCTGGAGATTCATCAAGGTTAAATTCATCTCTACATCAAAGGTACAATCCTTGTGTAGGAGAGGCATCGTATCCGCAAATACAGGCACATCTAAATTTAGAGTCCTAAAAAAATTATGCTTTCACTTAGTATATATGAAATGCGTTGATCATACACAGTGTTAGCATATACTGACAAAATAAACTGCTAATACTGTACAGAAAAGTAAGTAGTTATTGTATCTATAGGGCAGAAAAGAATTTATGCCCGCTTTACCCTTGTCGACCAAAGCAAGGAATGTTGTTTCAATTGGTAAGGGTAAAGTCCAGGTGAACCGCAGTGATGGAGGGATTGTCATCATCCTCCTTGTCCCGAATGATGGCCATTACGTCAAGGCAATCATCATCTGGGGTGTATCTATTGGTATGTTCATCATGGACGATGATGCGCATGCCCGACATTATTCGGACAACATTTTCCTTGATTCTCCGCTCCTCTTCTTCGATTGCAGGATCTGGAATAACAATTTTCTTTTCCTCCACCGGTTTTGGCTTAGGAAATAACATGGCCATGACATTGGCTGGCACCTTTACTGGAGGTTGTGCGGACTCGGAATTTGAAGGCAAAGCCAAACGCCACATGATTGAAGCTGAAGGAATCTGTTGATGCTTATGAGGATTCCTGTGACTAGAGCTGGCATAATAGCCTAGTCCAGCTGTTCCAACTTGCTTGGGTAATCGAATGGGGTACTGGATACCCTTGTCATCTTTACCCAACCCTCGTCCTGGCTTATAACCCAATGACATCATTTCTTGAGTGGCTGACATAACCTCAGCAGAAATGTGTGGTTCGGGCAGTGGTGCTCCAATAGCGTGGTATTGGGTGTTGCTTATTTCCAAAGCATGAAAACTAACTGGTTCTACGTCTGCATTGGCATTGATGAACGGTATATCACCATGCTGAGGAATCTCTGGTTCAGCGTTGACCGTGACCAGGCTATTGTTGATAATGTACTTCAATTGTTGGTGAAGGGTGGAGGGGACTGCCCCTGCCATGTGGATCCATGGTCGTCCCAAGAGCAGGTTGTATCCCGAATTTATCTTGAGCATATGGAAGGATACGCAGAATGTATGAGGGCTAATTTCAACTGGCAGCTCAATTACTCCAACCGAGTTACGGCGGGCTCCATCAAAAGTTTTTATGATAGTATGGCTACTCCGAATTCGGTTGAGATTGATATTCATCATCACCAAAGTGGCACATGGGTAGATATTCAGAGAGGAACCTCCATCTATTAAGACCCCTGCCACCATATATCCGGAAGACAAGACCGCAATGTGTAACGGCTTGTAATGACCGGTCCCTTCGGATGGTATGTCATCATCAGTGAAGGATATCACATTGTTGTTGAAAATGTGATCAACCATGTGTTGAATTTTTTTTGTATCCACTGATGTCGGAAGATAGGCTTCTTCCAAAACCTTTAACAAGACCTTCCGGTGTTTCTCAGAAGTTAGGACCAAGTCCAAAATTAATATTTGTGGTGGAGCTTCCTTCAAGCTTAAAACCACTGAGGCTTCGTTATGACTCACAGCGCGGAGGAATTTTTTAATCTTCTCCATGGGTATTTTCCTCTTTTGATTTGGTAGTGGGGTTCATCACCTGATCGGGAAGATACAGTGGATTTTCCTTCAACACTGCAGCAGTGGTATGTGAGGTGGATCCTTCACCTTCTCCATAATTCCACGAAACCTTGTGCAAGCTAACAATAGGATATTGTGCTCTGCATGGCAAGTTGATTGGCTCGGGAGAGGCCACTTTCAAAGGATTGTTTCCTCCTTTGAGCTGAATTATCGGTGTTGTGAGAATAGTATTACTCCATTCAACTTCAGTAGATATAACTGCTACCACACTTTTCCACCTAGTAGGGCCTGCATTCTCACTTGCACGTAACACAGTGTCGTTATCTGCCAAGTGCAGTACACCACTGTCGATTAGATTTTTAATAAGGTGGCGGAGTGCCCAGCATTCTTCTGTGCTGTGACTGCGAGACTGGGAGTGGTATTGACATACTCTATCAGAGTTGTATCGTCCTTAACGGGGTTTGATTGGAGGTAGAAGGGAACTGATCCTTCCTTCATTGATTAACATGTGAAGGATTTCCTCCATGGATTGGCCCAAATAGGTGAATTCCCGTTTGTTGGCGAAATCTCGACGGGCTTTGGCATTTGCTCTCTTCGTCACTTTGTCTTCCAGTATTTCATTTTCTGAAAGGGACGAGGGAATATTCATGACGATTGGTAAGAGACTGGCATGCTCCTGGCTGATTAATTGCCGAGTCACTTGATGCTGATAGGTCACCAGTTCTGCCAATTGCTCAATTTGTTTGCAGAGAGCTTTCATCTTTTGTTCCATTGTGAACTGGAACTTAGCATAATCCCATCTATCATCACCGTCTTTGATGGTCTGGGGGGAATCAAAGCAGAAGTTGGAACTCTGTCCAGTGCTCCAATTAATCATGTTGACCTCTTCATCTTTGTGTTGAGGAAGAGGGTTGTCTTGTACGTGAGGCTGATCGGGTTTGGTGACTACGATCTATCCATTATCTATTAGGTCATGGATCTTGTGTTTCAAGGCCCAATAATCTTGAGTATCATGTCCAGGTGCCCCAGCATGATAAGCACATTTCCTAGCAGCATTGAAACCCCGTCCATTAGGGCTGGCTGGTGGAAGAAGATGCGTAATTTTCTTCTGTGTTGTTAGAAGATTAAGAATGTTCTCAAGGGTATCCCCTAAGGGTGTAAACACTCGATGGCATTTGACTTCTCCATCTTTTGGTACTGGAGGGTTTGCAGACTGTGCTGGAAAGGGAGTGTAGTTTCTCCTTTGAATGGGCATACTTTGATTGCCTTTTTGTCCCTGTAGTATCAGGGAAACATCTTCCTCTTTCTTTTTATGGACCCTCTGGGGGTTGTTCCCATAATTTCCAGATTGGATATGATCAGCAACAACTTTGAGTGTTTCTAGGTCTTGAATCTTCCCGGACTTCAACCCCATTTCAGCCATCTCCACATGTTTAACTATATTAGAAAACGGTTTGCCGATGCCAGCTAAAACTCTCTCATAGAAGGGAGCTTCTTATATGTCTATGAATGTCATGACCATTTCTGATTCTGACATGGCAGTACTAACTTGGGCAGCCAGGCGTCTCCACCTTTGAGCATACTCTCTGAAAGACTCGTTAGACTATTTCTTGATCTTGGTAATCTGATACCGATCAGGAGCCATTTGAGTTTGAAAACTGTATTGAGTGAGGAAGACATGTGCTAGCTCTTCCCAGCTGTGGATTTTGGAGTTGTCTAATCTTGTGTACCACGAACGGGCTTCTCCAGTTAGACTCTTTTGGAACAATTGCATTCTAAGTTTTTCATCCTCTGCATAGGATCCCAGTTCTCCAATAAAGACTTTTAAATGTGTATAAGGATCCCCTAACCTGTCATATTTTTCAAAGTCAAGAGTTTTAAATTTTTCTAGATAGTAAACACCAGGAAAAATACATAGATCAGCATAAGAAACACTGCCGTGTGTTCCAATTCCTTTGATAGCACGAAGGGTCTCTTCCATTTGGAGGACTTTCTTTTTGATGTCACCATTGTCTGGATCTCTAGTGGAATGGGCAGCATCCTGCGTTTTGTTGGTCGTATCCAACTGTGGCTCTGGTATGGTAATGACCAGAATTCCTCCTTGTGTGGAGGGCTCAGTATGTACAGGTATTTTCTGACCCTGTGTAGACTGGTGTAATTCTTTTAATAGAACAACCAAATCTGTAATCTGTTTGCTTAACCCATCGAATTCTTTCTGAGAAACTGGATTAACTTCAGTCTGGTCGAATGACGACATGATTGACTGTAGGCCTGTTGCCTTTTTGGACTTTGACCGGGTAGTAGGTCCGATTGATTCCCTGTGAAAGACTGGCATAGTTTAGTCCTTAGGGAAGGTGTATAATGACATGCTATGTGATGTGTCCATTTTAGGAATTTTATCCTGCAAAATGGGTGTCAGCTATTTGTAGCATGTATGTGGACACATTGCTTCATATTTCTCATTAAATGGAGATAGATATGGAATGAAATTACAACTAATTGTATTTACAAGTAATTGAAATGAGAGAATGAAGAGACTTTCCTTTTTTTTGGGTTTATCAGAGGCTGACCTATCTTAGGTTACTCTCGCGGCTTTTTGGCATGAAGGTTCCCAAATCATCGCAATCTACTAGACATGAAGTTAATCCGGTCTTTCAACTGGAGCCAATTATGGTGGTGCCTTTCCTAAGCCTCGGAGAATTAGTCTTCTCACGAGTCTAGTAATCAAACACCGACGGGATAGCCTCCTGGTGGAGGGACCACACAACATACATTCACATACATCGTGTCTCACCATATGAAATGATGATATGTTCGAAGCACTAATATCATAAGTAGTTTATAGTGCGAAGCACTAACATCACACGCAGATATGATGCGAAGCACTAAGATCAAACAAGACATGCATTCGTACACATTCATCCAATGTAAATGCAACATCCACACACAAGCATACAATCAGTTTTGAAAAGATTGTAGTAGCGGCTTAAGTCCACTTACTAGAGTCCCCAACAGAGTCACCACCTGTTGACGTCGGGATTTTTTGGTGTCCCTTTCCGTTACTTGTTCTTTGGTGTTCTCATTTTAGGTGAGATTTATTTGAAAAAATAAGTGAAAAAGGTTCGACATGTATAATGTTGACGATGGGACTATTAAGAGTCGCCATTTGGTTTTTTAAATGGTTGTAACAACACAACCGAGAAAAGGTTTGCACATTGACCCAGTGATGTGACACTAATATACGGGTCGGCGAAACCGAGATTCGTTAGGGTCCGGGGACTTGGTTATACGGGGGGAAGGTGTTAGGCACCCCCTGACATCCGTGTTACCACGGTGACCGCCTCTTTTCAAGAAACTATTATATGAGTGTGTGTGTGTGTGTGTGTGTGGGTCAATGTGCTGTTATATGAAAGTTGTGCGAGGCCTCGTTCGAACCTATATAAACAGGGTTTGAATTTATGTAAAAATTTAGTTTTTAGCAATATATGGCAATGATGTTTTATATAAGCGGTTTTTTAAACCTTGATGTTCAATAGGAATTAAGACCTTTTACACCTCCATTTTTATTAAGTGAGCGGCTGGATTGATTTTATTTGACAGATGCGAGGCATTCGTATGAAAAATAATACATCCTAAAATAATGCCGACTTCCTCGTGGGTATGGAAACCATCTGAGAAAATACAGACATCACAAAATAATTTACAAGCTGCTTACAGCTGAAAATGTCCATCACGGGAACCGAATCTAGATCCAATGAGATGAATCTGTGATCACATGATTCCTAGGCGCACAGAATATTGCAATTTGAATAAAAGCAATAAGCATGTATATATATAAAAGTGATAAATATATATATATACAGACAGAATCACCAACCACGAAGCACCTCCATGGGGGATCAGAAATGTGAATAAAGTTGTAAATAAGGTCAACTGCCACGAAGGAAACTCCAGGCGGGACAGAATGTAAATAAAGCTGTAAATGGGGTCAACTGCCACGAAGTAAACTCCAGGAAGGACTAAATATAAAGAATGCTGTAAAAGCGATCAACTTCCACGAATGGAACTCCAGGCAAGACAAAATAAATATATATATGTATATATATGTAGAGGCCGGATCCTGTCCGGACTCCCGGACAGGTTTAAAATCCGGACCTTTCTTTTTTTTTTTGAAACAACAAAAAAAAAATTATGGAATTGAAATTTTTACATAATACAGTGTTTTGGGCGTGATTTGGATGCCTATAACAAAATATGTATGTACAGTCTGGGCAGACTGTACATACATTGGTTGGTGTAGGTATTAAAAATACACCCAAAACACTGTATTATGGAAAAATTTCAGTTCCATAAATTTTTTTTTAGTTGTTCTACAAAAAAAAAAAAAAAAATTGGGTCCGGATTTTCTCCTCGTCCGGGAGGTCCGGACCTGATCCTATATATATATATATATATATATATATATATATATATATACAAAAGCAATAAATGCACCGGATGTAAAATCCAGGCTCATCAAACATAGTTTGGCCACAGTTCATATATATATATATATAAAAGCGAGCCTAAGCCTATATATATACTTTGTTTGATGAGCCTATACTTCGGTTTGGTGCATTTACTCGCTTGTATATATATATATATATATATATATATATATATATATATATATATATATATACACACACACACACACACACACAGACTAGAATGAAACCACGGACCGAAGTCCAGGCAAAAGCAAACAACACGACTCTCAACGTGTAGAAGGGTGTGTGCAAAGATGAAGAGAAAGACTCTAAAATGTGTGAAAAGGCTTACAGCTGACTGATAAAAAGGGCTTCTATATCTTTAGAGTGGGTAAACATTGGGCTTTTGTGGGTACAAAAGAGACTATATATGAGCTCACAGGTGTTTGAAAGTGGGAAAATACACTGTATGGCGAGTGCGGAGCAAATTGTGCAGGGTTTCCCCGTCTTTTTTCTCTTAAAAATTAGCACCCCAAGCCTTTTATTTTTAGGCAAAAGGTGTCGCAGGTGTACCTGCGGCTCAGCCGTAGGTGTACCAGAGGCGGGTTGGGTCGGCCTGGTTTTATCGTGTCGGGTCGTCTCGAAGTACGTGCACTCAGACACTGTAATGTCTACTCGGATTTTCAGAAGTTCAATCCGGGAATCCGTTTGGAGGTATTCAGGACCTATTTCAGAACGCCGTTGTCGAGAGTTGTTCGATGGCATGGGATTAAAGTTTGTATGAAGTCTTTGAAGATGAGACGATGCCCTCCGGTCTTCAAGCTTCAACTTTCATCCGTTACCCCGCACAATAGTCACTCGGGATTGGTTAGCCTTGTGGGACATTGTTGCGTAGAGACGAGACGTGGCATCATTTTGGATGAGATGGCGACGTTGCCCCGCACCGGTGTTACTGCCGGATTGGGCCGATAAGCTGACGTTGCTTAGACTTCGCTGATATTAGACTGCTGCATTTGTTGAAGGTCCTCATTGTCATCTTTGAGGTGTGTCTGTCTTCCCGATGTGATTGTGGTTTTGGCACAGTGTATTTTGTTGTGAGTGCCAAGATTGAAGCTGATGGCATTTGAAACAAGCATTTCTGGGGTCATCTCCGAAACTGCATTCCTTGGGGTTATCACCAAGGTTGGTGGCTATTCCCATGGTTGGGACTGAGACTGGATACCTCAGGGTTATCTTCGAGATTAATCGGTCTTCTTCGGTTTGTGTTCCGGTATTGTATCTGCAGGTCTCGGGATTAAATCTGAGGTTGAAACCGTTGCTCCCAGATTGAGATCTGGGGTTAATGCTGAACTTCCGGTAGTGTCCGGTATGGATTTGGATTGTCTTTCAGTGTTCTCTCTTAAAAGACGAATTTGTCCTCCTGTAATGTTAGTAATAGTAGTACAGAAAATTTCGAGTGTCTACAACTTTAGCACATAATTTAATATCACATAACTATAATTTCTTTTATAATTATAATTTTATTTAACCAACTAATATTTTAAATTACAATTTCCCATTTAAAATATTATAATTTATTTAAATCACTATAAGCTCTTTAGCTTACTTATTAAATTACATTGGTATATAATCTCATAACAATTAATTTACTTAGCTCCTAAATTATTTATTGAACAAATAATTAACAAAACCACATCAACTCAAATTGCCATATAATTCAGTAAATATTTAATATTGCAAATAAATATTTAATATTTAATTATTTACTCAACAAATAATTAACTAAATCACATCAACTCAAATTGAACAATTATTTATTCAACAATAAACATAATCCATTAAATACTTATATAAATCAATAAATATTTAATGTTACACTTTAAAATTCTGGAATGTTACATCATTCCCTCCTTACAAGGATTCTGTCCTCAAAATCACAACTCAAACAAATCATTCGTTACACTCTTCCCTACTTATAAAGATTCTGTCCCCAGAATCGAAGACACGTATTAAACAAATAACTCAGGGAACTCTTTCAATATTTTCTCTTCGAGTTCCCACGTAGCTTCTTCAGCGTTGTGGTTCCTCCATATCACCTTCACAGAAGGTATCACTTTATTCCTGAGCACTTGTTCTTTCCTGTCGACAATCTGGATAGGAACCTCTTCATAAGACAAATCTTTCTCAAACTGTAACGGTTCATACTCGATCACATGTTTGAAGTCGGGTTTATATGGTCGTAACACCGAAATGTGAAAAACATTATGAATGTTTTCCAACTCTGGAGGTAGAGCTACCTCGTAAGCTACTTCTCCCACTCTTCGCAGCACTTCAAAGGGTCCAATAAACCTCGAGCTTAGCTTTCCCTTTTTACCGAAATAAATTTTCCCCTTCCAAGGAGAAACTTGTACGAATACAAAAGTTCCTGCGTCGAATGCAAGATCTTGTCTGTGTTGATCAGCATACTTTTTCTGTCTGTCTTGGGCTGCTACTAATCTTGTCCTGATGAGTTTAACAACGTCAGCAGTTTGTTGTACCAGTTCTGGTCCTAACAGTTGGCGTTCACCGACTTCATCCCAGCACAGTGGAGTTCTACACTTTCTGCTGTACAATGCCTCGTAAGGTGGCATGCCGATGCTCGCGTGATAATTGTTGTTGTAAGCAAATTCCACCAACGGTAATTGTTCTTCCTAGCTTCCTTTAAAGTCCATGACACATGCTCTCAACATATCGTCCAATGTCTGAATTGTTCATTATCTTTGCCCATCTATTTGTGGATGATAAGCCTTACTTATTCGCAATTGTGTCCCCATTCATTCTTGTAGTCTCTTCTAGAAATTCGATGTGAATCGCGGATCTCTATCGGACACAATTGATACTACTCCGTGCCTTGAAACGATCTCCTTAATGTACAATCTTTCCAACTGATCAAGATTGAATCTAATCTTTATTGGTAAAAAGTGCGCTGATTTCGTCAGTCTGTCCACTATCACCCTAAATCGCATCGCATCCTCTCTGAGTAGTTGGAAGACCCACCACAAAGTCCACCGTGATGTGTTCCCACTTCTATTCTAGTATTTCCAACGGTTGGAGTAATCCACTATGTCTTTGATGTTCGACTTTTACTCTTTGACATGTCAAGCATTTCGCTACGCATTCAGCAACATCCCTTTTCATGTTTGGCCAACAAAAATGTCGGCGCAAATCTTGATACATTTTTGTGCTTCCTGGATGAATCAAATATCTTGTGTTGTGTACTTCGGTCAAGATTTTGTGTTTTAGTTCTAGCACTGCTTGAAGCTAAATTCTTCCCTCGAATCGTAGTAATCCTTCGGTATCGAACTTTTATTTTACATCACCGCCTTCAACCAGATTCTCTTTGATTTTCCCACACTCTTCATCTTGTAGTTGAGCATTCTTCACTTTGTCCACAAAAGTTGGACCAACATCTATTTGGAATAATTGTTCGTCAGATTCTTTTGGAAATTTGATTTCCAACTCCATTTTTGTCATTGCTGAAATAAGATCCTCCTAAGTTGTTATCAGCATCAGCTTCTCTCGACCTTACTTGCTTAAAGCATCAGCAACCACATTCGCTTTTCCTGAATGATAAAATATCTCACAATCGTAATCTTTTATCAGTTCCATCCATCTTCTTTGACGCATTTTGTGACGCCCCCAAAATTAGGTATACATCACCCATCTTGAGTAGTCAGATATATGGTACAGAATTCAAATATAACTTACTAATACCACTGTCGTGCATAATACGACAAAATACAACTGTGAGTTTGAATACAATAATTGTCTACTAGAGATCATACAAACTCAAAAGGAGTCCTCAATACAATTATTGTCACACTATTTAACAGAATAATGAGGACTACTAATACTATTCTCTGGTCCATCACTCCGCTCCCCGACTCGTCCCAGCTATATTCTCATTTCCTGAAGAGAACAGTGAAAGAAAGGGTGAGCTCAACTAGCCCAGTAAGAAATATTATGACTAAGATAATGCAGAATAAATTATCATTAGCCTTCAACAGTGTTAAACTGATAAAATATAATAAACATCAAGTTTAACTGTAGCGGAACCAGCAATCCATTAAAAGAGTCAAGTAGAAAATAAAAACTACTATCTTTTATGATTTAAAAGGTTTTTCATCATCGTTATGGCTGAGACTCAGCTTAATAAATATTCCACATCATCGAATCACCCCCGCACTACGGCCAAGGATATTCTTTAGTATCACGACCACAATTATTCATGCACTACGGCCAAGAATATTTGTGTATTCATTAGTGGTCATGATCATGCCAACAACTGTCCATCAATGCACTACGGGCCAATGAGGATTTTTAATTTTTTACATCACTTGTAAGATTACGGTCATGATTACACCGAATAATCCCTGGTCATAATCATACCAAGTCCATCTATGCACTACAGGCCACAGATGACTTTCAACAAAATATAAACATGAGGATGATGACAATGATATAATCATTCAATAAAACAAGTTCAAGAATTATTTTATCCAGAAATTATTAACGTCTAAATTGTCAACACGATACTGTTTCGTGGTGTAAAATTCAAGAATGATCAGAAGAATATTTTCATGAAAGGATACTGGATGAAGCGCAAATATCAAGGATATTCTACTAATTTCATAGAGTATAGAAGTTAAAGTTTTAACCAACTGAGTATAATAAAGAATGAAATAACAAAAGAAATCATCATGCATGCGATAGACCGCACAGACAAGTTATTTCAACAGAATAATAAATAACGGAACCAGGTCAGGTGAAATTCACACTGACAGGATGTTCCAACAGAATAATAAATACGGAACCAGATCCGGTGTAAAACACACAGATAGGATATTCCAACAGAATAATAATAAAGACGGAACCAGATCCGGTGTAGAACACACTGATAGTATATTCCAACAGAATAATAAAGATGGAACTAGGTCCGGTGTAAAACACACAGACAGGATGTTCCAACAGAATAATAGAAGAATGTCACCAAGTATAGGGTAAACCGCGTATACAGGTTATTCCGACAGAATAATAAGAAATGGAATAACATAAGGATTTCACCAAGTATAGGGTACACCGCGTATACAAGTCATGTATAGGGTATGCCACTTTTACAGGTTATTCCAACAGAATAACAAAGAATGGAATAACATAAGTTCTCTTCAAGAAGAAAGAATAACACCCCTTACCGTATTAGGAGATTGAATACTGCAGTAGTGTAGTAACCGAATACTCTTCTTCTTTCTCTATTACTCTCTCTATACTTTCTCTCTCTATAGCTTGAACGAATTCGTGAAAAATAATGAAGCCCTAGGCCTGTATTTATAGAAGATTTATTACTATTTACGAAAGTATTTACTATTTACGAAGGTAATTACTATTGACGAAGGTAATTACTATTGACGAAGGTAATTACTATTGACGAAGGTAATTACTATTTACGAAGGTAATTACTATTTATGAAGGTAATTACTATTTATGAAAGTAATTACTATTTACGAAGGTAATTACTATTTACGAAAGTAATTACTATTTACGAAGGTAATTACTATTTACGAAAGTAATTACTATTTATGAAAGAGACTCTTAGATGATGACATATGGCCCCCCATAAATAATTAAACTTACCACAAACGTCTAATAATAGACTCTTTATATATATCAAGGATTGAATAAAAATTACCAGAAATTATTTTATTATTTTTTTTAATCAACACATATTTAATCTTTCAACAATTATTAATCATTTATAACTTGTAGTCTCAATTATTGTTTAGATAATATAACATATTATACAGATGATACTGTGACAATAATTGAATCAATAATATAAGAGATATGATGCAGCAATTACTGTAGCAATAATTGAGTATAGCTGAGTGACTTCTCACGTAAGCATCAATAATCAATACCGTGTGCTACTATGCAACAACGCGTATTACTGTACATTTACTACCGACTAGTTCAACAGTTTTAACAGTAACACCTCCGCCGTTATTTTATAGAAAGATAATTTTGTCGTTTTCTAACTACAACAATACTTCCGTTGTGGGGTCCACCAATGATTGTGCCGTCGTACGAATATTCCCCGACAAAAAGAATATTCCCCGACCAAACGAATATTTTATAACAACTTGCGTACTTTGCAAAATTTATAAATATTACCCACAACTATATATTTTATCAAATTTATTCCATAATATTCAAAAATAATAATTATGAAAATTCATCTTTATTTATAAAAACTGGGGTCTTACAACCTCCCCTTCTTATGAAATTTTGCCCTCGAAATTAGGGTACGTACCTGGTATGTCAAAGAGGTAAGGATACCTTGATTTCATTTCAGATTCTAACTCCCAAGTCATTTCCTCAACATCGTGGTTTCTCCACAAAACTTTGACTTGAGGTATAACCTTGGAGCGTAGAATATGTTCCTTCTTATCCAAGATTTGAACAGGAATCTCTTCATACGTCAAATCTTCCGCTATTTCGTCCGGTTCTAACTCAATAATGTGGTTCGGGTCTTTCACATATTTTCGTAACATGGATATGTGAAAAACGTTATGAACACGAGACATATTTGGCGGTAGAGCGAGTCTATAGGCCACAGTTCCTATTCGATCAAGGATTAAAAATGGACCGATGAATCGAGGATTGAGTTTTCCTCTCTTTCCAAATCTTGTAACTCCTTTCCATGGAGTAACACGTAACAACACATGATCTCCTATATTGAATTCCACGTCCTTTCGATGAAGATCAACATAACTCTTTTGTCTACTTTGTGAGGTTTTTATACGTTGTCGGATCTTTTGAATCTTTTCCGTAGTCATACGTACCAACTCCGGTCCCAACAACGTTGCTTCACCCACCTCATCCTAGCATACTGGAGAACGACACTTTCTTCCATACAACGCTTCGAATGGAACCATGCCAATACTTGCTTGATAACTGTTGTAGGAAAACTCCACCAATGATAAGAACTTGTCCCAACTTCCCTTGAAATCAAGGACACAGAGTCTTAATAGATCTTCAAGAGTTTGAATAGTTCTCTCCGACTGTCCGTCCGTCTGAGGATGATATGCCGAGCTAAATCGTAAGTCTGTGCCCATAGATTTTTGAAAACTAACCCAAAATCGTGAAGTAAATCTTGGGTCTCGATCAGAAACTATGGATACCGGCATACCATGCAGTCTTACAATCCCGTTTATATACATACGAGTAAGACGTTCAAGTGTATAAGTTTCTTGTATCGGTAAGAAATGAGTAGACTTGGTCAATCTATCAACAATAACCCAAATCGCATCTATGCCTTGAGAAACCTTAGGAAGACCGGTAACGAAATCCATGGTAATGTGCTCCCACTTCCATTCTGGAATTTCAAGTGGTTGCAATGGACCTTTTGGTACTTGATGCTCCGCTTTAACTCGTTGACAAGTTAGACACCTTGAGATAAACAACGCTATCTCTCTCTTCATATTGCTCCACCAAAATGTATGACGAATATCATGATACATTTTGGTACTCCCAGGATGGATTGCGAACGGTGTATTGTGCGCCTCCATCATGATTTTATACTTTAAATCAGGGTTGTTAGGAACACAAAGTCTGGAGTTGACTCGAAGTATTCCTTCTTCATCGATTCTTGCTTCCGGCATAGCACCCTCTTGCACTTTCTTCCTCATACGCATCAGCGTCAGGTCTGTAGCTTGAGCAGCTTTAACTTTATCGATTAAAGTCGGTTCTACTCGTATATTCTCCATCATCACATACGTCCCTGGAGTCTTTAACTCTATCTCCATCCTTTGCAAGTCACACAAAATGGGCCCTTGCGTTGACAATATCGCACTCGTACTTGCATGTGATCTTCTACTCAATGCGTTAGCTACCACGTTTGCTTTTCCAGGATGGTATTGGATGGTATGATCATAATCTTTCAACAGTTCAAGCCAACGTCGTTGTCGCATGTTGAGTTCCTTTTGAGTGAAGAAATATTTGAGGCTTTTATGATCCGTAAAGATCTCCACTTTCTCCCCATACAAGTAATGCCTCTAAATTTTAAGTGCAAAAAACAACAGCTGCTAACTCTAGATCATGAGTAGGATAATTCTTCTCATATTCTTTGAGTTGTCGCGAGGCATAGGCTATAACTTTTCCATGTTGCATGAGAACACATCCCAGCCCTTTGCCCGAAGCATCACTGTAGATGACAAATCCCTCCGAGCCAGATGGTATTGTTAGAACAGGTGCTGAAATGAGTCTCCTCTTGAGTTCTTGAAAACTTTTCTCACATTCTTCGCTCCAACCGAACTTTGTATCTTTCCGAGTCAGCTGAGTCAATGAAGTAGCGATTCGAGAAAATCCTTCCACGAATATCCGATAATAACCAGCTAAACCGAGAAAGCTACGTACTTCGGTCACTGATTTAGGTTGCTCCCAGCTTTGGATAGCTTCAATCTTTGCTGGGTCAACAGATATTCCATGACTTGATACCACGTGCCCAAGGAATGCTACTTCCTCAAGCCAGAACTCGCATTTCTTCAACTTGGCATAAAGCTTATATTCACGAAGCTTTTGGAGTGTCAGCCTCAAGTGTTGCTCATGATCTTCACGGCTTTTGGAATAAATAAGGATGTCATCAATAAAGACGACCATAAAGTGATCAAAATATTCCTTGAATACTCGGTTCATCATATCCATGAAGGCAGCAGGAGCATTAGTCAATCCAAAGGACATGACTAGGAATTCATAATGCCCGTACCGAGTTCTGAAAGCCGTCTTTGGAATGTCATCGGTTCTAATCTTCAATTGGTGATACCCGGAACGAAGATCGATCTTTGAAAAGAATTTGGCTCCTTGCAACTGGTCAAACAAGTCATCAATACGTGGCAATGGATACCTATTTTTGATGGTGACATGATTTAACTCCCGATAATCAATACAAAGTCGCATACTCCCATCTTTCTTCTTCACGAATAGAACAGGAGCACCCCAAGGAGAAGTACTAGGACGAATAAAGCCAATGTCTAACAATTCCTGCAGTTGGGTTTTTAACTCCTGAAGTTCAATAGGAGCCATTCGATATGGGGCTTTAGAAATGGGTTTTGTACCAGGTTAAAGGTCGATACAAAATTCAATCGCACGCTCTGGGGGTAGGCCAGGAAGTTCTTCGGGGAATACGTCAGGAAATTCATTAACAATAGAAATATCGTTCAAAACTGACGTATTTTTGTTTAAATCTGTGACATGAGCTAAGAAAGCTTGACATCCGTTTTTCAATAAACGAATAGCTTTATGGCTTGAGATGACCGTGATTGATTTTAATGGTTTGGTCGCTTGAATTCGCATAATAGGTTGATTAGGAATATGAAAGCTAACAACCTTATGGAAACAATCATTTTTGCATGATGAGTAGTTAACCAATCAATCCCTAGAATCACGTCAAATGCAAGTATTTTCAATGAAATAAGATCTACAGGTAATGTGAGGGTACCGATTTGAACCAAACAAGACTTATAAACAGTGGATGTAATGAAAGTTTCTCCCAACGGAGTTTTCACAGATAAGTTAAAGTCTAATTTCTCTGGAGTCAAATTTAATCGATGAGCGCAAGTAGGAGAAATAAAAGAATGGGTAGAACCTGTATCAAATAAAGTATAGACTTCGTTAGAGTTTATGATAAGCTTACCCGTGATGACCTCATTCGGGTTCCTTACTTTTTGGGAGGTCACAACAAACGCTCTCCCTTGCACTACCGGCTTTGACCTTTCTGGAACGGCCTTTGGTGCCTCCATCCTAGCTGAATTTGTCTTTGGTAAATGACAAAATCGGGCTAAGTGACCTTCCCTTCCACAATTATAACATGCTTTGGACGGCATCGCGCAATTTGGACTGATGTGTCCCTCCCCTCCGCATTTAAAGCATATGATAGGTGGTCTTTCTCCTTCCTTAACAACGGGTGCTGGTGCTGACGTCTTTCCATCATTGTTGAATCTCCTCTTCTTGAAATGTCCATTCTTATTGTTTTGGCCCTGATTACCACCGAAGTGGTTACCATTTCTGGCTTGCTGATTCCCTCCACGCTTGTTGTCACCGCTTCGATGACCACTCTCGCTGGTATTATAATTTTGCCGGCTGCTCTCTTTTAGTTGAGTTGACTCGTTATCGCGCTCCACTAACTGAGCCCTAATTACAACATCTGAATACAAACACAGTTTATGAGAAATAAGATGTTGACGTATCTCCGGCTTCAAACCTCTTAAAAACATTCGCGCCATTCTCTCTTCATTATCCACCAAGTGGGACGTAAACCGTGATAATTCTGCAAATTTTGCCTCGTATTGCGACACGGTCATATTATTTTGTTCCAACTTAATAAACTCCACCTCCTTCATGTGGCGAATACTTTCGGGAAAGTATTTGTCATTGAACAGCTCCTGGAACTTCTCCCAAGATATCTTCAGTACAGCAGGTTGAGTACGTTTTACCGATTCCCACCAATAATCTGCCTCTCCGCGCAACATAAAGGCGGCAAAGGGAACCTTTTGCTCCTCGGAGCATCCCAAGACATCAAATATCTTGGTCATCTACTTTATCCATGTTTCCGCCATAAGTGGTTTTGGCTCTCCCTTAAACTCCGGTGGTCCCAGCTCCTTGAACTGTTTAGCGGTGACCGCCCGAGAGTTTCCCGTGTTTCATCTACGTTTTGGACAAAAGTTGCTCTCGCCTGCTGTTGCATGAATTGCATAAAACCTCTGAACATTTGATCATTCGTCATTTGGTCAGTGTTGTTGTTTGCATGAGGATTTTTGCCTTCCTGATGCACATTATCCTGATTATTGATATGTGGTGAATCAACGATCGCCTGTGCTCCATTGCCATTCTCAACATTCTCAGATGTCATTTTCAGATACTGCCACAAAACAAAAGGTTAATTGACATGTAACATATTATCCCTATATTCTGACTGACCAATAAAATAGCACATAAACTTAGGTAGGTCATACTAGCGAAGGAATTCCCCGTCTCTCCCCTCCTAGTACTATTCTCACATCTTAGCCTGGGATCATATCCCTAAGCTCTGATACCAACTGTGACGCCCCCAAAATTAGGTATACATCACCCATCTTGAGTCGTCAGATACATGGTACAGAATTCAAATATAACTTATTAATACCACTGTCGTGCATAATACGACAAAATACAACTGTGAGTTTGAATACAATAATTGTCTACTAGAGATCATACAACCTCAAAAGGAGTCCTCAATACAATTATTGTCACACTATTTAACAGAATAATGATGACTACTAATACTATTCTCTGGTCCATCACTCCGCTCCCCGACTCGTCCCAGCTATATTCTCATTTCCTGAAGAGAACAGTGAAAGAAAGGGTGAGCTCAACTAGCCCAGTAAGAAATATTATGACTAAGATAATGCAGAATAAATTATCATTAGCCTTCAACAGTGTTGAACTGATAAAATATAATAAACATCAAGTTTAACTGCAGCGGAACCAGCAATCCATTAAAAGAGTCAAGTAGAAAATAAAAACTACTATCTTTTATGATTTAAAAGGTTTTTTATCATCGTTATGGCTGAGACTCAGCTTAATAAATATTCCACATCATCGAATCACCCCCGCACTACGGCCAAGGATATTCTTTAGTATCATGACCACAATTATTCATGCACTACGGCCAAGAATATTTGTGTATTCATTAGTGGTCATGATCATGCCAACAACTGTCCATCAATGCACTACGGGCCAATGAGGATTTTTAATTTTTTACATCACTTGTAATATTACGGTCATGATTACACCGAATAATCCCTGGTCATAATCATACCAAGTCCATCTATGCACTACAGGCCACAAATGACTTTCAACAAAATATAAACATGAGGATGATGACAATGATATAATCATTCAATAAAACAAGTTCAAGAATTATTTTATCTAGAAATTATTAACGTCCAAATTGTCAACACGATACTGTTTTGTGGTGTAAAATTCAAGAATGATCAGAAGAATATTTTCATGAAAGGATACTGGATGAAGCGCAAATATCAAAGATATTCTACTAATTTCATGGAGTATAGAAGTTAAAGTTTTAACCAACTGAGTATAATAAAGAATGAAATAACAAAAGAAATCACCATGCATGCGATAGACCGCACAGGCAGGTTATTCCAACAGAATAATAAATAACGGATCCAGGTCAGGTGAAATTCACACCGACAGGATGTTCCAACAGAATAATAAAGACAGAACCAGATCCAGTGTAAAACACACAGATAGGATATTCCAACAGAATAATAATAAAGACGGAACCAGATCCGGTGTAGAACACACAAATATGATATTCCAACAGAATAATAAAGACGGAACCAGGTCCGGTGTAAAACACACAGATAGGATGTTCCAACAGAATAATAGAAGAATGTCACCAAGTATAGGGTAAACCGCGTATACAGATTATTCCGACAGAATAATAAGAAATTGAATAACATAAGGATTTCACCAAGTATAGGGTACACCGCGTATACAGGTCATGTATAGGGTATGCCACTTTTACAGGTTATTCCAACAGAATAACAAAGAATGGAATAACATAAGTTCTCTTCAAGAAGAAAGAATAACACCCCTTACCGTATTAGGAGATTGAATACTGCAGTAGTGTAGTAAACGAATACTCTTCTTCTTTCTCTATTACTCTCTCTATACTTTCTCTCTCTATAGCTTGAACGAATTCGTGAAAAATAATGAAGCCCTAGGCCTCTATTTATAGAAGATTTATTACTATTTACGAAAGTATTTACTTTTTACGAAGGTAATTACTATTGACGAAGGTAATTACTATTGACGAAGGTAATTACTATTTACGAAGGTAATTACTATTTACGAAAGTAATTACTATTTACGAAGGTAATTACTATTTACGAAAGTAATTACTATTTACGAAGGTAATTACTATTTACGAAGGTAATTACTATTTACGAAAGTAATTACTATTTATGAAAGAGACTCTTAGATGATAACATATGGCCCCCCATAAATAATTAAACTTACCACAAACGTCTAATAATAGACTCTTTATATACATCGAGGATTGAATAAAAATTACCAGAAATCATTTTATTATTTTTTTTAATCAACACATATTTAATCTTTCAACAATTATTATTCATTTATAACTTGTAGTCTCAATTATTGTTTATATAATATAACATATTATACAGATGATACTGTGACAATAATTGAATCAATAATATAAGAGATATGATGCAGCAATTACTGTAGCAATAATTGAGTATAGCTGAGTGACTTCTTCACGTAAGCATCAATAATCAATACCGTGTGCTACTATGCAACAACGCGTATTACTGTACTTTTACTACCGAGTAGTTCAACAGTTTTAACGGTAACACCTCCGCCGTTATTTTATAGAAAGATAATTTTGTCGTTTTCTAACTACAACAATACTTCCGTTGTGGGGTCCACCAATGATTGTGCCGTCGTACGAATATTCCCCGACAAAAAGAATATTCCCCGACCAAACGAATATTTTATAACAACTTGCGTACTTTGCAAAATTTATAAATATTACCCACAACTATATATTTTATCAAATTTATTCCATAATATTCAAAAATAATAATTATGAAAATTCATCTTTATTTATAAAAACTGGGGTCTTATACATTTCAAATCCTTCTGAGTGAAAATATACTTCAGATTTTGGTGGTCTGTGTAGATCTCACATTTCTCTCCATAAAGGTAGTGTCTCCATATCTTCAGAGCAAGTACAACTGCAGCCAGTTCCAAATCATGAGTCAGATACCCTTTCTCATAATCCTTTAGTTGTCTTGATGCATACGCAATAACTTTGCCGTTCTGCATAAGAACACAACCCAACCCTTTGTGTGAGGCATCACTATACACCATAAAATTTCCTGTATTATCTAGTAATATCAACACAAGTGCCATACTTAACTTTTTCTTCAAATCTTGGAAACCCTCTTCACACTTCTCCGTCCATACGAATTTTACAGCTTTCTTTATCAAATTTGTTAGCGGTGTGGCTATCTTAGAAAAATCATGAATAAATCTTCTATAATAACCAACCAGTCCCAAGAAACTCCTCACTTCTGACGGTGTTCTTGGTTGTTCCCAATTGATTACAGCTTCCACTTTTGATGGATCCACTGAAATCCCATCTTTGTCAATTACGTGACCCAAAAATTGTACATGATCGAGCCAAAATTTGCACTTAGAGAATTTCACGTACATCTTTTCCTTCCTTAGCGTTTCCAATGTCAAACGTAAATGCTCCACGTGTTCTTCTTGAGTTTTGGAATACACCAAAATGTCATCAATAAATACCACCACAAACTTGTCTAAGAATGGTTTAAACACCCTGTTCATCAAATCCATGAATGCATCAGGGGCATTTGTTAAACCAAAAGACATCACCAGAAACTCGTAATGTCCGTACCGAGTTCTGAATGCCGTTCTAGGTATATCCTCCTTTCTTACCTTCAATTGGTGATACCCACTTCTCAAATCTATTTTCGAGAAATATTTAGCACCTTTCAGCTGATCAAACAAGTCATCTATTCTAGCCAACAGATACCTATTCTTAATAGTGACCTTGTTTAACTCCCTATAATTAATGCAAAGACGCATTGATCCGTCCTTCTTCTTAACAAATAAAACTGGCGCTCCCCACGGTGATACGCTTGGTTGAATATATTTCTTGTCCAATAACTCTTACAACTGTACCATCAGTTCCTTCATTTCTACCAGATCAATTCTGTACAGGGCCTTCGATATCGGTACTGTTCCAGGCGCTAAGACGATCACGAACTCAATTTCTCTGTCAGGCGGAAGTCCTGGAAAATCTTCTGGAAACACGTCTTCAAATTCTCTCACTATCGGTATTTCTTCTAATTTCACACCCTTCTTCTGAGTATCGACTATGTAAGCTAAATAGCCCACACAACCTTGACTCAACAATTTCTTGGTCTGCGTAGTCGTCAGGCATTTCATTTGTCTAGGCGACTTGCTACCATAAAATACTACCTTTGACAGAGTCGTAAGGTTTACACACTTCTTGTGACAATCGATTACTGCTCTATATTTGAATAGCCAATCCATTCCCAAAATTACATCAAATTCCCCGAGTCTAATCGGAATCAAATCTACCAACAAGATATTCAACTTAATGTCCACCCTACAGTTCTTGTATACGAATCTAACAGGGATTACTTCCTTATTCGCACTTTCTATGTTCAAAGGAAAATTCAGTTATTCTCTAGGCAATTCTAACCTCTTAGCAAATTCATCAGATATAAACGAATAAGTAGCACCCAAATCAAATAATACATAAGCATTTATATCATTGATTGGGATAATACCTGACCCCACATCTTTTGATTGCACAGCATCCTACACAGTCATGTTGAAGGTTCTGGCTGTGGGTTTGCTTGATGCTGCATGTCCTGCAATGGTCCATGTACCTTCATTGTTACCTCCATTGCTTCTGGTTGTCACTCCTTCCCTTTTCTTAGGGAATTCACGAGCAAAGTGATCCTTGGATCCGCACGTGAAGCATACATTCTACTTCGGTTGAGTGCAATTTGGAGTGATGTGACCCTCCTGACCACAATTGTAGCATACTCGCTTCCTTATCAAGCATGCACCCTTATGGAATTTCTTGCATGTCGCACATGCTTCAAACTTTTTGTTTTGCTGGTTACCCTGCTGGTTTTGTAGCGTCCCCGAATCCGGGTCCCGAATCGCCGCGGATCCGGTTCGCTAATTCTACAACTGTTTGCGGAAGATATAAACATAAATTGTTTATACATTAAACTTTACACACATTTCCCCAGTATCGAATAACCTTCACTTATACACAATCATGAACTATCTAGCACATGACAATACTATTCTTCATCATACTTTACAACTTAACTTCACATTCTGTACCAAGTTGAACTTGGCATTATCCTTTTTCGGTATCTGGCCGTATTCGCCTTATCTGCAATGTTTTATCATGATATAGCAAGGGTGAGCATGAAAGTTGCCCAGCAAGTTTAAAAATAATGTAAAGATATATCATGACGGAAAGTGTTTGAATAATAAGCTGGCTATCCTTCACAATGTATTTGTGAATTAGCATGAACAAATCTTTGACTGAACAAGTATTGAACATGAAAAATAATATATCTGGACCAACTGGTAATGAAGGTGATCAGCCTTTCATACCCGACTTATACATTCAAGATGTACAGAGTACAATTCATAACCATATCTGTCTGAAACCACTCTTAAAAGAGTTTAAGTAAAAAGAACTTGCAAAACTTGCCTGAACCGTTGATTACCGTAACGCAATATAATAAGCTTCTCCTGAAGACCTAATATTAATAATATAGATCTCCAATATTAGAATAATATCATCGCCGTTATAAAATAACTTAAACACATAACACATAATCCTATCAGTCTATACAACATATAATACCTATAATAGATCTTTCAGTTAGTCATAACATATAGTTAAGTATTAGACATTAGGTTTTAAGTCTTAATGTTCTTATTATACTTTGATATTCTTTTAATCACATCATAACTTGTACTTATAAGTTATTCATTTTTATATGTTATCCTAGTAAATTAGATAACATCGTAGTAAACCGAAATACCATTTCAGTAAGACGGATTTCATTTTCAGTATCCTGAAATCACTATTCTTTTTCACGAAAAATACCAAATCAACTTATTATTTTTCTATCCTTTGGTCAAACATATATACATATGTTTCATACATAAAAAATATTTTTCCGTAATTTTTCAATTTCTTTTACTATTTTTCAAAAATCATAATTAGTGCATGACTTAAGAAAAGTAGCTACCTCGTGCTTAACTCCAGAGATGCCCATCTTTTGACATAACCTTATATATGTTAACGTGATGCTCCATTTTAAAATTCATGGCAATCGGAGTTGTAGAACTCGGGTTATAGCCGTTTTCGACGGAAAATCACAAAAATTGAAATGGTCATAACTTGGTCATTTTAAGTCGGAATTAGCTCATTTTTGGACACAAGGTACTTAATACCATATATTTTCAGTTCCCAAAAGGCCGGATGACGAGGCTACTTAGAAGAGGCTAATGCAGCGTCTCCTGATCCTTGCAGCTTCTGAAGATAACAATTGAACATTTGGGTTGACATCTCCTCCATTTAAGCATACATATAACTCAGTCAAGAATCGGAGGAGAGCACGCAATCCTGCTTCGCTTAAAGCAGGGCAAACAGCTTCGGTGATATACAACTGAACCTCCATCGTGAACCTCTGCAAATGATGCGCCGTCTTGATCCCGTTCTCCGAGTAAAGCTCGAACATATCTTTGATTTCCGCCGGTACTTCCGCCTCGCATAGCTTGAACCGTCGCCGGAAACACCAGCATATTCCGTAACTTTCTACTCCGTCGCCGAGTATACAAGTTTTTGCAGTGTTGTGAAGCTCCTATCCAGCTTAGCACGTGTCAAACGACACTCATCGGCGATGTCGAAGATGTCGACGAACAAACTGTCAGCAAGCAAACCAACGATCCGAGTCATGCGGAACATTACGTCTCGCACGTGTGTCTTCTGCTTCTCGATGATGGAAGAAAAGATGGCGCAACGTGGTTTGAGCAGTGTTGCCAGCTTGTACCGACACCATGCATCGTGATAGGGTTCTATGAAGCACGGCCATTTAAGCCTAGTCCAAATGGTTCAGGCCTCTTCGAGTTTACAAGATGATCAGAAGCTTTGCAAGCTTTCAAGGAAGATAACTCAACTCCATGTCACCCATTCTATGCATGTACTGAACACCAGTAGATCTTCGGGAAGATACTCATGCTTCATCGAGAGATCCATGGCACGCAACAACCACAACTCTAGCTGGCAATAACCCAATGAACAAGCCATGTGCCGGTGAGCGTAACAACGCAGTATCCAAATAACACTTCACTTCCATTTCAATCCCATGCATGTGCAACAGAATTACGCCGGCGGTTCACACCGTCCGTGCACATACGGCTGGTAGCTTGAAAATATCCGGATTATCTACCATCGCTGTAAAATAGAGAGAGAGAGAGAGAGCATCCAGTGTTTGTTTGGTACTCAATTAATAGTGGTAGATTCCACCGTCTCTCATAAATTATTTCCCCATAATTCATTCTCCATAATTTTCTTAATCACATGCCACTTTTCTTAATCAGTTGATTGAAAAAGGTTTTAACACCTTGTGCGCAAATTACGCGAATTTGAACCCCTCATTTCTTTTCTTATTCCACCCACATGCATTTCCACATGCACTTCTTAAATAACAAAGGAATAATAGGATACCCACTCGGTAATTATGTCCTTCTTGTCTATTATTATGAGACATATTTGACATAATAATATTCATCCCGATAATTCCTTTCCTTTTTCATTTTATTACACCCGTGACCGGGACATAAGCTTGCCACCGACTCAATTATAGAACAATAATTGCATGTTAGCTTTAATAATTCACAAATGTTATTTTGGTAATTTCCATACCAAAAATAATGCACAAGGGTATTTTGGGCATTTTACTAGCAATAATTCACCAAATATGACAAAAAGGGTAAATTAGTAATTTCCACATTAATAATTAAATTCTACCCTTAATAATGCACAAGTGCTAATAATTGGTTTCTTCCTTTAATAATGCACAAGGGCATTTTAGACTTCTCATTTCTATCATGAAGGGCATTTTTGTACATAGCAATTAAATGTAATATTTAATTACTAGATGGTAATTCTTATCCAACCCAAATCATTTAATTAGGATTTTCATTTCCTCCATTATAACTTAAATCCTTACTCATGCACATTTATTTTCTTAACCCAATTAGACTTGCTAAAATTAGGTTATAAAATTAATTAACTGAGATGTATAAAATAAATCTCTTAGAGTTAGTATATATCTAAATACTATTATTTTTCCCAACTCATAACTCTTAAGTTATTCAATCATTCATTCTTAATATATAATTAGGATTACATTAGTTTATTTTATTTGTTTATATAATAAACAAACAAAAACATAATATTCATATTCATTACACACATAACTTTTAATCCCTTAGGGTTTTATACAAAATATTAGGATTTTCAAATTACATTCAAATTTCCCAATCATAGATAAATCTTACTAATTAGGATAAATAATTTCCTAATTAAAATAGCTAATTTATCAATTAGGTCCGTTAGGGTTTCAAACGGAAAAATTAGGATTTTCTAAATTATTAGAAAATCTAATTTAATCATTAGGGTTTCTTATAAATCGTAAGAATTTTATAACTGAACGTGGACGTTCTTAATATATACGATTAGGGTTTGACACATGTTTAATTTATCTGGTCAACCCTTGACCCTTAACCACTTCTGTTCACATATAATACCATATACACAGAATATATTCATATATATCCTTAATCCTGAATAATTTACTAAAAGAAATTTTAAATCCTCAAAATTCCTTTTCTGAAAACATTAAACACATACCCTTATTCTCTGTCTAGGTCAAATATTTGACCTTAAACCAATCATTTAAGATTTTAATAAATTTTTTAAATTCTCGGGTTGTCACATTCACCCCTTCTTCTAAGAATTTCGTCCTCGAAATTAAAACATCCTAATCTCTGCTCATTCTCTTGATCAAAACTAGGTTTTCAATTTAACCTTTACAATTTCCTCATTCGAGGATTTCTTTTCTCTCTTCACATTTCACCATAACTACTCACTAGGAGTTTACATTCATCAAAACTAGGTTGTCATAATAACCTTTATTTAATCATCTCAGATTCTACTCGTACACAACGAGTTTACACTATTTCATATCCATCATCACATTCTACCCAAAACATTACTCTGAAGAGTTTAAAAAAAACTTTTCATATCTGTCTGAGGGATCATAAAAATTATGAACTTTGAACTCCGAGGTTTAGGGGTATTTCTACTTGCTACCTCTTTCAATTTTGAAAGAAAGGTGCTCTACCTCTTAAACATTTCTTTAATAGGTATGTTTACAATCACGAAGAAGGTAAACTATCGATTCTGGTACTTTAGATGATTAGTCTATTGTACCTTAGTAATCCGAACGACTATACGCGTCCTTAAATTGGAATATTTTATCCAATTAGTATATCCCCATTTTCAGGGTTGTTCACCTCAGACTTATCATAGGATTCCGCTCCAAAACAATTTGGTTCGGGAAATTTCTTTCAAAGAACACTTAGAGTTTTCATAAACATTAGTCTAGCTGAATCGAATAGCATAGACCCATATCGATAATTCAGTTCAATAGAATTATTTAAGTATAGCCAAACCCCGTTGGCAAATTAAAATTTTGAAAACATTTTTCGAGAATGACGTCATGATGCCGCACTGTATTTACAGTCCGTTGAGGATTCCGTCATTTGGTGATTTTATCATACTACATCATACCATAGCGGGCTGACGATCCTGAGATCACATCCAACACTAAGTAATGCTGCATTGATGACTCCATCATTTTTTATCATCTCTGCACCATGTTACATGGTACATAAGTGATAAATAAAAATAACTTTTGACATTACAAATCATTTGCGTCTAGCCGAAGTAAGTAGCATAGACTGTACTTTAAACCGTTTCAAAAATATTTGCAAATCAGTTTTATCATCTCAACAGGTAACGAGGTGTCGATGGCCCGAAGTCCACGCATACACAATAATCACCAGAAGTTGAGAATAAAAATTCATTTTTTTTCAAAAGCACATAGTGCGTATTTAGCTTGATGTCAAAAATTCGAAGTTTAGCATAGCTAGGAGTTTAGGAAAACTTAACACCTTTACTAATAATCATTTGGTTAATAATCTATCTGTTCCTATAATCCTCAATTCTTCATTCACACATAATTATACCCAGTTCATCAAACTTACCATACTTATGAGTCCAGGAACTTACCACAATCATATGAGTTTAAGAACTTTCCTAGACAGACCTTTGACGTCCATTCGCTGAGAGGTCCATAAACATTTCATATAATCATGAGTCACAAACTTACCATAAGTATGAGTTTTAAGAACTCATACTTAACCTTATATCCTCTATCTATGACCTATCTACCTGTTATACACATGAGAAAGGAATCAACCTCTGAACATGCATATAGCAAATAGCGCGACAAAAACATTTCAATGATTATCAGTGCCAGAAACTAAGTGGTTTTTACACCAAGTACAATTCAGCTCCCATACGAAGAATCATACAACTCACCTGCCGACATGAGTCCTCAATTGAATCCCCACCTAACACTAACCCCATTCTCCATACGAATTTAATTCGTATTTATAATTCTCTTCTGGATCTGTACCAATTTATAGTACAATTCATACACAGCAATCTTGCTGTAAACTTTTCCATCATTCTCTGGATCTTTCTCCATACCATAACCTCATCAGATCACGGAGTGATCTCATCGTAATATTACGATTCATTGCTATTCTGTGATCGTTTTGTTTTACGATCTCTTATCCTTACACTTGTAATCTCTTAGACTCCATCTATCTATTTCCTATACTTGATACACATCGAGTCTCTAACAGTTTTCAATATGGTACGCTGAGTGTTTTTCCACAAACAACCAACAAACTAGGTTCCGAGTTGCTAGTTCGTATATACCTCCGCTCTATGAAGGAATCGTTTAGCCCAGATACTATACATCAACTAGTATCGAGTATAATAGTACCATACTTAAACCTAACTTTTTGACCCTGCGAGATTCTTCAACTAACTATATGTGAGTTAGTACTTATCCTAATCACTGCGGTTATTGGTCTCTGGTATTGCTACCTAAGATTCATAACCAACAGCTTTGATACCAACTGTAGCGTCTCCGAATCCGGGTCCCGAATCGCCGCGGATCCGGTTCGCTAATTCTACAACTGTTTGCGGAAGATATAAACATAAATTATTTATACATTAAACTTTACACACATTTCCCCAGTATCGAATAACCTTCAGTTATACACAATCATGAACTATCTAGCACATGACAATACTATTCTTCAACATACTTTACAACTTAACTTCACATTCTGTACCAAGTTGAACTTGGCATTATCCTTTTTCGGTATCTGGCCGTATTCGCCTTATCTGCAATGTTTTATCATGATATAGCAAGGGTGAGCATGAAAGTTGCCCAGCAAGTTTAAAAACAATGTAAAGATATATCATGATGGAAAGTGTTTGAATAATAAGCTGGCTATCCTTCACAATGTATTTGTGAATTAGCATGAACAAATCTTTGACTGAAAAAGTATTGAACATGAAAAATAATATATCTGGACCAACTGGTAATGAAGGTGATCAGCCTTTCATACCCGACTTATACATGCAAGATGTACAGAGTACAATTCATAACCATATCTGTCTGAAACCACTCTTAAAAGAGTTTAAGTAAAAAGAACTTGCAAAACTTGCCTGAACCGTTGATTACCGTAACGCAATATAATAAGCTTCTCCTGAAGACCTAATATTAATAATATAGATCTCCAATATTAGAATAATATCATCGCCGTTATAAAATAACTTAAACACATAACACATAATCCTATTAGTCTATACAACATATAATACCTATAATAGATCTTTCGGTTAGTCATAACATATAGTTAAGTATTAGACATTAGGTTTTAAGTCTTAATGTTCTTATTATACTTTGATATTCTTTTAATCACATCATAACTTGTACTTATAAGTTATTCATTTTTATATGTTATCCTAGTAAATTAGATAACATCGTAGTAAACCGAAATACCATTTCAGTAAGACAGATTTCATTTCAGTATCCTGAAATCACTATTCTTTTTCACGAAAAATACCAAATCAACTTATTATTTTTCTATCCTTTGGTCAAACATATATACATGTGTTTCATACATAAAAAATATTTTTCCGTAATTTTTCAATTTCTTTTACTATTTTTCAAAAATCATAATTAGTGCGTGACTTAAGAAAAGTAGCTACCTCGTGCTTAACTCCAGAGATGCCCATCTTTTGACATAACCTTATATATGTTAACGTGATGCTCCATTTTAAAATTCGTGGCAATCGGAGTTGTAGAACTCGGGTTATAGCCGTTTTCGTCGGAAAATCACAAAAATTGAAATGGTCATAACTCGTTCATTTTAAGTCGAAATTAGCTCATTTTTGGACACAAGGTACTTAATAACATATATTTTCAGTTCCCAAAAGGCCGGATGACGAGGCTGCTTAGAAGAGGCTGATGCAGCGTCTCCTGATCCTTGCAGCTTCTGAAGATAACTATTGAACATTTGGGTTGACATCTCCTCCATTTAAGCATACATATAACTCAGTCAAGAATCGGAGGAAAGCACGCAATCCTGCTTCGCTTAAAGCAGGGCAAACGGCTTCGGTGATATGCAACTGAACCTCCATCGTGAACCTCTGCAAATGATGCGCCGTCTTGATCCCGTTCTCCGAGTAAAGCTCGAACATATCTTTGATTTCCGCCGGTACTTCCGCCTCGCTTAGCTTGAACCGTCGCCGGAAACACCAGCATACTCCGTAACTTTCTACTCCGTCGCCGAGTATGCAAGTTTTTGCAGTGTTGTGAAGCTCCTATCCGGCTTAGCACGTGCCAAACGACACTCATCGGCGATGTCGAAGATGTCGACGAACAAACTGTCAGCAAGCAAACCAACGATTCGAGTCATGCGGAACATTACGTCTCGCACATGTGTCTTCTGCTTCTCGATGATGAAAGGAAAGATGGCGCAACGTGGTTTGAGCAGTGTTGCCAGCTTGTACCGACACCATGAATCGTGACAGGGTTCTATGAAGCACGGCCATTTAAGCCTAGTCCAAATGGTTCAGGCCTCTTCGGGTTTACAAGATGATCAGAAGCTTTGCAAGCTTTCAAGGAAGATAACTCAACTCCATGTCACCCATTCTATGCATGTATTGAACACCAGTAGATCTTCGGGAAGATACTCATGCTTCATCGAGAGATCCATGGCACGCAACAACCACAACTCTAGCTGGCAATAACCCAATGAACAAGCCACGTGCTGGTGAGCGTAACAACGCATTATCCAAATAACACTTCATTCCATTTCAATCCCATGCATGTGCAACGGAATTACGCCGGCGGTTCACACCGTCTGTGCACATACGGCTGGTAGCTTGAAAATATCCGGATTATCTACCATCGCTGTAAAATAGAGAGAGAGAGAGCATCTAGTGTTTGTTTGGTACTCAATTAATAGTGGTAGATTCCACCGTCTCTCATAAATTATTTCCCCATAATTCATTCTCCATAATTTTCTTAATCACATGCCTCTTTTCTTAATCAGTTGATTGAAAAAGGTTTTAACACCTTGTGCGCAAATTACGCAAATTTGAACCCCTTATTTCTTTTCTTATTCCACCCACATGCATTTCCACATGCACTTCTTAAATAACAAAGGAATAATAGGATACCCACTCGGTAATTATGTCCTTCTTGTCTATTATTATGAGACATATTTCACATAATAATATTCATCCCGATAATTCCTTTCCTTTTTCGTTTTATTACACCCGTGACCGGGATATATGCTTGCCACCGACTCAATTATAGAACAATAATTGCATGTTAGCTTTAATAATTCACAAATGTTATTTTGGTAATTTCCATACCAAAAATAATGCACAAGGGTATTTTGGGCATTTTACTAGCAATAATTCACCAAATATGACAAAAATGGTAAATTAGTAATTTCCACATTAATAATTAAATTCTACCCTTAATAATGCACAAGTGCTAATAATTGGTTTCTTCCTTTAATAATGCACAAGGGCATTTTAGACTTCTCATTTCTATCATGAAGGGCATTTTTGTACATAGCAATTAAATGTAATATTTAATTACTAGATGTTAATTCTTATCCAACCCAAATCATTTAATTAGGATTTTCATTTCCTCCATTATAACTTAAATCCTTACTCATGCACATTTATTTTCTTAACCCAATTAGACTTGCTAAAATTAGGTTATAAAATTAATTAACTGAGATGTATAAAATAAATCTCTTAGAGTTAGTATATATCTAAATACTATTATTTTTCCCAACTCATAACTCTTAAGTTATTCAATCATTCATTCTTAATATATAATTAGGATTACATTAGTTTATTTTATTTGCTTATATAATAAACAAACAAAAACATAATATTCATATTCATTACACACATAACTTTTAATCCCTTAGGGTTTTATACAAAATATTAGGATTTTCAAATTACATTCAAATTTCCCAATCATAGATAAATCTTACTAATTAGGATAAATAATTTCCTAATTAAAATAGCTAATTTATCAATTAGGTCCGTTAGGGTTTCAAACGGAAAAATTAGGATTTTCTAAATTATTAGAAAATCTAATTTAATCATTAGGGTTTCTTATAAATCGTAAGAATTTTATAACTGAACGTGGACGTTCTTAATATATACGATTAGGGTTTGACACATGTTTAATTTATCTGGTCAACCCTTGACCCTTAACCACTTCTGTTCACATATAATACCATATACACAGAATATATTCATATATATCCTTAATCTTGAATAATTTACTAAAAGAAATTTTAAATCCTCAAAATTCCTTCCTGAAAACATTAAACACATACCCTTATTCTCTGTCTAGGTCAAATATTTGACCTTAAACCAATCATTTAAGATTTTAATAAATTTTCTAAATTCTCGGGTTGTCACAGGTTTCCAGCACCCACGTTTCCATTCCACTTCCTCTTCATGCCGTTGTTGTTGTTTCCACTGCTACCACCTCCATTTTTAGTCACATTCTCATTCTTCTTCTTCTTTTGTTCCTGGTTGAACTTTGTGACTGCCTCACCTCCACCTTCAGCGAGTACTGCTTTCTCCATCACCGCTGTAAATGTCTTCAACTGGAACAGGGATACCCTACTATACAACTAGGGCTTCAGTCCCTGTTCAAATCTTTTTGCCTTACGCTCGTCTGTGCTGACTTGATATGGCGTAAACCTCACCAATTCATTGAATTTGGCAGCATACTCAGATACTGTCATTGTTCCTTGCTTTAGTTCCAGAAACTGTACTTCCAGCTGACTCTTCGAACTTTTTGGGAAATATGTCTCGAAGAACAACTCCTTGAACCTATCCCAGGTCATCACTCCTGGCCCTTCACGAGTTTTATTGGCTTGCTACCAATAACTAGCTTCTGCTTTCAGCAAGAATGTTGTGAAAGCAGTCTTCTGATCATCCCCTACCCTAGCGACATCGAACACCTTTTCTATCTCCATAATCCAGGTCTGTGCTTCGACTGGATTCATAGACCCACGGAATTCAGGTGGTCCAACCGCCTTGAAATCCTTAAACGTTGTACCATGGTTTTGTGGTTGATTCTGCAACGCTCCTGTCAGTAGTGTCACTAGTTGTTGAACGGGGTTACCGTCAACATTGTCGTTATTGGTAGTTCTCTCATTGTTTCTCTGTCGGGGTGGTTCACGTCTAGGAGGCATTTTCTGTTAAAACAAAACATCTATTAGACTATTACTTAGCTTCTTTAAGTATTTTCTAATTAACTTGCCTCCATAAAAGAAATAACCACATAATCACATAACACTTTGAATAAAGTAATAACTTTTATTTATTCATCATTACTTCGAGAAACATAAAAACTAATAACATCACTGCTATTTACATTCCTTTCCTGAACTACAAAAGTTACAGGACAACATCATTATTATCATATCCCATGGTTACTTAACCCTAGGGATTTACACATTATTTAATACTTATTACGTGCTTTACAGGTACATTTTTTAAGATGATCTACTAAGATACTTCTTTGCCCTATCACGTTCTTCCTCCATGACTCGAAACATTATCCTGCGATCTAATACATATGATGGCAGCGTCTCGAATTGAATCGGATATCCCATGACCCGATCTTGAGCTCGATTAATTGCGGTGTCAAATAATTTATCCATCTCTTCCATCTTCATCCTTTTCGCCTGTGAGTTAATTACTGCTCTTCCAGTTCATTGATAAGCTTCCTCGTATGCATCTTTAGCTCATGCCCTCTTAGCAGCTTATTCTCTCAGCTTGTTCTTCAGTTCAGCATCCATCTCGATCAATTGTTCTTTCTCTCCTTCAGTCTGTATTAGTCTCTCGTCGGCGTTTATATGCTGCAACTCCTCAACTGTATCCTGAAGTTCCACATTACGGTCATGAACCTCATCGTATACACGGCCTGCTATCGAGTTAAGTGGAATCCTTTCATCCTCGTCCTCATCATCCTCATCCTCCTGTGGTAACTCAGCGGGATCCTCCTCGTCTGTCTCCACATCATCATCCTCATCCTCAACTACTGTGACCAACGGGGCTGACTCCCGTGACAGTAGTTGTTCCCAAACTACCTGAATGTCGCGAGGCTCCTCCTCTATAGGCATTTGAGGTCCCTCCACTCTAGCCTGACTGGATTCTCCGACATTACTCATCCTGACAATAAAGTTTTAAAGTTTTTATTATTAATCATTATTACTCGACACTCACGAGTACATAAACTATAAACACATAAGCACATAAGTGTTTTATTACTTCTTTCTTAAAACTCGATAAGAGTTATCTCCACTATCTTTTCAAAGGTTACTTCCTAAGGATTTACCCCCCCACCTAAGGTTCATAACCTAAAGCTTTTGTGATACCCCCAAATCTGAGCCCCAAATCGCCGTGGATCCGGTATACTATTTCTATAACTATTTGCAGGAAGATACAAACATAAATTGTTTATATATTAAACTTTACACACATTTCCCTAAAATCGAGTAACCTTAACTTAAACACAATTCATAAACTTTCTAACATATAACACATTTATCAAACTATATAATTACAAAATAGCCGCACATTTTATCACAAACTGAACTTGACCTTAACCTTTTTCCTGTATGCGAACGCATTCGCCTTATCTGCAATGTTTTATCATGATATAGCAAGGGTGAGCATGAAAGTTTCCCAGCAAGTTTAAATACAATTTAATGATATATCATGATTGAAGAGTATGAATAATAAGCTGGCTATAATTCATCAATATAGTTGAGAATTAGCACAAACAAACTTTTGACTGAACAAGTTTTAAACATGAACAAATATTTCTGAACCAACTGGTAATGAAGGTGATCAGCCTTTCATACCTGACTTATACATGCAAGATATACAGAGTACAATTTTCGTGGCAATCAGCAATGATTAACCATAAGTTTGAATAAAACACTCTTAGTAGAGTTAAGTAAAAAGAAACTTGCCTGAACCGTTGATTACCGCAACACAATTAATAACGCATTATCTCGAAGACCTAATATTAGTAATATAGATCTCCAATATTAGAATAATATTATCACAATATAATACTATTATATATATACACAGGATAACCTAAACACATAACACATAACCTTATCAGTCTGTACAACACATAAGACTTAGCATCAAGTTAGACTATTAAATTTGAGTTGAAACCGACACAATTTTTACATCCTGACGGTCTAGTCGGAATAAATATCGAGTTTAAGTTCAATTAAACTCTGCCTAAACACTTAATCATGCCATAGAATCACATTTATATGATTTAACACTCGCTTTTTCATTTCATAAGTTATTCGTTAACACCTAGTAAGTTAAATACTAATCCAGCAACCTGGATTCTAAATCTAGCAACCAAATTTCTAATTCAGCAACCTGGATTCACCAATCCATCAATTCTGTCAACTTCTTTTCAATCCAGCAGCTGTAGTCATCAGATTTTCTAATCCAGTAAACTGGATTCACAATTACACAATCCTGTAGGCTGAATTCTATATCCGTTTTACGAAAATACCAAATCAGTTTATTATTTTCCTATACTATGTCCAAACACATAAACACATATTTCATACACAAAAAAATATTTTTTCATAATTTTCTAACTTCCTTTAGTATTTTTTCAAAAATCATTTATAATGCGTAACTTAAGAAATTAGCTACCTCGTGCTTAACTCCAAACATTCCCATCTCTTGGCATAACCTTATATATGTTAGCATGATGCTCCATTTTAAATTTCCTGGTAATCGGAGTTGTAGAACTCCGTTTATAGTGATTTCCGTCGGAAAATCACAAAAAATTGTAATGGTCATAACTTTGTCGTTTTAACTTGTAATCAGCTCATTTTTGGACACGAGTTACATAATACCATATATTTTCATTTCCCTAAAGGCCGGAATTTATTTCACAATTTAAGTTGCCAAAACAGCCCCTGGACAGATCTGGACATAAACTTTTTGCCATTTTATAGATTTGGAGTCCTTTACTAAATCTTAAATAAAATGAAATCTATAACTCTGATTAATGATCCGTTAATATTTTTTGGATTCCTATCTTTCCGAACTACAGTTTTCATCTATCACAATCCATATTTGGACATGTTAAGCTCCCAGAAATTAGCTCGGAAGTGGCTGTTACAAAACTGTCCTTCTAACAGTTTTCTTAACTTTGAGTAGTTTGGGAAAAATTCCATAACTTGCTCATTTTTCAACCTATTTGAGAGATTCCAAAGGGGTTTTATCCTTAACATGTATATCTAGAATCCCAAGAACATAAATCACAAATATCCATCATAGATTGCAAGAATCAAAGGTTAGATCATACTTTCTAGTTTTAAACTTTTCCGGAAAAAAAAATCATTTTTTTCAATTCCTTTGATTCCCACCAATTTAACACCCATTATGGGTAGATCCAAACAATAAACACTCATTAACATGTATATACATAGTTTTTTGAGTTTAGAATTAAATTTTCTTATTTCATCAAACAAGCATCAACACAATCTAAGCTAAGAAAAATTTAGGTTTTCTTCCTTTTGAAAAACCTAACCTCCATTTCATACTTTAGGTCTAACTTTTGATCTTCAAAAAGGTTATATCTAACACGAAACACTTATATACACATAGATCTAAGGTTTTAAACCTCAAGATCATAACTTCATATTGTCAAAAATCAAATCAAACCATAAAGTAAAATAAACTACAAAAGTACAAATTTTTTCTATACCTTAGCTTGATTTTCTTTCTCCTTCTAAGATATGGGATGGATCTTGGTTTTATGAGAGTCAAAGTCTCCCCTCTCCCTCTTCTCTTGAAGTGCCCGAAAATGGCCTCCTCTTCTCTCTCTCTCTCTCTCTCTCTCTCTTGTCTTCTTAGCTAACTTAGGAAGTAAAATGAAAGAAAAAAAATGAAATGGTTTTTTGTTTGTTAATAAAATATGTTGTTAGATTTAGTATATCTAATAATTATCTCCCAATTCATCTCTTTCTTGCCTTCTCTTTCTCAACCACATAGATGTTACTAGCAAGCTTTGCTTAATGCGTTGGTTAAATCAAAATTAGACACCGAAGGAGATTTGGTAGGAGTTGGTAACCAACTAAAGTGAACAATCATTACATTCTTTCCCCCCTCCTTTTATTCTCTAGCAATCGGCCATGTGGCTTTAGATTGTCCATAAATTACTCTCCTTTTATGCTTTAACTGATTTACTAAATGTCCAGATAGTCCTTTCCCCCTTAGGCTAAAAGTTTGGGCTTGAAATAAATTATTGATTGGCCAAAAAGAAAGTGATATCATGAGAGAGATGAAATAACTTTGGTGACTTTGTAAAAATAAATAGATATAATTGTATATCTATAATCATCTCCCCACTCACTCTATCTTTCTCTTTCTTAATCATAAACATGTGGGAGATTAGTATATCATGTGGCTCCTTAAACCATTGGACACCTAACTCGTATTAATGAACTATCCTTTTGCCACATGTGTGGTGGGAGATGTGTTTGCATATAATTCTCTCCTTTTCTCCCACTAAACTACCAAAGCTTTACTTACAAAGATGTTGGATAAATATAAAAATAACACATAAAAGGAGTAGGTGGGAGTTGGTAGGAGAGTTGGTAACCAACTTTAGACAAATAAGACACCAAAATAAATCTTAGTCAAATGCTCAATCTCTCCTCTCTTTTTTTTTCTTCTCTATCCAGCGGCCATGTAAATCAATCACAGTCCAACACTTTTAATAATATCAAATGTCCATCATGCCCTTCCTTCAATTGGACTCTAAGTTTGGGCCACCCTTAAATCTTTTGGGCTTATCAATAAAAATATTTGAGCCACTCAATTAATGTATTGCTTGGGCCTTTAACTAATTTCATTGGCCAACACTTGGGCTATAAAATATACATAATCCAATACCTTAAATTCTTATCCAACCCAATTCATTTAATTAGGGTTTTCATTTTCTCAATTATAACACAAATCTGTACTTATGCACATCTATTTTCTTAACCCAATTAAACTTGCTATAATTAGGTTATAAAATTAATCATTTGAGATATATAAAATAAATCTCTTAAAATTAGTATATATTATAAATAATAATATTCTCCCATACCATAACCTATTAGGTTATTTAATTATCACACATAACTTTTAACCCTTAGGGTTTAATACTTCGCATTAGGATTCCCGAATTAGGTTTTTAAATTTTCGCAACTGAAATTTGAGTTTCTGAACATATCGCTAGGGTTTTCTAACTTAATCACCATATTCATATCATGAATTTTGGGTTTCGGATTCCCGGAACTGAAACTAGGGTTTCCAGAACTGACTTCTACGATTTCTTATCAATTACTAAGGTTTTCTAACCGAATGTTAAAGTTCTTAATATATACTTAGAGTTTGACACATAGATAATTAATCTGGTCAACCCTTGACCCTTAACCACATTCTGTACACATACATAAATATTTTCACAAACTTAATCACATAAATCATTAATCCTGAATAATTCACCTAAATCCTTCACAGAATTTTGAAATCCTCAAAATTCCATCCTAATAATATTAAACGCATACACTTATTTTCTGTCTTGGTCTATTATTTGATCTAAATCAATCATTTAAGATTTTAATAATTTGTCTAAATTCTTCGGGTTGTCACATTCACCCCTCCTTATAAGAATTTCGTCCCCGAAATTCACCTTACACCTTACACTGTGCACCATACACCATTTACACACATTTGCTTGCTACCCAATTCAACACTCACAAGAGTAAAAGTTTTCAAATTGTACTAAGGGGTCATATAGACCATGAACACATAGTTTTAACGGTAGTGATCATACCGCAAAACAAAACATTACTTGGTATGTTTACAATCACAAAGAAGGTAAACTATTGTTGCTAGTACTTTAGGTGATTAGCCCATCGTACTCTTACGTCATGCATAACGTATTAATTATTTTTAGCAAATATTTACGCTACTAGATTGGATTATTTATCCAAACATTATCGTTCACCTCAGTCTTATCATAGGATTCCGTACCAAAACAATTTTGTTTGGGAAATTTCTTTCAATAAACACTTGGAGTTTTTATAACATTAGTCTAGCTGAATCAAATAGCATAAACTCATATCAATAATTCAATTCAATCGAATTATTTAGTTGTAGCCAAACCCCGTTGGCAAATTAAAATTATTTTTTTGAAAACATTTTTGAGAATGACGTCATGATGCCGCACTGTATTTATAGTCCGTTGAGGATTCCGTTATTTCGTGATTTTGTCATGCTATATCATACCATAGTGGAATAGTGTCTTTAGGTCTAATTCACACTAAGTAATACTGCATTGATGACTCCATCATTTTTATCATCTCTGCACCAGGTTACATGGTACATAAGTGATAAATAAAAATAATTTTTTTTTTTGATATTTTAAATCATTTGCGTCTAGCCGAAATAAGTAGCATAGACTTTACTTTAAACCGTTTCAAAAATGGTTACGAGTCTACATTTTTTTTAAAAGGCACATAGTGTGTATTTAGCTTGATGTAAAAAATTTGAAGTTTAGCATAATTAGGAGTTTAGGAAAACCTAAGTCTCCACTAATGATCATTTGCTTAACAATCTATCTGTTCCTATAATCCTTAACACTCCCTTCACACAAAACTATACCCAATTCATAAAACAACACTTATGAGTTCATAACCTGGCCACAATTATATGAGTTTACGAACTTACCCTAGTCTGACCTTTGGCGTCCGTTTGCTGAGGGGCTCATAAACATTTCATATAATTATGAGTCAAGAATGTCACATAAGTATGAGTTCTAAGAACTCGTACTGAATCCTATATTCTCTACCTATGACCTATTTATCTGTATATAATAACTAGCGTGACACAACATTTCAATGATTACCCATGCCACCAACTAAGTAGTTTTTACACCAAATACAATTCCCCGCCCATACAAGAAATCATACAACTCAATTACCAATACGAGTCCTCATTGAAATCCCCACCTAATCTTAACCCCCTTTTTCAATACGAATTCAATTCATATTCATAATCCATAACTCTTTCATGAGTTTTCATAGTACAATTTCATAGTACAACTTACACACAACATCTTGCTGTAAACTTTTCAATCATAAGATTGATTCTTTCTGGCTGTCATAACCTTATCAGATCACGGGGTGATCTTATCATATATATTATGATTCAATTCCATGCACTATGATCGTTTTGTTTTACGATCTCCTATCCCTACACTTTCAGTCTTTTAGACTCGATCTATTTACCGTTACTGTTCAACTTTATTATCAGAGTTAGGGAACTCTGTATCTTAACAACTTGCCGAGATTCGTCTTTGAATCTTACTGACAAACTAACTCTATTTGATTTAGCACTTATCTTAATCACTGCGGTTATTGGTCTCAGGTATTCCTACCTAAGCTTCATAACCAACAGTTTTGATACCAACTATGGCGGCCCTGAATCTGAGCCCCAAATCGCAGCGGATTCGGTATACTATTTCTATAACTATTTGCGGAAGATATAAACATAAATTGTTTATACATTAAACTTTACACACATTTCCCCAAAATTGAGTAACATTAACTTAAACACAATTCATAAACTTTCTAACATATAACACATTTATCAAACTATACTATTACAAAATAGCTGCACATTTTACCACAAACTGAACTTGACCTTAACCTTTTTCCTGTATCCGAACGCATTCGCCTTATCTGCAATGTTTTATCATGATATAGCAAGGGTGAGCATGAAAGTTGCCCAGCAAGTTTAAATACAATTTAACGATATATCATGATTGAAGAGTATGAATAATAAGCTGGCTATAATTCATCAATATAGTTGAGAATTAGCACGAACAAACTTTTGACTGAACAAGTTTTAAACATGAACAAACATTTCTGAACCAATTGGTAATGAAGGTGATCAGCCTTTCATACCTGACTTATACATGCAAGATGTACAGAGTACAATTTTCATGGCAATCAACAATGATTAACCATAACTTTGAATAAAACACTCTTAGTAGAGTTAAGTAAAAAGAAACTTGCCTGAACCATTGATTACCGCAACGCAATTAATAACGCATTATCTCGAAGACGTAATATTAGTAATATAGATCTCCAATATTAGAATAATATCATCACAGTATAATACTATTATATATATACACAGGATAACCTAAACACATAACACATAACCCTATCAGTCTATACAACACATAAGGCTTAGCATCAAATTAGACTATTAAATTTGAGTTGAAACAGACAGAATTTTAACATCCCGACGGTCTAGTCGGAATAAATATCGAGTTTAAGTTCAATTAAACTCTGCCTAAGCACTTAATCATGCAATAGAATCACATTTATATGATTTAACACTCGCTTTTTCATTTCATAAGTTATTCGTTAACACCTAGTAAGTTAAATACTAATCCAGCAACCTGGATTCTAAATCTAGCAACCAAATTTCTAATTCAGCAACCTGGATTACCAATTCATCAATTCAGTCTACTTCTTTTCAATCCAGCAGCTGTATTCTTCAGATTTTCTAATCCAGTAAACTGGATTCACAATTACACAATCCAGCAAGCTGAATTCTATATCTGTTTTATGAAAATACCAAATCAATTTATTATTTTCCTATCCTATGTCCAAACGCATATACACATATTTCATACACAAAAAAATATTTTTTCATAATTTTCTAACTTACTTTAGTATTTTTTCAAAAATCATTTCTAATGCGTAACTTAAGAAATTAGATACCTCGTGCTTAACTCTGAACATTCTCATCTCTTGTCATAACCTTATATATTTTAATGTGATGCTCCATTTTAAATTTCGTGGCAATCGGAGTTGTAGAACTCCGTTTATAGCGATTTCCGTCAGGAAATTACAAAATATTGTAATGGTCATAACTTGGTCGTTTTAACTCAGAATCAGCTCATTTTTGGACACGAGCTACATAATACCATATATTTTAATTTCCCTAAAGGCCGGAATTTATTTCACAATTTAAGTTACCAAAACAGTTCCTGGACAGATCTGGATAGAAACTTTTTGCCATTTTACAATTCTGGAGTCCTTTACTAAATCTTAAAAAAATGAAATCTATAACTCCGATTAATGATCCGTCAATTTTTTTGGATTCCTATCTTTCCGAACTACAGTTTTCATCTATCACAATCCATATTGGGACATGTTAAGCTCCCAGATATTAGCCTGGAAGTGGCTGTTACAAAACTGTCCTTCTAACAGTTTTCTTAACTTTGAGTAGTTTTGGGAAAAATTCCATAACTTGCTCATTTTTCAACCTATTTGAGAGATTCCAAAGGGGTTTTATCCTTAAAACATATATCTAGCATCCCAAGAACATAAATTACAAATATCCATCATAGATTGCAAGAATCAAAAGCTAGATCATACTTTCTAGTTTTAAACTTTTCCGGAAAAAAATCATTTTTTTCAATTCCTTTGATTCCCACCAATTTAACACCCATTATGGGTAGATCCAAACAATAAACACTCATTAACATGTATATACATAGTTTTTTGAGTTTAGAAATAAATTTTCTTATTTCATCAAACACGCATCAACACTATCAAAGCTAAGAAAAATTTAGGTTTTCTACCTTTTGAAAAACCTAACCTCCATTTCATACTTTAGGTCTAACTTTTGATCTTCAAAAAGGTTATATCTAAACATGAAACACTTATATACACATAGATCTAAGGTTTTAAACCTCAAGATCATAAATTCATATTGTCAAAAATCAAATCAAACCATAAAGGAAAATAAACTACATAAGTAGAAATTTTTGCTATACCTTAGCTTGATTTTCTTTCTCCTTCTAAGATATGGGATGGATCTTGGTTTTATGAGAGTCAAAGTCTCCCCTCTCCCACTTCTCTTGAAGTGCCCGAAAATGGCCTCCTCTTCTCTCTCTCTCTCTCTTGTCTTCTTAGCTAACTTAGGAAGTAAAATGAAAGAAAAAAAATGAAATGGTTTTTTGTTTGTTAATAAAATATGTTGTTAGATTTAGTATATCTAATAATTATCTCCCAATCACTCTCTTTCTTGCCTTCTCTTTCTCAACCACATAGATGTTGCTTGCAAGCTTTGCTTAATTTGTTGGTTAAATCAAAATTGGACACCTAAGGAGATTTGGTAGGAGTTGGTAACCAACTAAAGTGAACAATCATTATTCTCTAGCAACCGACCATGTGGCCTTAGATTGTCCATAAATTACTCTCCTTTTATGCTTTAACTGATTTACTAAATGTCCAGATAGTCCTCTCCCCCTTAGGCTAAAAGCTTGGGCTTGAATTAAATTATTGATTGGCCAAAAAGAAAGTGATATCATGAGAGAGATGAAATAACTTTGGTGACTTTGTAAAAATGAATAGATATAATTGTATATCTATAATCATCTCCCCACTCACTCTATCTTTCTCTTTCTTAATCATAAACATGTGGGAGATTAGTATATCATGTGGCTCCTTAAACCATTGGACACCTAACTTGTATTAATGAACTATCCTTTTGCAACATGTGTGGTGGGAGATGTGTTCGCATATAATTCTCTCCTTTTCTCCCACTAAACTACCAAAGCTTTACTTATAAAGATGTTGGATAAATATAACAATGACACATAAGAGGAGTAGGTGGGAGTTGGTAGTAGAGTTGGTACCCAACTTTAGACAAATAAGAGACCAAAATAAATCTTAGTCACATGCTCAATCTCTCCTCACTTTTTTTTTCTTCTCTATCCACCGGCCATGTAAATCAATCACAGTCCAACACTTTTAATAATATCAAATGTCCATCATGCCCTTCCTTCAATTGGACTCTATGTTTGGGCCACCCTTAAATCTTTTGGGCTTATCAATAAAAATATTTGAGCCACTCAATTAATGTATTGCTTGGGCCTCTAACTAATTTCATTGGCCAACACTTGGGCTATAAAATATACATAATCCAATACCTTAAATTCTTATCCAACCCAATTCATTTAATTAGGATTTTCATTTTCTCTGTTATAACACAAATCTGTACTTATGCACATCTATTTTCTTAACCCAATTAAACTTGCTATAATTAGGTTATAAAATTAATCATTTGAGATATATAAAATAAATCTCTTAAAATTAGTATATATTATAAATAATAATATTCTCGCATACCTTAACCTATTAGGTTATTTAATTGTTACACATAACTTTTAACCCTTAGAGTTTAATACTTCGCATTAGGATTCCCAAATTAGGGTTTTAAATTTTCGCAACTGAAATTAGAGTTTCTGAAACTAGGGTCTCCAAAACCGACTTCTACGATTTCTTATCCATTGCTAGGGTTTTCTAACCGAATGTTAAAGTTCTTAATATATACTTAGAGTTTGACACATATATAATTAATTTGGTTAACCCTTGACCTTTAACCACATTCTGTACACATACATAAATATTTTCACAGAACTTAATCACATAAATCATTAATCCTGAATAATTCACCTAAATCCTTCACAGAATTTTGAAATCCTCAAAATTCCATCGCAATAATATCAAACGCATACACTTATTTTCTGTCTTGGTCTATTATTTGACCTTAAAACAATCATTTAAGATTTTAATAATTTGTCTCAATTCTCGGGTTGTCACAACTTTGATACCAATCTGTGACACCCCCAAATCTCGGTACTTCATTTTCACAAGATTTGGTGTTCACTTAATCAAAACATTCATTTCTAACTACCCAATTATAATGAAATTGAATAATAAAAACATGCCCATACATGATAAAACTTAAATAAAAATCTCTAAGGTTATCTAACCTTTAACAACAATCATTCAAATGCGGAAAATTAAATAAACTTCATTATAATCTTTAAATCAAAGTCTGAAAGTAAACTATCAAAACTATTATAAGTCTTCAGTATTTATTCATCTTTCCTTTTTCCTTACTGGTACTAGGTACGTCACCAGTTTCAACTTTAGCTGTAAGAAATTTTACAGGCAAGAGTGAGCAAACAAGGCCCACTTGAAATAACAATAAATAAATCTTTAAACTTTTATATCAATTGTCAATACTAGGCTCAATAGAACTGAACAATATATTCTATTAACTTTCTGAAAATTATAGCATTCACTGAGGATCTAATGACCACGAATCATGTCCACAGTTATAAGTAATCTTTCAATTTTAACTTTAACAGTCATAAGACTATAAGGACTCCACGTACTTAGGGGGATCAACCCTTCATACAATGTATTGTGCACAAGCATTTCAACGCTAAGCGTAAACCTCTATTAAAAGAGTTGTTCATCTCAGTATTTAGAATACAAGTCCGCACCAAAGTAAGTTTGGTTTGGATAAGCTTTCAAGGAAATTTGGAATTTAACGAACATCAACTAAGGAGTAGTTGAATAAGACCAACAACACTATACTATTGAATAATAGTGATTGAATCAATCATAGTAACTAAAGTCATGCATTAGGAATAATCTAATAGCATACAATTTGAATAAATATAGCATATCTTGCTTGAACAATACTAAGCCAAGGTTAATTAGGATTGAATACTAAACATGCATTGCAATTCAGTCATGCATGTTAATCAATAATTGAAATACAAGAATAACTTGTTCAACATCAAACCAAAGTTTAGACCACTTACATCATTATAAGATAATCGAATTGAAAACAATAATTAGCTCAATAAGACAAAGGATTAGAAACCTTGCTCAATTATAAAAGAGTTTAAAAAAAACTTGCACAATGAAGTTTTGAGTTAGAGAACTTGCCTTTAGCACAAGCTAAACCCTTACCACTTGAATTAATACCGTATACATATGCCATATTGACATAGTTAGTCATTACGAACATTGTTCATCATATGGGATAAATTACTCTTTCACATAATCAACTGTGTTACAAGTAGGTAACACTTAATAACATGATCATTCATAGTTTAATACTACTGAAATTATATTAAAATTACTATTATTAACACATAACATTTATTTTCAAAGTTTGTGTAATTAAACAAAACTGTCAGAACCTTCTGCTAACTCGCGCTGCTGCAGTGGCGCGGTGCTGCGGTGCGAGAGTTGAACTAGCTGGGCCGCGCTGCGGCGCCAGAGTCCAGAATCCGGTGACCAAACTAGGCAACAGCATGAACAAAAGCCAAATTTGCCTAAAAGCTAAAATCTAATAGACTGATTATCATGTAATACATATATAAACTTCATATAAACATATTGTGAAGATTTATAACATGTTTCTACTCATAAAATAACATAGACATCAAATATACAACACCCAATTTCAATATTTTTGGCAAAAACTCCATTTTTGATATTTTCAATGGAAATCAACACTGTGATTTTGTTTTTCAATCAAAACAGTAAATTCAAAATACCATGATTATGATTTTACATACTCTATTAATTCCAATAATCAATTTATCAATTTAACAACTAATTAAACCTTAATTTCTATTTTAAATTAAGTCATATTCATATATATTTTCATATGAACACTATGATATATTTTCTTTATAAAATACATACATTAATGAACTAGTATATCTATAATCATATATAAACTCATAAAAACATTTTACAAACAATTATCATACCAAGTTATATATAATATATATATATATATATATATATATATATATCAATAATTCATCCTATAAAATATTTTACAGAGAACTTTTTGGGAAGAAGAAAAACTAAACTTTTTGAAGAAAAGGTTAAGCCCCTACCTTTGATTAAGAAGATGATGGCTAGAGTTTGATTATCAATTCCTTTTCTCCAATTCCTTTATCAAACATGTTAGAGTTTCTCTAAATTTCTCTCTAGTTTTCTACTTCTCTTCTTTTCTCTCTGTAACTTCAACTGAGTCTTTCTTCTCCCTAACTCTAACATACGTAGAATATTATAACGTATAATAATAATAATATAAATATTAAGTATAGGATTTAACTAACATCAGGTATAAACTTTTTGAAAATCAAAAGCCATAAGGCTTGTTTGGCTAAGCTTAATAAAAATAACTCATTATCCCTTATGCCTTGTTTGGTAAAACTCAATTAGATAACAGACTTAATAGGCATTAGGCCTTGTTTGGAAAAACTGAATTAAACTCTCTTAATTTATTTTAATAACTCCTTTATAGCAAGGTTATTAGTCACACTTTTATTTAATTAATAAATCAATTAAAACATTAATCTATTAAATTACTTTAGCACATAATTAAATATCACATAACTATAATTTCTTTTATAATTATAATTTTATTTAACCAACCAATATTTTAAATTACCATTTTCTATTTAAAATATTATAATTTATTTAAATCACTATAAGCTCTTTAGCTTACTTATTAAATTACATTGGTATATAATCTCATAACAATTAATTTACTTAGCTCCTTAATTATTTATTCAACATATAATTAACTAAACCACATCAACTCAAATTGCCATATAATTCAATAAATATTTAATAATGCAAATAAATATTGAATATTTAATATTTAAATATTTACTCAAGAAATAATTAACTAAATCACATCAACTCAAATTGAACAATTATTTATTCAACAATAAACAAAATCCATTAAATACTTATATAAATCAATAAATATTTAATATTACACATTAAAATTCTGGAATGTTACAGGGGTAGGCTAAGAAGTCTTCAAGAATACGTCAGGAAATTTATTAACAATAGAAATATCATTCAAAATTGTGACCCTCATCCAAGACTTGGATAATACGTCACATTGATACCTATCAACTTGCCATCGTCATTCACGACGTCCCCTACAGAAAGTCTGGCTTCAGTGCATTCCACACAATGAAGTCAACAACGAAAGGACCGGGGCTCTTAACTTATGGCTTGATATGACAATGATTGACTTTAGTGGTTTGGTTACTTGAATTCGCATAACAAGTTGGTTAGGAATATGAAAGCTAACAACCTTACGAAAAGCATGATGAGTAGTTAACCAATCGATTCCTAAAATCGCATCAAATGCAAGTATTTTTATAGAGATAAGATTGACAGGTAACGCGAAAGTGTCAATTTGAATTAAATAAGATTTATAAATAGTGGAGTTAACGAAGCTTTCTCCCAACGGAGTTTCAATAGATAAATCAAAGTCTAACTTCTCCGGAGTTAAATTCAAACATTGAACACAACTAGGTAAAATAAAAGAGTGAGTAGAATCGGTATCTAACACGGTATAGACTTTGTAAGAGTTTATGATTAACTTACCCGTGATAATTTTATATAGGTTCCTCGTCAAGAGAAAAAAAAATGCTCTCACTTAAACTACCGGCTTTGACTTGTCTGGGACATCCTTTGGCATCACTATCCCAGCTGGACTTGACTTCACCATATGACAAAATAGAGCTAGGTGACCTTCTCTTCTGTAATTAAAACACACTTTGGATTGATGCGTACAGTTTGGACTAATGTGTCCCTCCTGTCCGCAGTTGAAACATACGACCGGTGGTCGTTCTTCTTCATTTGAAACAGGTGCTAGTGTTGCTGTCTTTCCATCATTATTGAACCTTCTCTTCTTGAAATTTCAACTTATATTATCTTGACCATGATTACCACCGAAATGGTTACCATTCATGGCATGATAATTTCCCCTACGATGGTTATCATTGTTCCGATGACCGTTGCCACCGGTACAATTATTATCGTGTTATTGGTCATTGCCTTTTGGTTGTGTTGACTAATTATCGCGCTCCAATAGCTGAGCCTTATTCACAACATCTGAATATAAACAAAGTTTGTGAGAAATGAGGAATTTACGTATATTGGGTTTCAAACCTCCTAGAAACATTCACGTCATTCGCTCCTCATTATCGACCAAATGGGATGCAAACCAAGACAACTCGGCAAACTTAGCCTCGTACTGCGACACGGTCATATTGTTTTGCTCCAGCTTGATGAACTCCATCTCCTTCATATGATGAATACTTTCGGGAAAGTACTTGTTATTGAATAATTCTTGGAACTTCTCCCAAGACCTCTTGAGTGCGTCAGGCTGGGTACATTTTACAGATTCCCACCAGTAATATTCCTCTTCACGTAACATAAAGGTGGCAAAGGAAACCTTTTGCTCCTTGAAGCATCCCAATGACATCAAATATCTTGGTGATCTTCTTTAACCACGTCTCTGCCTTAAGTGGTTCTAGCTCTCTAATAAACTTCGATGGTCCCAGCTCCTTGAACTGTTTAGCGGTGACCGTCCGAGAGTTTTCTGTGTTTCCACCTACATTTTAGACAGGAGCCGCTCTCGCCTGATGTTACATGAATTGCATAAAGCCTCTAAACATTCCATCATTCATCATTTGGTCAGTGTTGTTGTTTGTATGAGGATTGTCACTTTCCTGATGCACATTATCCTGATTATTGATCTGTGGAGACTCAACGGTCTCTTGTGCTCCATTGCTATTCTCAACATTATCAGATGTCATTTTCAGATACTTCCACAAAACAAAGGTTAATTAACATGTAATATATTATCCCTATACTCTGACCAACCAATTAAATACCAAATAAACTTAGGTTGGTCATACCAGCGAAGGAATTCCCCGTCTCTCCCCTGCTAGTTCTTGTCTCACATCTCAGCTAGGGATCATATCCCTAAGCTTTAATACCAATTGTGACACCCCCAAAATAGGTATACATCACCTATTCTGAGTTGTCAAATACATGGTACAAAATATAAATAAAAACTTAATTATACAACTGTCGTGTAAAATACGACAAAACATAAGCTGCGAGTTTTAATACAACATTGTCTTCTAAACAGTATTAAAACTCAAAATAAATCCTCAATACATTTATTTTCACACTATTTCATAGAAGAGTGAGGACTACTAATACTATCATTTGAACCGTCACTCCGTTCACCTACTAGTCCCCGCTACGTTCTCATTTCCTGAAAAGAACAATGAAAGCAAAAAGGGTGAGCTCAACTAGCCCAGTAAGAAATATTATGACTAAGATAATGCAGAATAAATTATCGTTAGCCTTCAATAGTGTTAAACTGATACAATATAACAACAATCAAGTTTAACTACAGTGGAACAAATATTCCATTAGAAGAGTCAAATAGAGAATAAAATCTACTATCTTCTATGATTTAAATGGTTTTTCATCACTTTTATCGCTGAGACTCGACTTAATAAATATTCCACATCATCAAATCATCCCTGCACTACAGGACAAGAATATTCTATAGTATCATGATCACGAATTATTTATGCACTACGGGCCAAAGATAATCGTGTTTTCATCAACGATCCTGATCATGCCATAAAATAATTCATCTTTGTACCCTTGGCCGAAGAGAATCCATAGCCATAGTCATACCAAAAACTGTCCATCAATGCACTACGGGCCAATGAGGATTTTGTTTCACATCATTTGTAATATTACGGTCATGATTATACCGAATAATCCCTGGTCATAATCATACCAAGTCCATCTATGCACTACAGGCCACAAATGACTTTCAACATAATATAAACATGATGATGATGACAATGACATAATAATTCAATAAAACAAGTTCAAGAATTAATTTATCTAGGAACCAATAACGTCCAAATTGTCAACATGATACTGCTTTGTGGAGTAAAAATTCAAGAATGCTCAGAAGAATATTTCCATGAAAAGATACTGGATAAAGCGCAAATATCAAGGATATTCCACTAATTTCATGGAGTATAGAAGACAAAACTTTAACCAAAAGAGTATCATAGAATATATAAAATTGCAATGGATTTTCATCCGCCATGTAATTATTCACGTAGACAGCTCATTTCCACAATTTAATAAGAAATGAATACGAAGGGTCATTCACCATGCATGTGGAAATCCACATAGACAGGTTATTCCAACAGAATAATAAAGAATGGAATAAAAGAAGAATTTCACCATGTATGCGGTACATCGCATACACAGGTTATTCCAACATAATGATAAAGAATGGAACCAGGTCATGCGTAATCCCCACAGACAGGATGTTCCAACAGAATAATAAAGAACGGAACCAGGTCATGCGTAAACCGTACATACAAGATTTTCCAATAGAATAATTAAGAACGGAACTAGGTCATGCGTAAACGCACAGACAGGATGTTCCAACAGAATAATAAAGAATGGAATAATAAAAGAATTTCACCATGTATACGGTACTTCATATAGACAGGTTATTCCAACATAATAATAAAGAATGTAATAACAGAAGAATTTCACCGAGTCTAGACCACGTATACAGGTTATTCTAATAGAATAATAAAGAATGGAATAACAGAAGTTCTCTTCATGAATAGGAAAGAAATAATACCCCTTACGAGTACAAAAAATAATATCCCTTACGAGTACAACAAATAATATTCCTTAACTTATAAACAAGTGTACTCCGACGGATATTGCGGGGATATACTTGAAGAAAACATGCATTACGCTCAAAGCTTTCTTAAACTCTAAAGAAATACGCTCAAGATTATTGAATAAGAATTCTCTCTCTAGAGTTTCAGTGAATTCGTAAGAAATAATAAAGGAATGAGCTTCTATTCATAGGAGAATGGACTGAATAGTAACTAATTCATGAACGGTCCATATTAATTTACTTTTAAAAGGACGGTCCATATTCATTTACTATGCAAAATACTATGCAGGCACTATGCAATACTATGTATAATAAAATATAATATATTCTAAATATTGTATAATAAAATAAATAACTTTATAAAAGTATTCTGTTTTATATAAAAAGATTTATTATGCAAAATACTATGCATAATAGAATATAATATATTCTATTTATCGTCTAATAAAAACAAATAACTTTATAAAAGTATTCTGTTTTATATAAAAAAATTACTATACAAAACATTATGCATAATTGAATATAATATATTCTAATTATTGTCTAATAAAATAAATAACTTTATAAAAGTATTCTATTTTATATAAAAAGCTTTTCTGTTTTATTACATTAATAATACTAATAAAACAAAATTTATATATATATATATATACACTTCCGTGACTTCATAAAAAGACACCTCAATATATTTAACAACATTTATCATCATTATTATAATTCACAATATTAATCGACTAGATCGTTCCAAGAAAGAGGGGGGCTTTCCAATAAGAATTTCTCCCTATTGGAGCGCAATTAGGTGACCAAACCTCTCATTGGCAGAACTTCTAGACATCGTTAATATTTTAAATAATAATTTTAATAACTTCATCGTCTCAATTATTGATTTAATAATATATAAAATATCGACAATAATTGAATCAAATAACATGAGATACTATGTAGCAATTACTGTAGTAATAATTGAATAAAACTGAGTGACTTCTCACGTAAGCATCAATAATCAATACCGTGTGCTACTATGCAACCACACATATTACTGTACTTTTACTACTGAGTAGTTCAACAGTTTTAACGGTAAAACTTCTGCCGTTATTTTCATAAAAATATTTTTGTCGTTTTCTCAATCTGACAATAATTCCATTGTGGGGTCCACCAATGATTGTACCGTCGTACGGATATTCTCTGACAAAAAGAATATTTCCCGACCAATCGAATATTATACAACAACTTGCATACTTTTCAAAATTTATAAATACTACCCACAACTATAACAATATCTCAAATCCACACCATAATATTCAAAAAATTATTTCGAGAAAATTAAATCTTTATTCATAAAATCTGGGGTCTCACATGGTATGTTGAAGAGGTGAGGATACCTTGATTTCATTTCAGATTCTAACTCCCAAGTCATTTCCTCAATATCGTGGTTTCTCCATAAAACTTTGACTTGAGGTATAACTTTTGAGCATTAATATGTTCATTCTTATCAAATATTTTAACATGTACCTCTTCATACGTTAAATCTTTCACCATCTCGTCTGGTTCTAATTCAATAATGTGGTTCAGGTCTTTCACATATTTACGTAACATAGACATGTGAAAAACGTTATGAACACGAGACATACTTGGTGGTAAGGCGAGTCTATATGCCACAGTTCCTACTCGATCGAGGATTTTAAATGGGCCAATGAATTGAGGGTTGAGCTTTCCTCTCTTTCCAAATCTCGTAACTCCTTTCCATGGAGTAACACGTAACAAAACATGATCCGCAACATTGAATTCCACGTCCCTTCGATGAAGATCAACATAACTCTTTTGTCGATCTTATGAGGTTTTTATACATTGTGAGATCGTTTGAATCTTTTATGTAGTCATGCGTACCAATTCTGATCCCAACAATGTTACTTCACCCATCTCATCCCATTATACTAGAGAACTACACTTGCGTCCATACAACGCCTCGAATGGAGCCATGCCGATACTTGCTTGATAACTGTTGTTGTAGGAGAATTCTACTAATGGCAAAACTTGTCCAAACTTCCTTTAAAATATAAGACACTGAGTCTTAATAGATCTTCAAGAGTTTGAATAGTCCTCTCCGACTGCCCGTCCGTCTGAGGATGATATGCCAAACTAAATCGTAAATCTATGCCCATAGCTTTCTGCAAACTGACCCAAAATCGTGAAGTGAATCTTGGGTCTCGATCAGAAACTATGGATATTGGCATACCATGCAGTCTTACAATCTCATTTATGTATATACGAGCAAGATGTTTAAGTGAATAAGTTTCTTGTATAGGTAAGAAATAAGCAGACTTGGTTAATCTATCAACAATGACATAAATTGCATTTATGCCTTGAGAAACCTTGGGAAGATCAGTAACGAAATCCATGGTAATGTGCTCCCACTTCCATTTTGGAATTTCAAGTGGTTACAATGGACCTTTTGGTACTTGATGCTCTTCCTTGACACGTTGACAAGTTAGACACCTTGAAATAAACTTCGCGATCTCTCTTTTCACATTACTCCACTATGTATATTGAAGATCACGATACATTTTGGTACTTTCAGGATGGATTGCAAACGGTGTGTTCTGTGCATCCATCATGATTTTATACTTCAAATCAGAGTCGTTAGGAATACAAAGTCTGGAGTTGACTCGAAGTATTCCTTCTTCATTGATTCTTTCTTCTGGAATAGCACCTTCTTGCATCTTCTTCTTCATACACATCAGCTCCAGGTCCCTGGTTTGAACAGCTTTAACTTTATCGATTAAAGTCAATTCTACTCATATATTTGACATCATCACGTGGGTCCTTGAAGTTTTTAACTCTATCTCCATCCTTTGTAAGTCATAAAAAATAGGCCTTTGCGTTGACAATATTGCACTTGTACCAGCATATGATCTTCTGCTCAATACGTCAACTACCACGTTCACTTTTCCAAGATGGTATTGAATGGTATGCTCATAATCTTTTAACAGCTTAAGCCAACATCGTTGTCGCATATTGAGTTCTTTTTGGGTGAAAAAATATTTGAGGCTTTTATGATCCGTATAGATCTCCACTTTCTCCCCCATACATATAATGCCTCCAAATTTTAAGCGTAAAAACGACAGCTGCCAACTCTAGATCATGAGTAGGATAATTCCTCTCATATTCTTTGAGTTATCGTGAGGCATAGGCTATGACTTTCCCATGTTGCATGAGAACACATCCTAACCCTATGCTTGAAGCATCGATGTAGATGACAAATCCCTCCGAACCTGATGGTATTGTCAAAATAGGTCCTGAAATGAGTCTCCTCTTAAGTTCTTGAAAATCTTCTCACATTCCTTGCTCCAACTGAATTTTGTAACTTTTCGAGTCAGCTGAGATAACGGATTGGTAATCCGAGAAAACTCTTCCACGAATCTCCGATAATAACTAGCTAAGCAAAGAAAGCTACGTACTTTGGTCACTGACACAGGTTGCTCCTAGCTTTGTATTGCTTCAATCTTCTCCGGGTTAATAGATATTTCGTGATTTGATATCACATGCCCAAGGAATACTAATTCCTCAAACCAGAACTCGCATTTCTTCAACTTGGAATATAGTTTGTTTTCACGTAACTTTTGGAGTATTAGCCTCAAGTGTTGCTCATGATCTTCATGTCTTTTGGAGTATATGAGGATGTCATCAATAAAGATAACCATAAAATGATCCAAATATTCCTTAAATACTCGGGTTATCATATCCATGAAGGCAACATGAGCATTAGTTATTCCAAAGACGTGACTAGGAATTCATAATGCCCGTACCGAGTTTTGAAAGCAGTTTTTGGAATGTCATTAGTTTTAACTTTTAACTGATGATATCTGGAACAAAGAACGATCTTTGAAAAGAATTTAGCACCTTGTAACTTGTCAAATAGGTCATCATTACGAGGTAACGTGTACCTATTTTTTATGGTGACATGATTCAACTCCCGATAATCAATACAAAGTCGTATACTTCCATCTTTCTTCTTTATGAATAGAATAGGAGCACCCCAAGGAGACGTACTATGACGAATGAAACCGATGTCTAACAGTTCTGCAGTTGGGTTTTTAACTCCTGAAGTTCAATAGGAGCCATTCGACATGGGCCTTTAGAAATGGGTTTTGTACCGGGTTCAAGGTCAATACAAAATTCAATTTCACACTTTAGGGGTAGGCCAGGAAGTTCTTCATGAAATACGTCAGGAAATTTATTAACAATAGAAATATCATTCAAATCTGACGTATGTTTGTTTAAATCCGTGACATGGGCTAAGAAAGCTAGACATCCATTTTTTAATAAACGAATGGCTTTATGGCTTGATATGACAGTGATTTACTTTAGTGGTTTGGTTTCTTGAATTTGCATAATAGATTGGTTAGGAATATGAAAGCTAACAACTTTACGAAAATAATCAATTTTAGCATGATGAGTAGTTAACCAATCAATCCCTAAAATCACATCAAATACAAGTATTTTTAAAGAGATAATATCGACAGGTAACGTGAGGGTGTAGATTTGAATCAAACAAGATTTATAAACAGTGAATGTAGTAAAGGTTTCTCCCAATGGAGTTTCAATAGATAAGTCAAAGTCTAATTTCTATGGAGTTAAATTTAAACGTTGAGCGCAAATAGGGGAAATAAAAGAATGGGTAGAATCGATATCAAGTAAGGTTTAGACTTCACAAGAGTTTATGATTAGCTTATCCGTGATAACCTTGTTAGGTTCTTCGCTTTTTGGGAGTTCACGACAAACGCTTTCCCTTGAACTACCATCTTTGACTTATCTGGGACGGCATTTGGTGTCACCATTCAAGCTGGACTTAACTTCACAATACGATAAAATCGAGCTAAGTGACCTTCTTTTCCACAATTGTAACACACTTTGGGTTGTTGCGTGCAGTTTGGATTGATGTGTCCCTCCCCTCCACATTTATAGCATACGACCGGTGGTCGTTCTCCTTCCTTGAAAATGGGTGTTGGTGCTGATGTCTTTCCATCATTATTGAATCTCCTATTCTTGAAATTTCCACATCTATTATCTTGGCCATGATTACCACCGAAGTGGTTACCATTTTTGGCATGTTGATTTCCTCCACGTTTGTTGTCACCACTTCGATGACTGCTACCACTGGTATTATCGTTTTACCGGCTGCTATCTCTCAGTTGGGTTGACTCATTATTGCACTCCAATAACTGAGCCCTATTCACAACATCTGAATACAAGCAAAGTTTGTGAAAAATGAGGTATTGGCGTATTTCGGGTTTCAAGCCTCTTAGAAACATCCGCGTCATACGCTCCTCATTATCTACCAAATGGGATGCAAACCGGGATAACTCCACAAAGTTATCCCCGTACTACGATACAGTCTTATTGTTTTGCTCCAGCTTGATGAATTCCACCTCCTTCATGTGACGAATACTTTCAGAAAAGTACTTGTCATTGAACAATTCTTGGAACTTCTCCCAAGATATCTTCAGTGCGGCAGGCTGAGTGTGACACCCCCAAATCCTGGTACTTCATTTCCTCAAGATTTGGTGTTCACTTAATCAAAACATTCATTTCTAACTACCCAATTATAATAAAATTGAATAATAAAAACCTGCCCATACAGGATTAAACATCAATAAAAATCTACTAGGTTATCTAACATTTAACAACAATCATTCAAATGCGGAAATTAAATAAACTTCATTACAATATTTAAACAAAAGTCTAATAATAATACTATCAAATCTATTACAAGTCTTCAGTACTTGTTCATCTTTCCTTTTCCTTTACTGGTGCTAGGTACGTCACCAGTTTCAACTTTAGCTGTAAGAAATTTTATAAGCAAGAGTGAGCAAACAAGGCCCACTTGAAATAACAATAAATAAATCTTTAAACTTTTATATCAATTGTCAATACTAGGCTCAATAGAACTGAACAATATATTCTATTAACTTTCTGAAAATTTTAACATTCACTGAGGGTCTAATGACCACGAATCATGTCCACAGTTATAAGTAATCTTTCAATTTTAACTTTAACAGTCATAAGACTATAAAGACTCCACGTACTTAGGGGGATCAACACTTCGTATAATGTATTGTGCACAAGCATTTCAACGCTAAGCGTAAACCTCTATTAAAAGAGTTGTTCATCTCACTATTTAGAATACAAGTCTGCACCAAAGTAAGTTTGGTTTGGATAAGCTTTCAAGGAATTTTGGAATTTAACGAACATCAACTAAGGAGTCGTTGAATAAGACCAACAACACTATACTATAGAATAATAGTGATTGAATCAATTATAGTAACTAAAGTCATGCATTAGGAATAATCTAATAGCATACAATTTGAATGAATATAGAATACCTTGCTTGAACAATACTTGGCCAAGGTTAATTAGGATATAATACTAAACATTCATGGCATTCAGTTATGCATGTTAATCACTAATTGAAATACAAGAATAACTTGTTAAACATCAAACCAAAGTTTAGACCACTTACATCATTATATGATAATCGAATTGAAAATAATAATTAGCTCAATAAGACAAAGGATTAGAAAACTTGCTCATTTATAGAATAGAGTTAGAAAAACTTGCACAATGAAGTTTTGAGTTAGAGAACTTGCCTTTAGCATAAGCCAAACCCTTACCACTTGAATTAATACCCTATAAATATGCCATATTGACATAGTTGGTCATTACCAACATTATATATTATATAAACAAATATATTCATCATATGGGTTAAATTACCCATTCACATAATCAACTATGTTACAAGTTGGTAACACTTAATAACATGATCATTCATAGTTTAATACTACTAAAATTATCATTTAACATTATGATTATTAACACATAACATTTATTTTCAAGTTTTGTACACTAAAACAAAACTGTCAGAACATTCTGCTAACTCGCGCTGCGGCGCCATAGTTTACACTGTGGTTCACGCTATAGCGCTGAGTTGGCGCTGCGGCTCGGGTCACAGGCCATTTGTTGGCGTTGCGACGTGGCGCCGACGCTGTGGTGCGAGAGTTGTACTGCTGGGCCACGCTGCGGCGCCAGAGTCCAGAATTCGGCGACCAAACTCGGCAACAGCATGAACAAAAGCCAAATTGGCCTAAAAGCTCAAATCTAATAGACTGATTATTATGTAATACACATATAAACTTTATATAAACATATTGTGAAGACTTATAACATGTTCCTACTCATAAAATAACATAGACATCAAATATACAACACCCAATTTCAATGTTTTTGGCAAAAATTCTATTTTTTGATATTTTCAATGGAAATCAACACTGTGATTTTGTTTTTCAATCAAAACAGTACATTCAAAACATCATGATTATGATTTTACATACTCTATCAATTCCAATAATCAATTTAATAATTACTTAAACCTTAATTTCTATTTTAAATTAAGCCATATTCATATATATTTTCATGTAAACACTAGTAATATGGTTTTCTTCACAAAACTCATACATACATGACTTAATTTCTCTATAATCACATACAAATTCATGAAAACCTTTTACAAACAATTATAATACCAAGTTATATATATATCAACAATTCATCTATTTAAAATATTTTACAGAGAACTTTTTGGAAGAAGAAAAACTATACTTTTTGAAGAAAAAGATTGAGCTCCTACCTTTGATTATGAAGATGATAGTTCTCCTTTTGATTATCAAGCTTTTCCCCAATTCCTTTCTCAAACCTGTTAGAATTTCTCACTTTTTCTCTCTATAGTTTTCTTTTTCTCTCCCTTTTTCTTCTTCTGAGATTTCTTTCTTCCTAACTCTAATATACGTAAAATAATATAACGTATATAGATATAATGTATATATTAAATATATAATAAAACTCTAACTTAACTGGCATCAGTTATTTTTATTTTGAAAATCAAAAGCCATAAGGCTTGTTTGGCTAACTACTAAAAATATAATCAATTAACCCTTATGCCTTGCTTGGTAAAACACAATTAGATAAAAGACTTAATAGGCATTAGGCCTTGTTTGGCAAAACTGAATTAAGCCCCCTTAATTTATTTTAGTAACTCCTTTATAGCAAGGTTATTAGTCACACTTTTATTTAATTAATAAATCAATTAAAACATTAATCTATTAAATTACTTTAGCACATAATTTAATATCACATAACTATAATTTCTTTTATAATTATAATTTTATTTAACCAACTAATATTCTAAATTACAATTTTCCATTTAAAATATTATAACTTATTTAAACCACTATAAGATCTCTAGTTTACTTATTAAGTTAAATTGGTATATAATCTCATAACAATTAATTTACTTGGCTCCTTAATTATTTATTCAATAAATAATTAACTAAATCACACGAACTCAAATTGTCATTAAATACTTATATAATTCAATAAATATTTAATATTGTAAATAAATATTTAATATTTAATATTTAATTATTTATTCAACAAATAATTAACTAAATCACATCAACTCAAATTGAACAATTATTTATTCAATAATATACATATCTATTAAATATTTATATAAATCAATAAATCTATCTAATAAAATACAAATAATTTTGAATTTCCCGCTCACTCAATAAATCATCTGGGCCGTCCAAAGTTTAAGATAAATCCCACCGTTCATACATTTATCTAATAAAATACATCTATCTATCTAATAATCTAATAATAATTTAATAAAATACAAATGACTTTAAATTTCCCGCTCACTCAATAAATTATTTTGGTCGTTCAAAGTTTGAGATAAATCATATTGTCCATACAGTGTCGGAGGCACGGGACCCAGCTAGTATTTAATATTACACTTTAAAATTCTGGAATGTTACACTGAGTACGTTTAACAGTTTCCCACCAATAATCTGCCTCTCCTCGCAATATGAAGGTGGCAAAGGGAACCTTTTGCTCCTCGGAGTATCCCAAGACATCAAATATCTTGGTGAGCTGCTTAATCCGCGTCTCTACCATAAGTGGTTATTGCTTTCCCAAAAACTCTGGTGGTCCTAGCTCCTTGAATTGCTTAGTTTTGACCATCCGTGAGTTGTTAGTGCTTCCACCTGCATTTTGAACATGATTCTCTCCCATCTGATGTTGCATGAAATGCAGAAAGATTCTAAATATTCCATCGTTCATCATTTGGCCAGTGTTATTGTTTACCTGAGGATTATTGCCTTCTTGATGCACATTATCCTGGTTATTGATCATCGATGACTCAGCGGTCTCATGTGCTCAATTGCTTATCTCAACATTTTCAGATGCCATTTTCAAACACTGCCACAAAATAAGGGTTAATTAACATGCCACATATTATCCCTATATTTTGACCGACCAATTAAATAACAATTAAGCTTAGGAAGGTCATACTAACAAAGGATTTACTCGTCTCACCCCTCTTAGTTCTAGCCTCAAATCTTAGCCATGTATCATATCCCTAAGCTTTGATACCAACTACGACGCCCCCAAAATAGGTATACACAACCCATTCTAAGTCACCAAACACATGGTACAAAATTCAAATACAAACTTCATTTATACAATACGACAAAAACGTAGCTGAGAGTTTTAACACGGATATTGTCTCATAGACAATATCCAAACTCAAATGGAGTCTTCATTATAATTATTATCATACTATTTCATAGAAAATGAGGACTACTATAGCCACCATCTCAGACCATCACTCTGTTCCCCGACTAGTCCCAACTATATCCTCATTTTTGAAGAGAACATTGAAAGAAAAGGGTGAGCTCAACAAGCCCAGTAAAGAATATATGACTACGATAATGCAAAATAAATTATCGTTAGCCTTCAACAGTGTAAAACTGATAGAATACAATAAACAACAAGTTTAACTGCAGTGGAAGAAGCAATCCATTAGATGAGTTAAGTAGAGCATGATATCTACTATATTCTATGATTTAAAAGTTCATCATCAATATTTTATCACTGAACATAGCTCAATAAATAATCCACATCACTGAATTATACATGCACTGCGGGCCAATGATATTCATTAGTATCACATCCACGAATTATCCATGCACTACGGGCCAAGGATATTCGTTATTATCACCGATGGTCATGATCATGCCAAAAATGCACTACGGGCCAATAAGGACTTTTACCACATCATTTGTAATATTACAGGTCATGATTATTCTGATACATAATTTCTGGTCATAATCATACCGATCAACAGTCCATCTATGCACTACGGGCCAACGATGACTTTCATCACAATAGAAACATGATGATGATGCCTATGATATAAGAATTCAATCAAACGAGATCAAGGATAAATATTAAAGATTTATAATTCAATTTATCCCAAGTTTATAAATGTCCAAATTGTCAACATGATAACTACTTTTGTGGAGTAAAATTCAAGAATAATATTTATGTAAAAAAAATTGGACAGGACATAAATCAATTTTTATCATGAACTGTACCCCGGGTGATTAGTACCCTGCGAATAGTACTTTTTGAATAGTACCCCATAAATAGTACCCCGGTATGAAAAGATTAAAACTTCACAAGAATGTTCAAAAAAAATATTTCTGTGAAACGATACTAGATGAAGCACAAATTTCAAGGATATTCTACTAATTTCAAGGAGTATAGAAGCAATACTTATCAAAATAAGTGTAGAATTGGGAATATGAAACAAAATAATATTACTTACATACTACAGAGTATGGAAGAAAATATTATTTCTTATAAATATTAAACAAAAATAATATCCCTTACGAATACGAAAGAAATAATACCCCTTACCTTAGTAGGAGATTGTATAATGCAATAGTGTAATAACCGAATACTCTTCTTCTTTCTCTCTGATTCTCTCTATAGCTTTCTCTTGTGAGTCTTAGTGAATTGGTTAGAATGAAAGAAGAAATAAGCTTCTATTTATAGAAGATTTCTAGCTTAGCCTTTGCAATGTGAAGGGACAAGTGGCTTGATGACTGGTAATATGAAAAGAAAACGTGTTTGACGCCTATAATGTGAAACGATAAGTGGTTCGACGTCTGTAATGTGAAACGACAAGTGGTTCGACGCCTGTAATGTGAAACGACAAGTGGTTTGACGTCTGGTAAAGGAAAACACTAATGGCGAAAGTAACTCTTTGATGTTGACATATGGGTCCCATAGAATAAACCAAACTTACAACAAACATCTCATAACAAACTTCTTATTTATATCAAAGATTAAATAAATATTTACCACAAATCACTTTATCTTCAATTAACACATTTTTAATCTTCCAACAATTGTTCATCATTAATATTATAACTCACAATATTGACAACCAGATCATTCCCAGAAAAGAGGGGGCTTTCCGATAATGACTTCTCCTTATTGGCGCGCAATTAGGTGACCAAACCCCTTTCCTCGACAGAACTTTCTAGACATTGTCAATAATACAAATAATAATATGAATAACTTTGTTATCTGAATTATTGATTTAATAATATAAAATATTGTGCAGATGATACTGTAACAATAATTGAATCAATAATATGGGATATTATGCATTAACTACTATTGCAATAATTGAATAAAACTGAGTGACTTCTCACGTAAGCATCAATAATCAAAGATATTGTACAATATCGTGTGCTATTGTGCAACCACACATATTACTGTAATTTTATCACCGATTATTTCAACAGTTAACGGTAAAAGTTTTGCCGTTATTTTATAAAAATGTTATTTTTGTCACTTTCTATATCCGACAGTTATTCCGTTGTGGGGTCCACCAATGATTGTGCCGTCGTACGGATAGTCCTCGACAAAAAGAATATTCCCCGACCAAACGAATATTTTATGACAGCTTGCTTACTTTGCAAAATTTTTAAATATTACCCACAACTATAAAATTATATCAAATCCACCCTTATTATTCAAAATAATATTTAAAGAAAAATTAATCTTTATTCATAAAAGTTGGGGTCTTACACTTGGGATATTATGGGTAATGTATTTACGGCTGTCATCCAATCCTTTTTCAGACAGAGATGTCTCCTTAGGGGGACAAACTCTACTGCCATTTTGCTTGTGCCTAAGGTCCAAAACCCCTCTTCTATGAATGATTTCCGGCCCATATCTTGCAGCAATACAACCTATAAGTGTATCTCGAAGATTATTATTTCCAGACTTAAGGATACTCTCCCTTCCATTATTTCTCCTTATCAAGCTGCTTTTGTCCCTGGTAGGAGAATATGGGATAACATCCTTCTTACTCAAGAATTATTCAGGAACTACCATCGAACCTCGGGCTCGGCCAGGTGTGCTTTAAAGATTGATCTTTTGAAGGCTTTTGATTCTATCTCTTGGGAATTTTTGTGGGCTGCCCTAAAGATTTTTAAGTTCCCTCCTAAATTTGTTTATTAGATAAAAGCCTACATTTCCAACCCTTCTTACTCGGTCAAGGTTAATGAGGCCTTTTGTGTGAATTTTAAAGGGGCTAAAGGTCTTCGTCAGGGAGACCTCTTTTCACCCTACCTTTTTGTTATTGTCATGGAAGTTTGATCTCTTATGATCTCTCAGACTTCAAAGCTGCCTTCCTTCAAATTTCATTGCAGACCTGTGCCCTTATCTATTACTCACCTATGTTTTGCGGATGATATTCTTATCTTTTGTCATGGTGATTTGGGATATGTGAAGAATATTAAGCTTAGTCTTGATCGTTTCTTTAATGGTTCAGGTTTTAACATTAATGCCTCAAAGAGTATGTGTTTCCTCTTTCATGTCCCTCCCTCCCAAGCTGCTCTCTATTGGGTAAAATCTATATACGCTCACACGCAAGTGCACGTGGTGAACAAGTAATATAATGATAAGTCAAGTATCGTTCCCACAGAGACTTAATAAGAAATTAATCATAATAATTACCAGCTTTATATTAATCCAAATTTTATTAAACTATCCAATTCAGTGATTATAATTATTAAAAGCTAAAAACATAAAAATACTAAGCAATCAACAAACTCAAAAACTAAAATTTCAAGCAAATAATGGAAAATTAGGCTTACGACTTCACTTTAAGTATCACTCTGATTATTACACCCTATTTCTATTTTAACGCACTATCTTAGTTTATTAATCAAGAACACTCAAGTAGATTTAGCCACCTCTCGATGCACTAATACCATATTAACTTAAATCCACAAATTAGATAGAATTAAGCTAAACACCTTAATCAACTAATTAACTATTTCTCTATATGAATTACAATCAAAGAAGGTTTAAATTCAAGTTCTCTATCCGATTACATGCGATGCTAAGCATATCTCTACCCTAACATTCATCAAGATTCGGTTCACTCACAGAATTCAAAAACACATGCTATACTGACCAAGTCTAGATTCATACTTCATCTCTCGAGTCCATATAATTCCACACAGAATTGGTGATCAAGCAATTAATAAATTCAAGTGCAAATCACTATAGATAAACTGAAAGATAGATTATTAAACTAAAATTCAAAGCTACATAATCATCAATTAACCAAAAGATCCGTCATAAGCCTAATAAAGAATTTAGTTCATCATAGATAAAATAGAAACTAAAATAATTAAAGTAAACATTATCCCAATTTAAAGTCTTGAATTAAAGAAAAAGAATGAATCCAGAAACACCCTTCTCTCTAACTTCAATTTGCAATTCTCGTGAATCCTCTTCAAATCCTTCCTCCAATGCTCTTGCTCCCAATTAAGCTTCCAAATGTTAATTAATTCTTTTATGATATCTCCCCTTAATGTATCTTGTTAATAACCAGCCTAAGATATGTATTCTCATCATAATTCGATGCCCAATTGAGTTTCAAACCAAGCCAACCACTATCCTTCACGCCACTGTAGCAACATAAAAGAACAGGACTCTGGCCTTTTCCCGTACCCCCGCCTCGGTGGGGGTTTTTCTTCCTTAATAACCCACCCTGACAGGCATAGCTTATGTTCTCAATCAGGTATCCCCGCCCCAACGAGGGTTTTAGCTGTACAAAGTTTTCCCCAGCGGGGGTATGTTCTGTAGTTGGTCCAATTTTAGCTCTTTTTATTGCCAAGTTCTGCAATGAATCCACCTTTTTAGTCTAAATGCTACGCCACCACACCTAAACACAAAACAACACTAAATAAGTAAAAACGAACATAATTATAACGAGTTAACACAGTTTAAGCTCAAATTAGAGGCCGATTCGTAGGTATAAAACCCATTCATCAAACTCCCCCAAACATTTACTTGTGCTAGTCCTCGAGCATAAAACAGCACAAAAATGTTATGCAATGCAATTAGAATGTAATGCAATTAGTCTACATGCATACGAATCCAGCAGTCGTGATACAATCAAATCTATTCAACCGGCCTCAGGTAAATCAAGTAAACACGACAATACTTCATATCAACACTAATCAATAATTCCTATCTATCATCAAATCTTAAATTGATATTACTGGTATAGTGTGTGTGTGTGTGTGTGTGCTCAACATACATGTTAACTGATGCAAATTCAAATTTTATACATAACAAGTCTCTTAAAAGGCATCATACAGTGTAAACTCAAGACTTTCAAAAACAGACGAGATCCAACTAAAATCAAACAATTACCAATCTCAAGGGTCCAAATAGGGTACTTATGCTTTTACTTATTTTCTTTACGGGGGCTTTTTGCTCTTATTTCCCGTTTTATTCATCATTTTTTTATACACGTTGCTATGCAATGTCTTATTCCCTTAGGCTTTTCAGTGCTACCTTAACGAGCTTTCAACCAACGACTCCCAGACCATTATGACCTTAGGGCGCTAGCTGTAAAGACAAACCCCTTGGGCTTACTTACTCAAGTAACAAAGGCCACAAAACTAGACAAGCATGCCACGGTGTATATTTTTTTATTTAAAATTATTGATAAAGCTTATATACCCCACTTTTCCCCCCAAACTTAGGTTCTTGCCTAATTTTTCGCCTTCACTACATATTTTTGTCAATCTTTCATTAAAACTAGCATTATCCTGTAGAAGTCCTTTATGTAATAATTTGAACTAAATCAATCCACATAGGTGTTATTAAAGTGCTAACCTTATTATACTAGTTTTAAACTGGTAAAGATCCAATTCATAACATAAAATCACGTTAAAGTTCTAATAATTGGTACTGTACTTGTCTACTCTATCCTAATCTCATCATTGACCAAAATAAACTAAACTATATCAAACAGCTTGACTAATGCAAGATAACACACTATTTAACTAAATATTTTTTTCAGAGAGATATATGGAATAAACATAACATAATTAAAAATTATTAAAAACTATTTACAAACCTATACTACTATGCAACTACTACATTACATGCATGTTAACGTATAATGAACCTAAACTAACATGAAACTAACATATGCAAATCTAACTAATAAAATTAAACATGCAAACATAAATACAAAAAATAAACTAAATCCCCCAAACTCAATAGTTACAATGTCTTCAATGTAAAGATAAAGCAATAAGTGTAAGAGGGCATCCCTAAAATGTCTAAGCTGGAGGTGGTGATGGTTGTTTCTCTTCATTATCAGAATCGGACAGAGTAAACCTTGGCATTGGGGTTGGTTGCTGGTATGGAAACTGTGCAATTGGATTAAAACTTTGAAGTGTCACGTTCAAGGAGGCGAAGGACATGTTCATTGCCTCGAACATGTGGTCTTGATTGGCTATGAGCCTCCTCATTTGCATGATGGCGTCCTTGTTGTACCCATCCACTTGTCACTAGAGGCCTTGAAATTGAGGGTTAAACGTATCATCGATCTGCTGCATCCCCTTAGTTTCTTGCTCTCCCATCGTCTCATTCACTTGGAACTCATCGTCATCAGAGGTGTCCTCAGCATCAACCTCATCCTCAGAAGCTGATGGAAATATGAACCCGACTCCTCTTGGGTGCGACTCGCCCCTGGGTGAAACTGAATATCGAGCAATCATTCTTGTATCCAACGTCTGTAGCGGCATCTATGTAGTCTCATCGTCAGTCCACCTAACTCCCGTTTACCTGCACAACCCACATATGAGAGATTGGTATGGAAAGCCATCGAATGATTGTCCACATAGGCATCGTCAGATGGAGAAACTTATGATGGCACCCACGTCGATGAGAAAGTTTTTCACGATTGCATATAAGAGGAGTATCTTCTCCTTGGTCACCTCTATCGTATATGTGGACGGGAATAGCTTAGTGCATATAAATGCTTACCAAATTTTTCTATACCGACTGAGATCCTTACTATGGAATATGGTGCCCCCTTTTCGTCCCTAGACCCATATGGTGCCCTACTTTGTTATTTCGGTTAGAATGGCATCATAGTCGGGATTATGGTCACGTAAATAGGCATACTGTAACTCTCTAGGAACTCACAATTGGTAGTACTGTTTACTGGCATCAACACTGAAAGGAACCTGCTTGCCCCTCATAAATGCAATGAACATTGCCTTATCCTTCGCATTGGCATATAATTCATTTAGCACATTTATAATTGCTGGCTCGGGCACTTCAGTGAACCTATTCCATCATTTTTCATAAATTTGTTGCATCATTTCACCATGGACGTTGTTAGATGCCAAGCCGCGCTCTAGAGTGAGTGCTTTAGTCACTAAGTAGTCGTAACGATCGGCGGCGACGACACTTATGAATTTTCTCCTGTCAAAAGCCTGGGTTGGTGGTGTAGACCCAGAACCTTTTTCCTCGCTGACATTTCAAAATCGGTTTTGGTGCCACGATACTTGATTGGATGAAATCTAGCCCAAAATCTCCCCTAAACTTCACACAAACAAATCGTCTAACACTTAGTGTGCACGACCAACAATTCCCCCAAACTTAGTAATTGGACTTCAAGTATGGTGATAAGTGATGAGGATTTATAAGAACTAAACACTTACCCTCAATGTATTGCCAAGTTAGTTGAATCTCCCCTCTCGTTTGGCTGTCAAATTTCACACTATAAGAACCCTAACTGTAAGACCCCAACTTTTATGAATAAAGATTAATTTTTCTCAAAATATATTTTTGAATATTATAGTGTGGATTTGATATAATGTTATAGTTGTGGGTATTATTTACAAATTTTGCAAAATAAGCACGTGGTTATATAATATTCTATTGGTCATGAAATATTCGTTTTAATAGGGAATATTCGTACGACGGCACAATCATTGGTGGAACCCATAATGGAATTATTGTCGTAGTTAGAAAATGACATAATTATTTTTTTATAAAAATAACGGCGAAAGTTTTACCGTTAAACTGTTGAACTACCCGGTGGTAAAAGTACAGTAATATGCGTGGTTGCATAGTAGCACACGATATTGATTATTGATGCTTACGTGAGAAGTCACTCTGTTATACTCAATTATTGCTACACTAATTGCTGCATAATATCTCTCATATTATTGATTCAATTATTGTCACAGTATCATCTGCATAATATCTTATATTATTAAATTAATAATTGAGATGACAAAATTATTCATATTATTATTTTCAATATTGACAATGTCTAGAAAGTTCTGTCAATGAGAGGTTTGGTCACCTAATTGCGTGTCAATAGGGAGAAATCCTTATCGGAAAGCCCCCTCTTTCCTGGGAATGATCTGGTTGTTAAATATTGTGAGTTATAATATTTTTATTTTGTTAGGATTATTAGTGTTAATGGAAATCGACATCTATTTCGATAATAATTGATGTCTGGAGGTTATATTGACCAATTAGGTAAATAATCAGATAAATGAGAAATTAATTGCTATTAATTCGCATGCTTATAACTATTTGTTCACATATGTGTACTATTGATTCACATGCACGTACTATTAGGGGAGGTGGTGCAAGATTGATAATACTTGCATGTCTAAATTTAAAATTATGGTATAAATGAAGGTACTATACTGTAATTATTTTATTCACATGTATAGAACTATTGATTCACATGAATGTACTATTGATTCACATGATGTACTATTAGAGGAGGTGGTGAAAGTTTGATAATACTTGCAGGACTAAATTAAAAAAAGAAAGAAAAGATGAAGGTATTATACTGTAATATATCGAGCCCCAAATCGTGTAATTATCGAAAGCTATGTTTTCCTATAAATAGAAGCGCATTCTTCTTTCATTCTCACCATTTCACTAAGACTCACAAGAGCAATTATAAAAAGAGAAGCAATAGAGAGAGAAGCTTTAGAGAGAAAGTAGAAGATAAGTCTGCTACCTCACTATTCCAGTATCCAGTCTTCTTCTGAGGTAAGAGATATTATTTTTTTCAGTATTCATAGGAATAATATTATCTTCCATACTCTGTAGTATGTGAGTAATATTATTTCATATCGTATTCCTGATTATACCCCATTTTGTTAAAGTATTGCTTCTATACTCCGTGAAATTAGTAGAATATCCTTGAAATTTGCGCTTCATCTAGTATCGTTTCACAAGGATATTTTCTGCTCATTTTTGTTAAATTTAAAGCTTTTCATGCCGGAGTACTGTCCATTAGTAGTATTCATTTTTACGATACTATTAACAAAGTACTATTCACAGAGTACTATTCACAAAGTACTATTCACGGGTACTATTCACAAAGTACCATTCACGAGTACTATTCATAAAGTACTATTCATGCGTACTATTCTTAAAGTACTATTCACGAAGTACTATTCCCAAAGTACTATTCACTCAGGGTACTATTCACCCAAAGAATTATTCATGACAAAAATTGATTTCTTTGCTGTCCAAATCATTTTTTATATAATATTATTCTTGAATTTTACTCCACAAAGCAGTATCATGTTGACAATTCGGACATTATTGAATTCTGGATAAATTAAGTTATAAATCTTTAAAAATTTATCCTTTGCTTTCTTTTAATTGAATTTTTATATCATTGTCATCATCTTCATGTTTATATTGTGATAAAAGTCATATTTGGCTTACGTGCATAGATGTACTATTGATTGGTATGATTATGACCAGGGATTATTTGGTATAATCATGACCGTAATGTTATAAATGATGTGGTAAAAGTCATCATTGGCCCGTAGTGCATTTATGGACAGTTGTTGGTATGATCATGACCATTGATGATTATATGAATATCCTTGGCACGTAGTGCAGGGATGATTCGATGATGAAAAACTTTTTAAATCATAGAAGATAGTAGATATTATGCTCTACTTGATTCTTCTAATGGATTGCTTGTTCCGCTGCAGTTAAACTTGATTTTTATTGTATTTTAACAGTTTAACATTGTTGAAGGCTAACGATAATTTATTCTGCATTATCTTAGTCATAATATTTTTTACTTGGCTAGTTGAGCTCACCCTTTTGCTTTCATTGTTCTTTTCAGGAAATGAGTGCGTAGCTGGGACTAGTCGGGGAACAGAGTGACAGTCCGAGATGGTGGCTATAGTAGTCCTCACTATTTTATGAAATAGTGTGATAATAATTGTATTGAGGACTCCATTTGAGTTTGAATACTATCTATGAGACAATATTCGTGTAAAAACTCTAAGCTACAATGTTGTCGTATTGTATAAAAGAAGTTTGTATTTGATTTATGTACCAAGTATTTGGTGACTAAGAATGGGTGATGTATACCTATTTTGGGGGCGTCATAGTTGGTATCAATGCTTAGGGATATGATTCCTGGCTGAGATTTAAGACTAGAACTAGGAGGGGAAAGATGGGAAATTCCTTCGCTAGTATGACCTACCTATGTTTATTTGATATTTATTTGGTCGATCAGAGTATAGGGATAATATGTGACATGTCAATTAACCCTTGTTTTGTGGCGGTATTTGAAAATGGCATCCGAAAATGTTGAGATAAGTAATGAAGCACATGAGACCGTTGAGTCACAAATGATCAATACCCAAGATAATGCGCATTAGGATGGTAAAAATCCTCAGAAAAACAAAAATGCTGACCAAATGATGAACGATGGGATGTTCACAGGCTTTATGCAATTCATGCAACATCAGGTGAGAACGACTCATGTTCAAAATACAGGTTGAAACACTGGCAACTCTAGGGACGGTCACCGCTAAACATTTCAAGGAGCTGGGACCACCGGAGTTTAATGGATAGCCAAAACCACTTAAGGCGGAGACGTGGATAAAGCAGATCACCAAGATGTTTGATGTCTTGGGATGCTCCGAGGAGCAAAAGGTTCCCTTTGCCACCTTCATATTGCGAGGAGATGCAGATTACTGATGGGAATCGATAATGTGTACTCAACCTGCCGCACTGAAGATGTCTTGGGAGAAGTTCCAAGAACTATTCAACGACAAGTACCTTCCCGAAAGTATTTATAACATGAAGGACGTAGAGTTTATCAACCTAGAGAAAAATAATATGATCGTGTCGCAGTACGAAGCTAAGTTTGTCGAGTTGTCCCGGTTTGTATCCCACTTGGTTGATAATGAGGAGAGAATGACGCGGATGTTTCTAAGAGGTTTGAAATTCGAGATACGTCAATATCTAATTTCTCATAAATTGTGTTTGTATTCAGATGTTGTAAATAAGGCTCAGTTATTGAAGCGCGATAATGAGTCAACCTAACCAAGAGAGACCATCCAACAAAATGATAATACTAGTGGTAGCAGTCATCGAAGCGGTGACAACAAACATGGTGGAAGTCAACATGCCAGAAATGGTAACCACTTCGGTGGTAATCATGGTCAAAACAATAAAAGTGGGAATTTCAAGAAGAGGAGATTCAATAATGATTGAAGGACGTCAGAACTAGCACCTATTTTTAAGGAAGGAGAACGACCACCGGTCGTATATTACAAATGCGGAGGGGAGGGAAACATCTGTCCAAACTATACGCAGCAGTGCAAAGCATGTTACAATTATGGAAGAGAAGGTCACCTATCCCAATTTTGTCGTACACCGAAGTCAAGTCCAGCTGGGATGGAGGCATCAAAGGCCATCCCAGAAAAGACAAAACTGGTAGTTCAAGGGAGAACGTTTGACATAACCTCCCAAAAAGTAAGGAATCCAAACTAGGTGATCACGAGTAAGCTAATCATAAACTCTAGAGAAGTCTATACTTTATTTGATACCGATTCTACCCATTCATTTATTTCTCTTACTTGCGCTGAACATTTAAATTTAACCCTGGAGAAATTACACTTTGATTTATTTGTTGAAACTCCATTGGGAGAAACCTTCAGTACATCCACTGTTTATAAGTCTTATTTGATTCAAATCGGTAACTGCACATTACCTGTCGATCTTATCTCTTTGAAAATACTTGCATTTGATGTGATTTGAGGGATTGATTGGTTAACTACTCATCATGCTAAAATTGATTAGTTTTCGTAAGGTTGTTAGCTTTCATATTCCTAACCAACCTATTATGCGAATTCAAGCAACCAAACAACTAAAGTCAATCACTGTCATATCAAGCCATAAAGCTATTCATTTATTGAAAAACGAATGTCAAGCTTTCTTAGCACATGTCACGGATTTAAACAAAAATACGTCAGATTTGAATGATATTTCTATTGTTAATAAATTTCCTGACGTATTCCCTGAAAAACTTCCTGGCCTACCCCCTGAGCGTGAAATTAAATTTTGTATCAACCTTGAATACGGTATAAAACCCTTTTCCAAAGCCCCATATCGAATGGCTCCTATTGAACTTCAGGAGTTAAAACCCAACTACAGGAATTGTTAGACATCGGTTTCATTCGTCTAAGTATATCTCCTTGTGGTGCTCTTGTTCTATTTGTGAAGAAGAAAGATGGAAATATACGACTTTGTATTGATTATCAGGAGTTGAATCATGTCACCATCAAAAATAGGTACCCGTTACCTCGTATTGATGATCTGTTTGACCAGTTGCAAGGCGCCAAATTCTTTTCAAAGATTAATCTTCGTTCCGGATATCATCAATTAAAGATTAAAATTGATGACATTCCAAAGACTACTTTTAGAACTCGGTACGGGCATTACGAATTCCTAGTCATGTCTTTTGGATTGACTAATGCTCCTGCTGCCTTCATGGATATGATGAAAAGAGTATGCAAGGAATATTTAGATCACGTTGTGGTCGTCTTTATTGATGACATCCTCATTTACTCCAAAATCCGTGAAAATCATGAGTAACACTTGAGGCTGATACTCCAAAAGCTTCGTGAAAATAAGTTATATGTCAAGTTAAAGAAATGCGAGTTCTGGCTTGAGGATGTAGCATTCCTTGGGCACGTGATATCAAATCACCGAATATCTGTTGTCCCGGCAAAGATTGAAGCAATTCAAAGCTGGGAGCAACCCAAGTCAGTGACCGAAGTACGTAGCCTTTTGGGCTTAGCTGGTTATTATCGGAGGTTCGTGGAAGGATTTTCTCGATCGATACTCCATTAACTCAGCTGACTCGAAAAGATACAAAATTCGGTTGGAGCGAGGAATGTGAGAAGAGTTTTCAAGAACTCAAGATGAGTCTTATTTCAACTGTAACATTCCAAAATTTTATATGTAATATGAAATATTTATTGATTTATATAAATATTTAATGGATGTGATTATCGTATAATAAATATTTGTTCAATTGATTTAATTTTTGTTTACCTAATTATTTATTAAATAAATAATTGATGAATTAAGGAAATTATTATTATATTGATATTTCAATTTAAATGATTAATTATTTGTATTGTGTTATATGATTAAAGGATTTATTTAATTATTTATGATTTGCATTAATTAAAATAACTATGAAAGCTTGATTAAATATAGTGTGACAAATAACTATATTATAAGGAGTTAATAAAATAAATTAAAGTAGTTTAATTTAGTTTTAACAAACAAGGCTTAATATATTAACTCTTTAATATTTAAAGGGTTTTGCCAAACAAGCCTTATGAATTTTGAGATTTCTAGTTATTTAAATTAAATTAAATAAATAAAAATAATAATAAATATAATATATTTATATTATATACGTTTATGTTGGTAACCGATATATTTAATATATGTATTATGGCCATATCAATTTTTCAAGTTGGTTATTACGCATACTGGATATCAAAGCTTCATTCTAACTTTGCTAGTCTAGAGGCAATTGAGAGAACTGAGAGTTAAGAGAAATTGAGAGAAAGCTTAGGAATTTCAACAATTCCAGTGATCGTAGCAAGAATTACACACTACTTGAAGGTATGTTCACAACCTTAGAGTTATATATGTGTGTATATACGTGTATATCTATTTCAAGGCAAGAATTTTCTCATGTTCTGTTCTAATCAATTGTTAAATTATGGATATATAAAGTTGATAATTGTGGTTATACATGTTTGTAACGCTGGAGTAATGTTCAAACAAGCAGATTACATGCTAAACTATTCGACAATACAGTAGAAATTTCGTCAGTGTTTATGTTCTTCATATAGTCTAAGTAAGTACCAATTTTGAGGGTCAAATTGCATGCTAAAATGTTAATTGAGTTTTTTTTATGTTAGTTCAATGAGATACGAGCATAACGTACTTGGAATGGAGTGATTTGGCAAAATAATGAATTCACAGTGATGATTTTTGGGATGAATATCAAAAATTGGAGTTTTATGTGAAAAACATAAAAATTGAGAAATTAAAATAGTGTTAGTAGTTGTTAAATTTTGTTAAGTGATTGTATATGTTAGCAATCATGTTTATGATAGTTGTATATTTATTTTACTTGTTATTATCACTGTTTGATGGGTGAAATTCGTGTTAGTTGACTTAAGAAAAGTGTCGTGGCTCTGTTCTGCAAAACTGGGTTCTGCAAGTCACGCGGGAACGCAGCCCTTAGGCGCGGGCGCGCAGCTGTCGTGCGGGCTCGCAGCTATCGGGCAGCTTCCCAGTACAAAACTCGCGCGGCTATGCGAGTGGCCATTTTCAGACACTGAAGTCTGTTTATTCTGTAGACTTTGGTTGTTCGTTGTAGCTTAGCTAAAGATTATGGAATGTCATAATCATGTAACAACAAGGTTAAATAGAGTCATGTTATGTGGATTATGAATTCAAAATGTTAAAAGTGATTAGTAAATCAAGAATGCGTTATGTGATAATTTGGTATACATAATGAACGTTAGACAAGGGTTGCGAAGAAAAACACTTAGAGTTTCGAAAATATAAATGGTAATGATCATGCTATGGTATGGTAGTATATCTAATAGGTGTTGTAGTTCTAAAATTATGTGTAGGTGATCGTGAGTTTAATTTTATAGCTTACGCTCAAGGCAAGTTTTCTAAACTATACTTTCGTTGAGCTAGTTCATTTATTATATTGATTTACTCTAACTTGTGTACAATTAAACAAGTTTCTTAAGTTCTATTATTGTATAATGAGCATAGTTTTTGAACTCTCGTCTCTATTATTAAACTGTTATGATTCCTTGCATGAGATAATACATTGTTGGGAAAGTTTTTTTTAGTTCTAGCTTGCTATCAGTTAAATGTACGCTCAGGAATATGATTCTAATGTTATAAGACTCGAACCTTAGCTTATTTTACTATTCAAGTAAAGGTTACCCATTTTAATCATTCTATTGAATGCTTATGCTCTATAGTTATTTAAAGCATGATTAGATATGTAGAATCAGTTCATTTATGATTCTCAAATGTTCTAAGTTATGTTGTTATTTAGCAACTGTTGTATTATCAAGCATTGTTGATTCATCTAGTTCCCTAGTTCATGATCATTAAAACTTTAATTACCCTTGAAAACTTATCCAAACCAAACTTTCTTTGGTGCGGACTTGTAGTCTAAATAGTGAGATGAACAACCCTATGTTTAGGGGTTTACGCTTAGAATTGAAATGGTTGTGCACAATACATTGTACGAAGGATTGATCCCCCTAAGTACGTGGAGTCATTATAGTCATATGGCTGTTAAAGTTAAAGTTGAAAGATTACTTATAACTGTGGACATGGTTCATGGTCATTTGACCCTCAGTAGTATATTTAAGAATGTTAATAGAACAAATCATTCAGTTCTATTGAGCCTATGAATTGGAAAATGTTGAAATGATAATAGAACATATCATTCAGTTCTATTGAGCCTATTATTTCACAAACAATGTAAAGATATTTATTCTTATTTCAAGTGAGCTTTGTTTGCTCACTCTTGCAGCTATGGTTGAGAAGGTAGATAAACCTTCAACTAGCAAAGGAAAGGGAAAAATGTACAAGTGATGAAGACTTGTAATTTTGCTTAAATCGTTATGATGATAGAATTTTAATAATGATGTGATGTAATAATTTTATTTTCGCACTTGAATGATTGTATTAAAGGTTAGAGAACCTGGGAGATAATGTTTTTATTTAAGTAATCCTGTATGGGTAGGTTTTTATTATTCAATTTATTATGATTGGGTAGTTAGATATGAATGTTTTGATTACGTGAACACCAAATCTTGAGGTAATGAAGTACCGGGATTTGGGGGTGTCACAAGTTGGTATCAAAGTTTTAGGTTATAAACGTAAATCCTTAAGAAGTAACCTTTGAAAAGATAGTGGTGATTAACTCTTATCGAGCTTTAAGAAAGAAATAATAAAACACTTATGTGTTTATACTTATGTGCTCGTGAGTGTCGAGTAGTAATAATTAATAATTTATACTTAAATTTTTGTTGTCAGGATGACTAATGTCGGAGAATCCAGTCAGGCTAGGGAGGATAGACCTCAGGTGCCTACATAGGAGGAGCCTCGCGATATTCATGTTAGTTGGGAATAACTACTGCCACGGGAGTCAGCCCCGTTGGTCACAGTGGTTGAAGATGAGGATGATGATGTGGAGACGGATGAGGATGATCCCGCTGAGTTGCCACAGGAGGATGAGGATGATGAAGACGAGGACGAGGAGACTCCACTAACCTCGATAGCTGCTCGAATGTATGATGAAGTCTACGACTATAACGTGGAACTTCAGGATACAATCGAGGAATTGGAAGAGATAGTAGCTGAACAACAGACTTCAATGCCACAGAAAGATGATGAGATCCAAGATCGTGAGGACCGACTGACTAATGTCGAGGGGAAGCTAGAACAGACTGAAGGAGAGAAAGGACACATGATCGAGGAGGTCGCTAAATTGAAGAATAAGCTAAGGGAAGAAGCTACGAAGAGGGTAAGAGCTGAGGACGCATATAAGGAGATGTTTCAACAAGTCGAGATAGCAGTGAAAGACGCACATGTAAAGAGAATGAAGATGGAAGAGATGAATAGAGTATTCAACACAGTGGTTAATCGAGCTCAAGATCGGGTCACGGGTTATCCAATTCAGTTCGAGATGCTGTTATCATACGTATTAGATCGCAGAACAATGTTTCGGATTATGGGGGAAGAACGTAGTAAGGCTAAGCAGTATCTTAGTAGAACATCGTAGTTGTCATGTGATTAATAAATGTTAAATAAATTATAAATCCCAAGTGTTATGTAATCTATGGAATATGACGATGATGTTGTCATGAAACTTTTGTAGTTCAGGAAAATAATGTAAATGGCGGTGATGCTATTGTTTTATGTTCTCAAAGAGGTTAAGAATAAATAAAGGATGTTATTTTATTCAAAGTGTTACATGCTTATGTGTTTATTTCTTTTGTGGAGGCAAGTTAAGTAGAAATTACTTAAAAGAGTTGAATAATAACTTAATGAATTTATTTTTTTAAAACAGAAAATGCCTCCCAGACGTCAACCACCACGACAGAGAACCACCGAAGGAACCAACAATAACGACAATGTTGATGCTAACCCAGTTCAAAAATTGGTGACGTTGTAAGACCCCAACTTTTATAAATAAAGATGAATTTTATATAAATATCATTTTTGAATATTATAGAGTAAATTTGATATAATGTTATAGCTTGTGGGTAATATTTATAAATTTTACAAAGTATGCAAGTTGTTATATAATATTCTATTGGTCAGGGAATATTCATTTTAACGGGGAATATTCGTACAACGGTACAATTATTGGTGGACCCCACAACGGAATTATTGTCGGATTGAGAAAACGACAAAAATATTTTATTGAAAATAACGGTGGAAGTTTTACCAGTAATATTGTTGAACTACTCGGTAGTAAAAGTACAGTAATACGTGTGGTTGCATAGTAGCACACGGTATTGATTATTGATGCTTATGTGATAAGTCACTTAGTTTTATTTTATTGATATTATTAATGTAATAAAATAGAAAAGCTTTTTATATAAAACAGAATACTTTTATAAAGTTATTCTTTTTATTAGGCTAATAGTAAAATCTTTTTATGTAAAACAGAATACTTTTATAAAGTTATCTATTTCATTAGACAATAATTAGAATATATTATATTTTATGCATAGTATTTATATAATGCTTACATAGTATTTGTATAGTAAAATATTTTATAAAGTTATTCGTTTTATTAGATTATAAATAGAATATATTATATTTTATTTAAATAATTTTGTTTTAAATATGGACCGTCAGATTAAAGTAAATTAATCTAGACCTTTCATGAGTTAGTTACTATGCAGTCCATTTTTCTAGAAATAGAAGCTCATTTCTTCATTATTTCATACGAATTCATTGAAACTCTAGAGAGATAAACTATAGAGAGAAAGAAGAAAAGTATTATGCTACTTCAGTACTCATATATCCAGTACTCTTCTTCTTAAGATAGGGGTATTATTTCTTTTGTATTCATGAAGAGAACTTTTGTTATTTCATTCTTTATTATTCTGTTGTAATATCCTGTTTGTGCATTTTATGACGGACCTTGTTCCGTCTTTATTATTCTGTTGGAACATCCTGTCGGTGCTTATTATACCTGACCTGGTTCCATTATTTAGTATTCCGTTGGAATAACCTGTCTATGCGAAGTACAGCATTCATGGTGATTTTTGTTATTATTCCATTCTTTATTATTATGTTGGACCATCCTGTCGGTACGAATTTCGCCTGACCTGGTTCCGTTATTATTATTCTGTTGGAATAACCTGTCTATGCGAAGTACCGCATGCATGGTGATTTCTTTTGTTATTTCATTCTTTATTATACTCAGTTGGTTAATGTTTTGACTTCTATACCCTATGAAATTAGTGGAATATCCTTGATATTTGCGCTTCATCCAGTATCTTATCATTGAAATATTCTTCTGAGCAGTCTTGAATTTTACTCTACAAAGAAGTATCATTTTGACAATTTGGACGTTATTAGTTCCTGAATAAATTAATTTTTGAACTTGTTTTATTGAATTTTGTATATCATTGTCATCATCCTCATGTTTATATTTTTTTTTAAAGTCATATGTGGCCTGTAGTGCATAGATGGACTTGGTATGATTATGACCAGGGATTATTCGGTGTAATCATGATCGTAATGTTACAAATGATGTGGTAAAAGTCCTCATTGGCCCGTAGTACATTGATGGACAGTTGTTGGCATGATCATGACACTTAATGAATACACAAATGTTTTTAGCCCGTAGTGTATGGATAGTTGTGGTCGTGATACTAAAGAATATCCTTGGCCGTAGTACAGGGGTGATTCGATGATGTGAATTATTTATTAAGCTAAGTCCCAGCAATAAAAGTGATAAAAAAACCTTTTAAATCATAAAAGATAGTAGATTTTATTTTCTACTTGACTCTTTTAATGGATTGCTTGTTTCGCTGCAGTTAAACTTGATAGTTTGTTATATTGTATCAGTTTAACACTGTTTAAGACTAATGATAATTTATTCTGCATTATCTTAGTCATAATATTTCTTACTGGGCTAGTTGAGCTCACCCTTTCTTTCACTGTTCTCTTCAGGAAATGAGAATATAGCTGGGTTGAGTTGGGGAATGGAGTGATGGACTAGATGATAATATTAGTAGTCCTCACTATTCTGTTAAATAGTGTGACAATAAATGTAATGAGGACTTATTCTGAGAGTGAATATTGTCTAGAAGATAGTATTTGTATTAAAACTCACAACTCTCTTGTTGTATATTAAAGATTGTATTTGTATCATGTACCATATATTTGGCGACTCAAAATAAGTGATGTATACCTATTTTGGGGGCGTCATAGTTGGTATCAAAGCTTAGGGATATGATCCCTGGCTAAGATGTGAGACTAGAACTAGGAGGGAAGAGACGGGAAATTCCTTCGCTAGTATGACCTACCTAAGATTATTTGGTATTTAATTGGTTGGTTAAAGTATAGGGATAATATGTTATATGTTAATTAACCTTTGTTTTGTGGCAGTATCTGAAAATGACATCCGAGAATGTTGAGAATAGCAATGGAGCACAATAGACCGTTGAGTCTCCACAGATCAATAATCAGGATAATGTGCATCAGGAAGGCGACAATCCTCAGGCAAACAACAACACTGACTAGATGACGAATGATGGAATGTTCAGAGGTTTTATACATTTCATACAACATCAGGAAAGAGCGGCTCCTGTCCAAAATGTAGGTGGAAACACTGGAAACTCTCAGACGGTCATCGCTAAATAGTTCAAGGAGTTGGGACCACCAAAGTTTATTGGAGAGCCAAAACCACTTAAGGCGGAAGCATGGATAAAGTAGATCACCAAGATATTTGATGTCTTGGGATGCTCTGAGGAGCAAAAGGTGCCATTTGCCACCTTTATGTTACGAGAAGAGGCAGATTACTGGTGGGAATCAGTAAAACGTACTCAACCTGCCACACTAAAGATGTCTTGGGAGATGTTCCAAGAACTATTCAACGAAAAATACTATCCCGAAAGTATTCGTCACATGAAAGAGGTAGAGTTCATCAAGCTGGAGCAGAATAACATGACCGTGTCGCAGTACAAAACCAAGTTTGCCGAGTTGTTTTAGTTTTCATCCCACTTAGTTGATAATGAAGAGAGAATGATGTGGATGTTTTTAAGAGGTTTGAAGCCGGAGATACGTCAATATCTTATTTCTCATAAACTGTGTTTGTATTCAGATATTGTAAATAGGGCTCAGTTAGTGGAGCGCGATAACGAGTCAACACAACCAAGAGAAAGCAGTCGGCGTAATGATAATACCAGTGAGAGCTGTCATCAAAGTGGTGACAACAAGCGTGAAGGGAATCAACATGCCAGAAATGGTAACCACTTCGGTGGTAATCAAGGTCAAAACAATAAGAATGGACATTTCAAGAAGAGGAGATTCAGCAATGATGGAAAGACGTCAGCACCAGCACCCATTATTAAGGAAGGAGAACGACCACCTATCATATGCTTCAAATGCAGAGGGGAGGAACACATCAGTCCAAACTGCGCGATGCCATCCAAAGCATGTTATAATTATGGAAGAGAAGGTCACCTAGCCCGATTTTGTCATTCAACAAAGACAAGTTCAGCTGGGATGGAGGCGCCAAAGGCCGTCCCAGAAAAGTCAAAGCTGGTAGTGCAAGGGAGAGCGTTTGTAGTTACCTCCCAAAAAGCAAGGAACCCGAACGAGGTCATAACGGGTAAGCTTATCATAAACTCTAGCGAAGTCTATACCTTATTTGATACTGGTTCTACCCATTCTTTTATTTCTCCTACTTGCGCTCAACGATTAAATTTGACTATGGAGAAATTAGACTTTGACTTATCTGTAGAAACTCCGTTGGGAGAAACCTTCATTACATCCACTGTTTATAAGTCTTATTTGGTTCAAATTGGTACCATCACATTACCTGTTGATCTTATTTCACTGAAAATACTTGCATTTGATGTAATTCTAGGGATTGATTGGTTAACTACTCATCATGCTAAAATTGATTATTTTCGTAATGTTGTTAGGTTTCATATTCCTAATCAACCTATTATACAAATTCAAGCGACCAAACCATTAAAATCAATCATGGTCATCTCAAGCCATAAAGCTATTCGTTTATTAAAAATTGGATGTCAAGCTTTCTTAGCCCATGTCACAGATCTAAACAAAAATACGTCAGTTTTGAATGATATTTCTATTGTTAATAAATTTCCTGACGTATTCCCTGAAGAACTTCTTGGCCTACCCCAGAGCGTGAAATTGAATTTTATATTGACCTTTAACCCTGTACAAAACCCATTTCCAAAGCCCCATATCGAATGACTCCTATTAAACTTCAGGAGTTAAAGACTCAACTGCAGGAATTGTTAGACATTGGCTTTATTCGTCCTAGTACTTCTCCTTGGGGTGCTCTTGTTCTATTCGTGAGGAAGAAAGGTGGGAGTATGCGACTTTGTATTGATTATCGGGAGTTGAATCATGTTACCATCAAAAATAGGTAACCATTGCCACGAATTGATGACCTGTTTGACCAGTTGCAAGGAGCCAAATTCTTTTTAAAGATTGATCTTCGTTCCGGATATCGCCAATTAAAGATTAGAACCGATGACATTCCAAAGACGTCTTTCAAAACTCGGTACAAGCATTATAAATTCCTAGTCATGTCCTTTGGATTGACTAATGCTCCTGCTGCCTTCATGGATATGATGAACCGAGTATTCAAGCGATATTTGGATCACTTTGTGGTCGTTTTTATTGATTACATCCTTATTTATTCAAAAATTGGTGAAGATTATGAGCAACACTTGAGGCTGATACTCCAAAAGCTTCGTGAATACAAGCTTTATGCCAAGTTAAAGAAATGCGAGTTCTAGCTTGAGGAAGTAGTATTCCTTGGGCACGTGGTATCAAGTCATGGAATATTTGTTGACCCAGCAAAGATTGAAGCTATTCAAAGCTGGGAGCATCCTAAATCAGTGACTGAAGTACGTAGCTTTCTCGGTTTAACTGGTTATTATCGGAGATTCGTAGAAGGGTTTTCACGAATCGCTACTTCACTAACTCAGCTGACTGAGAAAGATATAAAGTTGGGTTGGAGCGAGGAATGTGAGAAGAGTTTTCAAGAACTCAAGAGGAGACTCATTTCAGCACTTGTTCTGACAATACCATCTGGTTCGGAGGGATTTGTCATCTACAGTGATGCTTCGGGCAAAGGGTTAGGATGTGTTTTCATGTAACATGGGAATGCCATAGACTATTCCCCACGACAACTCAAAGAATATGAGAGGAATTATCCTACTCATGATCTAGAGTTGGCAGCTATTATCTTCGCACTAAAAATTTGGAGGCATTACTTGTATGGAGAGAAAGTGGAGATCTTTACGGATCATAAAAACCTCAAATATTTATTCACTCAAAAAGAACTCAACATGCGATAACGACGTTGGCTTGAACTTTTGAAAGATTAAGATCATACCATCCAATACCATCCTGGAAAAGTGAACGTGGTAGCTGACTCATTTAGTAGAAGATCATATGCAAGTATGAATACGATATTGTCAACGCAAAGGCCCATTTTGTGTGACTTACAAAGGATGGAGATAGAGTTAAAGACTCCAGGGACCCATGTGATGATTGTGAATATACGAGTAGAACCGACTTTAATTGATAAAGTTAAAATTGCTCAAGCTATAGAACTGGAGCTGATGCGTATGAGGAAGAAAGTGCAGGAAGGTGCTATGCCGGAAGAAAGAATCGATGAAGAAGGAATACTTCGAGTCAACTCCAGACTTTGTGTTCCTAAAAACCCTGATTTAAAGTATAAAATCATGATGGAGGCGCACAACACACCATTTGCAATCCATCCTGGGAGTACCAAAATTTATCATGATCTTCAACATACATTTTGGTTGGACAATATGAAGAGAGAGATAGCGCTGTTAATCTAAAGGTGTCTAAAGTGTCAACGAGTCAAGGCGGAGCATCAAGTACCGAAAGGTCCATTGCAACCACTTGAAATTCCAGAATGTAAGTGGGAGCACATTACCATAGATTTCATTACCGGTCTTCCCAAAGTTTCTCAAGGAATAGATGCGATTTGGGTCATTGTTGATAGATTGACCAAGTCTGCTCACTTCTTACCAATACGAAAAACTTATACACTTGAATGTCTTGCTCGTATGTACATAAATGAGATTGTAAGACTGCATGGTATACCAGTATCCATAGTTTCTGATCGAGACCTAAGATTCACTTCACGATTTTGGGTTAGTTTGTAAAAAGCTATGGGCACAGATTTACGATTTAGTTCGGCATATCATCCTCAGACGGACAGACAATTAAAGAGGACTATTCAAACTCTGGAAGATTTATTAAAGACTTTGTCTCCTTGACTTCAAGGGAAGTTGGGACAAGTTCTTACCATTGGTGGAGTTTTCCTACAACAACAATTATCAAGCAAGCATTGGCATGGCTCCATTCGTTGTATGGAAGAAAGTGTATAGTGACACCCCCAAATCTGGGTATTTCAATTCTACGGGATTTAGTGTCCTTTGTACAAATATCATCTATCTATCTACCCATAATAAATGCAAGCCATACAATAGATAGAATAAAATCTTCCCTTTAAGGGTTACAACATTCGAATAATAATAATACAATCATAGGTTAAACTAACCTTAAACATCTGTGCAGAATCATAAACAAATAAGTCTTAAACAACATCATTAACTCAAGTCTTAAGCATAAATACATCATCTAATAAAAATAACAAGTCTTCATCACTTGTTAACCTTGCCCTTGCCTTTACTAGTGGAAGGTTCGTCGGTTTTTTCGTTCTTAACTGCAATGTTATTATTAAGCAAGAGTGAGCACGATTGCCCACAAGTATACCAATAAGATAATAGTATAATAATAAGTGAGTGAATCAAAGACATCTGAATAAAAGCTCAACTTTTGAATCAAGAATGAATAACAAGAATCAAAAGAATTCTGAGGGTCATAAGAGCTTGAACTATGTCCTAGGTTATCAAGGGTTATACTTGAAACCTTTAACAGTCATAAGACTATGGACCTTTCTTATCGTACTTAGGGGGATCATCCCTTAGTACCATACCGTGCACAATATCTTAACGCTAACGCATAAGTAAATCCCTTTGCAGGGTTGTTCATCTCAGTTTGACATTCGAGTCCGCAATAAAGGAAGTTTGGTTTGGATAATTCAATAAGGGTTCTGAAATTTAGAACGTTCATAAACTAAGGACTAGTTGAATCAATAAAGTTCACTAGTCTAATAAGGTTCAACAATAATGATATTCAATTTGAATAATAATCTCAAGAAGTATACAATAGGACAATTATTGTATAACTGAATCATACTTTGAAAAGATAATCAATCTTTAATATAACATTTAAACTTGAATAATCGTAATGATCATTTACTCGAGGTAAATAATAAACTTGAACAATAATGACAAGTAGGGTTAGGAAACTTGCCTCGTGCGTAGATTACACTTTAACTAAGCACGTTCTTTGAATTTAATCCTACATACCATTCACATTCACAATATCAGTTAATTATAACTTAGCTAATCATCAACGATTGTTCTTTTGTCTAAACTTTGGTTATGACTATACTTAGTCAAATTATCACATTTACTGTCACATAATATCACTTCATGAATAATAATTTAATTATGTATTCCATAACTCAATCTTCATGTAATTATATTATTTACATGTTAAACATCTATTTTATCATCACATTATACTTCTAATATGTTTACATGTTCATTACATTAAGTTACTAACACATTGCTAGACTTAATCATTATAAAATTTTCTGGAGACTGGCGCTGCGGCTCGAGTCATGGCGCTGTGACGTGGGAAATAAACAGGTAGCCGGCGCTACGGTGCGGCGTACTAGACACAGAAATGGAAGTTCGCGAAAAATTGCAGAACATGCCAATTTCTACTAATTTCTACTCGAATTTAAGCATGTAATTTCACTAACTTTGATGTTCTTGAGTTTTAAAAATAAAACATGAAACGGATTCGTTATAACACCGAATCCGTTCATTTAGACTTTGGTCTCTTCGTATCAACATGCATAACAACATACGAGTGTAAAAATTTAGGGATAATATACGATCAACACATGAAATAACACGTATAAGGCCACAAGGCCAAAACCATACTCTGTAATTTTGTAGAAATTATATACTACGTATTTTCATGAAACTGATGTTATGGTTTACAAAATATATATAATTAAATATGATTTGATAACATCTTAACCTATATATGCACATAAGTCTTACAATTTCCCATCATAGAGACTTTACAGAAAACTGTAAAAGCCATTTTTGTAAAACTCAAACAACGTAAAATAGAAATTGGGTTTGGAGAAATTACCCAGAGTATAATTTAGAAGAGGTGATCAATGATGATCCTTTCCCAATTACCTGTTGATTACACACTCACAATTTCTCTTTAACATATATAATTTTCTCTTTGAATTTCTCAAACACTCTCCTACTTTGCTTTTCCAGACTTAGAAAAATAATAAGAGAAAAAGGAGAATGCGTATAATATAATAAAGCACTGACGCGCATAACGGTTAGTTAACCCAAACATGTGTAACTGAAATCAACTCCCACTAAGGCCATGTTTGACTAGCTTTAATAGATTACAAAACCATTTAATTTAATATGGCTTTATAATATAGTTTAATTAATATCACACTCCTTCATAAAATAATTCAATATTTTATTTAATTTAATTTAAATAAAATATAATAAATTCTCAATAAATTCACATAGTCACATAATTAAATTTCTCATTAATAAATTATATCAAATTATTAAATCTCTAATTAATTATTACATTAATTAAAATAATATTATACTTATTAAATATTTTATTTAATACAATAAGCTCACATAATGACATATTTCGAATAATAATTATTCTCTACATTAATTTAATAAATATAACACATATAATTAAATTAATCTACCACAATTGCATCAATTAATTATTTAATCCATTAATTAAATCATCGAAAATATTTATTTACTTTAATAAATATTAAAATTAAATTATAAAAATCTCGTTCATCACATCTTTCCCCCCTTAAAAGGATTCTGTCCCCAGAATCACGACTCAATAAATTCAACCCGTTACATTCTCCCCCCCCCTTACAAAGATTTTGTCCCCAGAATCGCTTACACATAATTAAGTAAATAACTTAGGGTAATTCTTCATCGTATTCTCTTCGAGTTCCCACGTAGCTTTTTCAGTGGTATGGTTCCTCCAAATTACCTTAACAGAAGGTATTACTTTATTTTCAGAACTTGTTTTTTTCTGTCAACAATTTGAACAGGAATTTCTTCGTAAGATAAGTCTTTTTCAAAATATAGGGATTCGTATTCAATTGCATGCTTGTAATCGGGATTGTAGGGTCGTAAAACAGAAACATAGAAGATGTTATGGACATTCTCGAGTGCTGGAGGTAGGGCTACCTAGTACGCAACTTCTCCGATTCTTTTCAGTACTTCAAATGGTCCAATGAATCTTGGGCTCAATTTCCCTTTCTTTTCGAACCTGATCTTTCCCTTCCAAGGAGAGATCTTTAAGAAAACATAACTACCTGATTCAATTTCGATATTTTTACGATGTGGATCAGTATATTTCTTCTGTCAATCTTGAGCAGCTACCAGTCGTGCTCGGATCACTTTGACTATTCTTGCTTGTCTGCTGTACCAATTCTAGCCCTAGTAATTGCCTTTCATCAACTTCATCCCAATAAAGCAGAGTTCTGCACTTTCTATCGTATAACGCTTCATAAGGCGGCATGACAATACTAGCGTGGTAACTGTTGTTGTAGCAGAACTCTACTAACGGTAGGTAAGCATCCCAATTTCCTTTAAAGTCCATCACACAGGCTCTTAGCATATCTTCTAATGTTTGAATTGTTCTTTCGCTATGTCCGTCTGTTTGAGGGTGGTATGCTGTACTCATTCACAATTGTGTACCCATGCATTCCTGAAGACATTTCCAGAAATTCGATGTAAAGAGCGGATCTCTATTAGAAACAATTGACACTAGAACTCCGTGCCTCGAAACAATTTCTTTCACATATAACCTTGCCAACTGATCTAAGTTGAATTTGACTTTGATCGGAAGGAAGTGTGCGGATTTTGTCAGTCGGTCAACGATAACCCATACTGCGTCGTAACCTTTCTGAGTCGTCGAAAGGTCAACCACGAAGTCCATTGTAATATGTTCCCATTTCCATTATGGGATCTCTAACGGTTGTAGCAATCCACTTGGTCTCTGATGTTCTGCTTTTACTTTCTGACAGGTCAGACATTTGGCAACACATTCTGCAATATCGCGTTTCAAATTCGGCCACCAGAAATGATGTCAAAGATCTTGGTACATCTTGGTACTACAAGGTAAATCAAATATCGTTAACTATGAGCCTCGCTCAAAATTTCTTTCTTAATCTCTTGTACTGGCGGAACCCAAATTCTACTTTCAAATCTCAATATTCCTTCCTTATCTATCTTAAATCTCAGTTCAGTTCCTTCAGATATCTTATTTGTCACATTTTTACATTCTTCTTCATGAAGCTGAGCCTCCTTAACTTTATCCAGTAGGGTTGTACCAGATTGCATCTAAAATAGCTTCTCATTCAATTTCCATAGGATACTTCACCTCTAACTCTAGTTTCTCCATTTCTGAAATTAACTCCTCCTGAGCAGTTAACATCATCAATTTCTCACGACCCTTTCTACTTAAGGCGTCGGCAACCACATTTGCTTTACCCGGATGGTATAAAATCTCACAGTCGTAATCCTTAATTAATTCCAACCATCTTCTTTGACGCATATTCAAATCCTTCTGCGTGAAAATATATTTCAGACTATTGTGGTCCATATATATTTCATACTTCTCCCCGTAGAGATAGTGCCTCCAAATTTTCAAAGAAAAAACAACTGCAGCTAACTCCAAGTCGTGGGTCGGATATCCCTTCTCGTAATCCTTCAATTGTCGTGATGTATACGCAATGACTTTGTCATTTTGCATCAGCACATAGCCAAGTCCTTTATGCAACGCATTATTATAAACAACAAAATTTCCTGTATCATCCGGAAGAGATAACACAGGTGCTGTACTCAGCCTTTTCTTCAATTCTTGAAAACTTTCCTCACACTTATTCATCCAAACAAATTTCATAGATTTTCGAGTTAAATTCGTTAGTGGAGTTGCTATCTTGGAAAAATCTTGAATGAATCTTCTATAATACCCTGCCAATCCAAGAAAACTTCGTACTTTCGATGGCGTCCTCGGCTGATCCCAGTTGATCACGACTTTGACTTTGGATGGATCTACCGAAATTCCATTTTTATCGATCACGTGCCCAAGAAATTGTGCTCTTTCAATCCAAAATTCGCATTTCAAAAACTTGGCATACAACTTTTCCCTTCTCAATACTTCCAATGTTAATCTCAAATGCTCTTCATGTTCTTCCTTGGTTTTCAAATAGACCAAAATGACATCTATAAATACCACTATGAACTTATCCAAAAACGGCTTGAACACACCATTCATTATTCCCATAAATGCTGCAGGAGCATTCGTAAGACCAAACAACATTACAAAAAATTCATAGTGACCATATCACTTTCTGAACGCTATCTTCGGTACATCCTTTAGCCTTACCTTCAGTTGATGATAATCGCTTCTCAAGTCCATCTTGGAAAAGTATTTTGCTCCCTTCAATTGATTAAACAGGTCGTCGATCCTCGGTAATAGATATCTGTTCTTAATCGTGACCTTATTCAGTTCTCTATAGTTCAATGCAGAGCCGCATCGACTCGTCCTTCTTTTTCACAAATATCACTGACGCTCTCCATGGCGATACGCTCGGTTGAATGTATTTCTTGTCTAATAATTCTTGTAGTTGTACCATTAGTTCTTTCATCTGTACTTGTAAAGACCCCAAACTCGGGTACTTGAAACCCGAACTCGATTCTTCATGATACCATTCCTATGAGCGGAATAATACTAATAATAAAAACAATAATATAAAGATCAACTTAATTTACATATCATCAGAGTCTAATCCCAAAAATGTAACCTTTAAACATTCATTACAAACCATGATAAATAATATATATCATACTTGTCTTAATAATATTAAACTATTACATAAGATACCGTTCATTCATTCAGCAACCTTTCCCTTTCCCTTATTCTTAGCAGAGCTCTCTGATCGTTCACACTTAGCTGAAAATATTTAAATTAAACAAGGATGAGCATTTGAGTGCCCAGCAAGTAATAATTATATATATATATATATATAAGCTGAAAGAATTTAAATATTTTCTTTATACTATTCTTCTACAACAAGTCAATAGTTGTGAAGTATTCTGAACCGATAATAATAACATAACAACTCCCTTTCAAATTTTTGAAACTACATATTGACTATAACTGGGGTTATGGTGACATGCCATGAACATTGTTTTCATTTTCGAAAAGGTTAAACAGAAATTCATCTGTAAACCGTCATAACTTATAGGCACGAGGGGGGTGATCTCAGCCCGTTATGCCCTGCATTGATCAATACTACATTACAAGAATGATATGATAGTTCACTCTGTCCACCTTGGGTGCATAAACAGTTTTCCCCTGTAGGGATGTTCATACTTGTCTGGATTTCAAATCAAAGGTTTTATCTTATTCAACAACAATCTATAATTCAATATATATGTATACGAGTAATTGACAAAGGTATATCAACATGTGATTAAATACAATGATTATCCAAGTGGGGACACTTGTATAACTATTTATAGAAATTAACGAATAGAATATATATATATATATATATATATATATATATATCTGAGGTATCATATACTAACATGTTCATATTCAATGAGTGTATATAATATAAGGTTAATAATCTGTACAATAATAATATAGTTTAAAAACATTCTTACTCATGTCCATTGCATAAAGAAAATGCAAAGGTAAAATACTTACCTGATACGCTGCTTACAATTTGCAATTAAGATTTATCGCTTATCTCACGACCTATCATTAATCAGATCATTCGTTCGATTAGAACAATATACTATAACACATAACACTACTTATTGCAGTCAGCACATACCTTAATCACATTGGTACATAGGTTTAACAATCATTGAATCACAAATAATCACTTATCTAATCACATTATCTAAGTTCAGATCAATTTCTGAAATATGTCGGCGTACCGACAGCTTTACCGGGTAATTATCGAGTCTAAGACTCTATTCTATAACTCAATATCTCTACGTATCAGTCATATTAATTTTAAATGACTTATAATAATTTTTAAAACATTTATTATAATTTATCATGAATTTTCAAACATAGGAATCATTATTAAATGAAATAAGTATTAAACAATCGTATCATCATTAATATTTAATTAATATTAAACTATTAATGAAATCATTTCCATAATGTTAAAGTTATTTATAATAACTTGAAATACTTTTAAAGTATTAATATTACCCTTAAATGATTTTTAAAACATTTAAAATCATTTTTAAATAATTATCATTAATATTAAAGTATTAATGTTTTATTTATCAAAATTTTAAAAGTCATTAAGTATAACTTAAAATATTTTTAATTCATTTATATCCATTTTAAATGATTTTTAAATTAATAAAATCATTTATAAACTATTTATTTAATATAATTATTAAATAAATTTAATATCATTAATAATAAATTAATAATTATTAATATTAAATTATTAATGAAATTATCCTTTAAATATTAAAAGTTATATTTTATAACTTAAAATATCTTTAAACACTTTATTTTCATTTAAAATGACTATTATAATATTAAAATCATTTTTAAATTAATTATTTAATATATTTATTAAATAACTTCAATATCATTAATAATAATTAATTAATGAAATTTACCTATAAATATTAAAAGTTATATTTTATAACTTAAAATATTTTTAAATACCTTATTATTATTTTTAAAATGATTTTTAATATAATAAAATAATTTGTAATTAATTTATTTAACTCATTTAGTCAATAACTTGATTATCATTAATATTTATTTATTAATGAAATTTATCAAAAAAAATTTAAAAGTCATTAAAAATAACTTAATATATTTTCTTATATCATAATATAATTTTAAATGATTTTTCATGAATTAAAATCATTTTTAAATAATTTATTTAGAATTATAATTAAATAAATTAAATACTTTTAATATTTCAAAAATATTAAATATTTATGAAATATATCCAAAATAATTAAAATATAATTTTTGGACATTAAAATAATTTTTAATAATTTATTTTGTATTTTAATAATTAAAAACTATTTTTTTCTATTTATTAAATAATTTCTAGAAAATAATATAATGTTTGTCGCTAAAGGCCACCTATAGTGACAAAACTGTCGCTATAGGTGTTCTTCATGTTCTTGAGCATTTATAATGCAGTTTTGAGGGGCTCTATTTGACCAAGATTAAAACCGTGTGTACTGTGTTTCTGGACTCATTTCTGGACAGATCTGGTAGAGCTAATGTAAGACTACAAGATCCAGCAACAAATACGTTCATATCATACATCAAATGAAAGATCTAAGCCATCAAAGTGGCTGTCAGAGGTTGTTCTTCATTTCTGGGTTGCCTAGAAATGAAGAACAGATCGTGGGGCTCACTTTGGACCTCCACTACATTCGGATCGTGTACTGTTTTAGTGATCTAGGACTTCTAGGTTCTATACCACATGTAACGCTTCAAATCTATCACTAAACATAACCATAACAACAACAAAATAGCAAGATATAGATCGGTCAAAGGCTGTCAGAACATATGGCCAAAGGTTTTCTGGGTTGCCCAGAAAACCGGATCCGTGATTAAGCTACCTACTTTGACCGATCCCTGAAGCCAGCATACTAGATGTTTAGGAGATTTTAAGGCATAATATTAGATATCATATACACGACTACGAGTTAGATATAACAATCAAACTAAAACATCAACAAAATGACAGATCTAGACGCTTGAATACACTGTCAGACGCTCGTTCATGGTTTCTGGGCTGCCCAGAAATTGTTCGGTCAACGCTGGTCAACGGTATTTGACCGTTAATAACTAACAATGTACACATCAAATGAACTCGATTCTTTTTGCAGATTAAAGACAACACTACAAACTACATATAACAACTTATAAACAACACAAATCATAAACTATCAAGGATCTGTGGTCTCTGACAATCGTTGTCAGACCACAGAACCAAGTTTTTCCAGATTTTGCAAAAACTCAAATCCGAGCCTCTAGATGTTATGGATCTAACATATAGCAACCCAGATCATCATTATACACCTTATACAACATATTTTAACAATCAAACATAACATCTAACAGAATTTTTGGACAGAAATTATGCTAGGGTTTTACCTTCTTTGATCGATTTCTGATTCTCGACTACTGATTTGGTTATGAGTGATTGTGGGGCTTGATTATGTGACTGATCTAGCTTATATTTTTGTAGATTTTGATAAAGAGAGAATTGGTTGAGATCTTGGGCATGAAATGAGCAATAAATGACATTTTCTCTCTCTTGGATCTATATATATATATATATATATATATATATATATATATATATATATATATATATATATATATATATATATATGCTAGATGCAATGTGTGGCTGGTGTATTGGTTGATATGAAAAGATTTTGGCACATGGGATATCTAGGTTTGGTAAACAACCCAAATTATGGCAAGATTTGCAAGCAAGCTAAATTAAATAAATCCAAAAATGCTATTTTAGTAATTTAACAAAGTAATTAAGGGTATTCTTGTCCATTGTACTTGAATCTAGGTTTTAATCACTAGATTTTAAACCTTAAGGTTTCCCAAATAATTCTTACGGTTTGAACAATTAAGACTAAAGTTCAATAAAATTTTAATTATAACTTACTAATTAAAAATTAGGGTTTTAATAGAAAATAGGGTTTTTAAAATATCTTAGGGTTTTCAAAAAATTAATAATAATTAGGGTTTCTAGATCTTTAATTAGTGTTTACCTAATTAATCAAATCATTATATAATACACAACATAAAACATATAACACAGTTAAATAATCGTCTTAAACCCACAATTGATTTTCAAATTAGGGTTTTGAAATTAAATACCATAATTGACCAATCATCATTAATACGTACAAACAGTACTTATTTATTGCACTAAAAATTCAAAATATAATTAATATTATATTATTATTCTCATACCTTGACAATAATCCAAAATTAGGGTTTGGATTCCATATCTGATTATTCTTTCATATTTAACCTTAATAATTAATGTAAAATAATTAACTTACTAATCTGTTCTAAAACTCATATAATAAAATAATTATTATAATTATTCTAAAAATCACTTCATATATTATTTAAATAATATATGATTATATTTTCATGAAAAATAATTAATAATAATATTTCAACTATAAAATTAATTATTATAAAAATATAATTTTTAATAGTCAATAATTCTAAATTAAATTTACTTGTAAATAATCATGTAATAAATATATTTTTATTTATCACATAAATACATATACACATATTCTTGTACAAATCTTCATCCATAAAATAAAATAAATATTATACGTAAAAATTTCTTATTTATTTATATTGAAAATATCGGGTTGTTACATTCACCCTCCCTTATAAAGATTCTGTCCCCAGAATCACCGTTTTAAAACCTATACATACACGGTACATAACATACACAATCATTGCAAGTAGATCTCGATCAACTTTGATCGAACTGATCGTTAGCAATTGACATAAAGCTTGTCTTTCTGATTAAACGGCAAAAATTGGTTTCTAAAAGAACTCAAATTCCTCCTCAAAATTTCTTTATAAAATAATTTACTATATATAGAAAAATCATGTATAATTAAATAAAAGTTGTATGAATAATACCTGGTATTGCAGTGCCAGCTGCCATCGTATCCTGAACAGTCATATTGTAGACCCTTGATGTTGATTTTGTTGGTTTGTTCGATGACGTAGGTCCCGTGATTGCTAACGTCTCGTTGCCCTTACCAGTATTCACACTTCCTGCCTCATTCCTCCTCTTCGGACAATCCTTCACCTTGTGTTTAGTCGATTCACACAAAAAACACCCACTATTCATCCTAGGATTGGGGCAGTTGGAAGAGATATGGTCCTCCTGCCCGCACTTATAACAAACAAACTTCCCCTTCAAACACTCCCCCGAGTGGTTCTTCCCACAATTTTTAATCTGTACCGCTGGCTTCTTAACTCCTTGTTTTATTTGAACATTCCTAACGTAGTTCCCCTACCTCTTGCTACTACCACCCCTATTCCCACTATTAATTTCCTACCTTCCCAGCTCCTTCAGTCTTGCCCTTATTCTTTCTCTCTTAATTGTAGAGTCTCATGGCCTCACTCCCCTCCTCAGCTATAATATCCTTCTCCAAGAGTGCTGCAAATGTAGGAATTTACAACACAGCCACCTTGTGATAGAGCCAGGGTTTCAATCCCAACTCAAACCTCCTTGCCTTTCTAGCGTCCGTATCAACTTGATGCGGGACAAACCTAGCTAACTCATTGAATTTTGCAGGCGTATTCCGCAACAGTCATATTCTCTTGCTTCAACTCTAAAAATCTCACCTCCATCATAGCTTGCATACTAGGTGAAAAATAATTTTCGAAAAATAGTATTTTAAACCTATCCCATATAACTATACCTACTCCTACCCTCGTTTGATTCACTTCCCACCAAAAGTTTGCCTCACTCTTCATTATGTAGATGGCAAAATCAATCTTCTGCCCTTCAGCTACACTAGTTACCATGAACGCCTTCTCAATCTCCTTGACCCAAGTTTGGGCTTCAACAGGGTCAGTCGTACCTTTGAATTCGGGCGGTCTTACAGCTTTGAAATCTTTGAAATTCGCCAAGCGGTTATCCGGCGGGTTTTCAGCGACTGGTATTCCCTGTTGCATAGCCTGAGCTACCATGTTCGCGAAGTTCTGCATCGGGTTTGCTTGTTGTTGTCCCTCAACGTTGTTGACAGATTCTTTTGCCCTTTGGTTTCGAGTTCGACGTCTTGACGGCATTTTCTGATTAAATGAAATCATAAATTTAACTTACATTCTAAACCTTATCGCATAAGTTTAATATATTAAACTTGTTTCATTTCTCAAACATAGATTCATATTCATTTAATGAATATTTTACATAACATAGCAATAATGCTTTAAACATCATTCATCCCTTTGTGACTACAAAAGTCAGGATTTACAGTCTTGACTTAATACAAAAGTTTTAGAATATAACCTTACACAAACATTCTAAGCAAACATATTACATTAAACACACCTACACAACAGAACCTATACTACCTATTTGTTACACCTTTTTCTTGGACACCCTCTCGCCTGATGACCTTCAATCCCACAGATAAAACATGCTCCTTTTTTGTAGTCAGGAAAATACAGAGTGGTATGTCCCTCATAGCCGCAAAGATAACATATTCTTTTCCATTTCTTCTTATTGGATTTTCCTAAGTCATTGTCTTCTATCTTTCGTTTTCCATTCTTGTCCGGAGCTGCACACGATGTGTTAGTTGTGGCTCCCATCTGACCAATTTGGATCTTAAGCTTATCTTTTCCTTCCATTGTTTCTGTTAATGGTTGACGCAACTGACTATTCAACAGCCTTTCTATCTCCCACAGCCTTTCTAGAGAAGAAACCTTGTTCATCAGATCCTGCACCTCCGTTGATGCTTGATCAACTTGAACTTTAGTGTCTGAATCGCTATCTGTCAGCTCCACCATCTCCGGATCTGGTACTACATTTTCTACAATAACCACATCGTCTGAGTTGTTTTCATTGTGAGCCTTTATTTTAGCTATCGGCTTCGATATCAGCTCGGGTGTATGGGTTTGATCCTTCTTCATGCTATATGTATATAACAAGCCTTTTCCACTAGACATCTACACATATAAATTATCCGGATTAGCATATAGTATATACACACAGCAAACAATAGTTTTATATGAGTTATCTTTTATTTTGTTTGGCGATTAATTTATTCAATTCATCTCCTTTTAAACTCTATATGAGTTATTTATATTTTCAACGTTTTCCTCTATTCTAAGGTTATAGCCCAAGGTCTAACCCACCTATGGTTTTTAACCCTAGGCTCTGATACCAACCTGTAAAGACCCCAAACTCGGGTACTTGAAACTCGAACTCGGTTCTTCACGATACTATTTCTATGAGCGGAATAATATTAATAATAAAAACAATAATATTAAGATCAACTTAATTTAAATATCATCAGAGTCTAATTCCAAAAACGTAACCTTTAAACATTAATTACAAACCATGATAAATAATATATATCATACTTGTCTTAATAATATTAAACTATTACATAAGATAACATTCATTCATTCATTCAGCAACCTTTCCCTTTCCCTTGTTCTTAGCAGAGCTCTCTGATCGTTCATACTTAGCTGAAAACATTTAAATTAAGCAAGGATGAGCATTTGAGTGCCCAGCAAGTAATAATTATATATACATATATAAGCTGAAAGAATTTAAATGTTTTCTTTGTTTTATTCTTCTACAACAAGTCAATAGTTATGAAGTATTCTGAACCGATAAAAATAACATAACAACTCTCCTTCAAAATTTTGAAACTACATATTGACTATAACTGGGGTTATGGTGACATGCCATGAACATTATTTTCATTTTCGAAAAGGTTAAACAGAAATTCATCTGTAAACCGTCATAACTTACGGGCACGGGGGGTGATCAACCCCTTATGCCCTGCATTGATCAATACTACATTACAAGAGCGATATGATCATTCACTTTGTCCACCTTGGGTGCATAAATAGTTTTCCCCAGTAGGTATGATCATACTTGTCTGGGTTTCAAATTAAAGGTTTTATTTTGTTAAACAATAATATATAATTCAAAATATATGTATACGGGTAATTGACAAAGGTATATCAACATGTGATTAAATACAATGATTATCCAAGTGGGGACACTTGTATAACCATTTATAGAAATTAACGAATAGAATATATATATCTGAGTTATCATATACTAATATTTGATATTCAATGAGCGTATATAATATAAGGTTAATAATATGTACAGCAATAATATAGTTTAAAAACATTCTTACTCATGTCCATTGCATAAAGAAAATGCAAAGGTAAAATACTTGCCTTATACGCTGCTTACAATTTGCAATTAAGATTTTTCGCTTATCTCACGACCTATAATTAATCAGATCATTCATTCGATTAAAACAATATACTATAACACATAACACTGCTTATTGCAGTCAGCACATACCTTAATCACATTGGTACATAGGTTTAACAACCATTGAATCAAAAATAATCATTTATCTAAATCACATTATCTAAGTCCAGATCAATTTCTGAAACATGTAGGTGTACCGACAACTTTATCGGGTAATTATCGAGTCTAAGACTCTATTTTGTAACTCAATATCCGTACGTATCAGTCATATTATTTTTAAATGACTTACAATAATTTTTAAAATATTTATTATAATTTATCATAAATTTTCAAACATAGGAATCATTATTAAATGATTTAAGTATTAAACAAATCATATCATCATTAATATTTAATTAATATTAAACTATTAATGAAATCATTTCTAAAATGTTAAAGTTATTTATAATAACTTGAAATACTTTTAAAGTATTAATATTACCCTTAAATAATTTTTAAAACATTTAAAATCATTTTTAAATAATTATCATTAATATTAAAGTATTGATGTTTTATTTATCAAAATATTAAAAGTTATTAAGTAAAACTTAAAATATTTTTAATTTATTTATATCCCTTTTAAATGATTTTTAAATTAATAAAATCATTTATAAACTATTTCTTTAATATAATTATTAAATAAATTTAATATCATTAATAATAAATTAATAATTATTAATATTAAATTATTAATGAAATTATCCTTTAAATATTAAAAGTTATATTTTATAACTTAAAATATCTTTAAACACTCTATTTTCATTTCAAATGATTATTATAATATTAAAATCATTTTTAAACTTAATTATTTAATATATTTATTAAATAACTTCAATATCATTAATAATAATTAATTAATGAAATTTATCTTTAAATATTAAAAGTTATATTTTATAACTTAAAATATTTTTAAATACCTTATTATTATTTAAAATGATTTTTAATATAATAAAATCATTTTAAGTAATTTATTTAATTCATTTAGTCAATAACTTAATTATCATTAATATTCATTTATTAATGAAATTTATCACAAAATATTAAAATTCATTAAAAATAACTTAATATATTTTCTTATATCATAATATAATTTTAAATAATTTTTCATGTATTAAAATCATTTTTAAATAATTTATTAAAATTATAATTAAATAAATTAAATACTTTAATATTCCAAAAATATTAAATATTAATGAAATATATCCAAAATAATTAAAATATAATTTTCAAATATTAAAATAATTTTTAATAATTTATTTTATATTTTTAATAATTAAAAACTATTTTTTTCTATTTATTAAATAATTTTCAGAAAATAATATAATGTCTGTCACTAAAGGCCACCTATAGTGACAAAACTGTCGCTATAGGTGTTCTCCATGTTCTTGAGCATTCATAATGCAGTTTCGAGGGGCTCTATTTGACCAAGATTAAAATCGTGTGTAGTGTGTTTCTAGACTCGTTTGTGGACAGATCTGGTAGAGCTAATGTAAAACTACAAGATCCAGCAACAAATACATTCATATCATACATCAAATGAAAGATCTAAGCCATCAAAGTGGCTGTCAGAGGTTGTTCTTCATTTCTGGGTTGTCCAGAAATGAAGAATAGATCGTGGGGCTCACTTTGGACATCCATTACATTCGGATCGTGTACTGTTTTAGTGATCTAGGACTTTTAGGTTCTATCCCACATATAACACTACAAATCTATCACAAAACATAACCATAACAACAAAAAAATAGCAAGATATAGATCGGTCAAAGGCTGTCAGAACACAAGGCCAAAGGTTTTCTGGGTTGCCCAGAAAACCGGATCCGTGATTAAGCTACCCACTTTGACCGATCCCTGAAGCCAGCATACTAGATGTTTAGGAGATTTTAAGGCATAATATTAGAGATCATATACACGACTACGAGTTAGATACAACAATCAAACTAAAACATCAACAAAATGACAAATCTAGACGCTTGAATACATTGTCAAACGCTCGTTCATGGTTTCTGGGCTGCCTAGAAATTGTCCAGTCAACGCCGGTCAACGGTATTTGACAGTTAATAACTAAAAATATACACATCAAATGACCTCGATTCTTTTTGTAGATTAAAGACAACACTACAAACTACATATAACAACTTATAAACAACACAAATCATAAACTATCAAGGATCTGTGGCCTCTGACAATCGTTGTCAGACCATAGAACCAAGTTTTTCCAGATTTTGTAAAAACTCAAATCCTAGCCTAGCCTCTAGATGTTATGGATCTAACATCTAGCACCCAGATCATCATTATACACCTTATACAAAATATTTTGACAATCAAACATAACAACTACCATAGAATTTTTGGACAGAAATCATGCTACGGTTTTACCTTCTTTGATCGATTTCTGATTCTCGACTACTGATTTGGTTATAAGTGATCGTGGGGGGCTTGATTATGTGACTGATCTAGCTTATATTTTCTTAGGTTTTGATAGAGAAAGAATTGGTTGAGAGCTTGGGCTTGAAATGAGCAATAAATGACATTTTCTCTCTCTTGGATCTATATATATATATGTGTGTGTGTGTGTGTGTGTGTGTGTGTGTGTGCTAGATGCAATGTATGGCTGGTGTATTGGCTGATATGAAAAGATTTTGGCACATGGGATATCTAGGGTTGGTAAACAACCCAAATTATGCCAAGATTTGCAAGCAAGCTCAATTAAATAAATCCAAATATGTTATTTTAGTAATTTAACAATGTAATTAAGGGTATTCTTGTCCATGGTACTTGAATCTAGGTTTTAATCACTAGATTTTAAACCTTAAGGTTTCCCAAATAATTCCTACGGTTTGAACAATTAAGACTAAAGTTCAATAAAATTTTAATTATAACTTACTAATTAAAAAATTAGTGTTTTAATAGAAAATTAGGGTTTTTAAAATATCTTAGGGTTTTCAAAAAAAAATTAATTAGGGTTTTTAGATCTTTAATTAGGGTTTACCTAATTAATCAAATCATTATATAATACACAACAAAAAACATATAACACATTTAAATAACCGTCTTAAACCCACAATTGATTTTTAAATTAGGATTTATCCAAATAATATATGGGTTTTGAAATTAAATACCATAATTGACCAATCATCATTAATACGTACAAACAGTACTTATTTATTACACTGAAAATTCAAAATATAATTAATATTATATTATTATTCTCATACCTTGACAAAAATCCAAAATTAGGGTTTGGATTCCATATCTGATTATTCTTTCATATTTAACCTTAATAATTAAGGTAAAATAATTAACTTACTAATCTGTACTAAAACTCATATAATAAAATAATTATTATAATTATTCTAAAAATCACTTCATATATTATTTAAATAATATATAATTATATTTTCATGGAAAATAATTAATAAAAATATTTCCACTATAAAATTAATTATTATAAAAATATACTCTTTAATAATCAATAATTCTTAATTAAATTTACTTGTAAATAATCATTTAATAAATATATTTTTATTTATCACATAAATACATATACACATATTCTTGTACAAATCTTCATCCATAAAATAAAAAAAAATTATACGTAAAAATTTCTTATTTATTTATATAGAAAATATCGGTTTGTTACATTCATCCTCCCTTATAAAGATTCCGTCCCCGGAATCATCGTTTTAAAACCTATACATACACGGGTACATAACATACACAATAATTACAATTAGATCTCGATCAACTTTGATCGAACTGATCTTTAGCTATTCACATAAAGCTTGTCTTTCTGATTAAACGGCAAAAATTGGTTTCTAAAAGAACTCAAATTTCTCCTCAAATTTTCTTTATAAAATAATTTACTATATATAGGAATATCATGTATAATAAAATAAAAGTTGTATGAATAATACCTGGTATTGCAGTGTCAGCTGCCACCGTATCCTGAACAGTCATATTGTAGACCTTTGTTCTTGATTTTGTTGGTTTGTTCGGTGACGTAGGTCACGTGATTGCTAACGTCCCGCTGCCCTTACCAGTATTCACACTTCCTGCCTCCGTCCTCCTCTTCGGACAATCCTTCACTTGGTGTTCAGTCGATCCGCACAAAAAACATCCACTATTCATCCTAGGATTGGGGCAGTTGGGAGAGATATGGCCCTCCTGCCCGCACTTATAACAAACAAACATCCCCTTCAAACACTCCCCCGGGTGGTTCTTCCCATAATTTTTACTATTCTACCGATGGCTTCTTAACTCCTTCTTGTTTTATCTGAACATTCCTAACGTAGTTCCCCTTCCTCTTGCTACTACCACCCCTATTCCCACTATTAATTTCCTACCTTCCCTGCTCCTTCAGACTTTCCCTTTTTCTTTCTCTCTTTGTTGTAGAGGCTCATAGCCTCACTCCCCTCCTCAGCTATAATCGCCTTCTCCATGAGTGTTGCAAATGTAGGAATTTGCAACACCGCCACCTTGTTATAGAGCCAGGGTTTCAATCCCAGCTCATACCTCCTTGCCTTTCTAGCCTCCGTATCAACTTGATGCGAGGCATGCCTAGCTAACTCATTGAATTTTGCGACGTATTTTGCAGCAGTCATATTCTCTTGCTTTAACTCGAAAATCTCACCTCCATCCTAGCCTGCATACTAGGTGAAAAATATTTTTCGAAAAACAATGTTTTAAAACTATCCCATGTAACTATACCTACTCCTGCCCTCGCTTGATTCGCTTCCCACCAAAAGTTTGCCTCTCCCTTCATCATGTAGATTGCAAAATCAGTCTTCTGCCCTTCAGCTACCTAGCTACCACGAACGCCTTCTCAATCTCCTTGACCTAAGTTTGGCTTCAACAGGGTCAGTCGTACCTTTGAATTCGGGTGGTCCTACAGCTTTGAAATCTTTGAAATTCGCCAAGCGGTTTCCCGGCGGGTTTCCAATGACTGGTATTCCCTGTTGCATAGCCTGAGCTACCATGTTCGCGAAGTTCTGCATCGGGTCTGCTTGTTGTTGTCCCTCAACGTTGTTGTCAGATTCTTCTGCCCTTTGGTTTTGAGTTCGACGTCTTGGCGGCATTATCTGATTAAATGAAATCATAAATTAAACTTACATTCTAAACCTTATCGCATAAGTTTAATATATTAAACTTGTTTCATTTCTCAAACATAGATTCATATTAATTTAACGAATATTTTACATAACATAGCACATAATGCTTTAAACATCATTCATCCCTTGAAATTCCAGAATGGAAGTGGGAGTACACTACCATGGATTTCGTTACTGGTCTTCCTAAGGTTTCTCAAGACATAGATGTGATTGGGTCATTGTTTGATATATTAACCAAGTCTGCTCATTTCTTACTGATACGAGAAACTTATATATTTGAACGTCTTGCTCGTATGTACATAAACGAGATTGTAAGATTGCATGGTATGCTAGTATCCATAGTTTCTAATCGAAACCCAAGATTCACTTCACAATTTTGGGTTAGTTTGCAAAAAGCTATGGGCACGGATTTACGATTTAGTTTAGCATATCATCCTCAAACGGATGGGCAGTCAAAGAGGACTATTCAAACTCTTGAAGATTTATTAAACTCTGTGTCCTTGACTTCAAAGGAAGTTGGGACAAGTTCTTACCATTGGTGGTGTTTTCCTATAATAACAGTTATCAAGCAAGTATTGGCATGGCTCCATTTGAGGCGTTGTATTGAAGAAAGTGTCGTTCTCTAGTATGTTGTGATGAGGTGGGTGAAGTAACATTATTGGGACTGGAGTTTGTACGTATGTGTGACACCCCTAAATCTCGATACTTCATTACCTCAAGATTTGGTGTTCACGTAATGAAAACATTCGTATCTAACTACCCCATCATAATAAATTGAATAATAAAAACCTGCACATACAGGACTACTATAATAAAAACATTATCTCCCAGGTTCTCTAACCTTTAATACAATCATTCAAGTCCAGAAATAAAATTATTACATCACATCGTTATTAAAAGTTTATCATCATAACGATATAACGAAATTACAAGTCTTCATCACTTGTACATTTTTCCCTTTCCATTGCTAGTTGTAGGTTTATCTACCTTCTCATTCATAGGTGCAATAAATGTATAAATATGAAAGAGTGTGCAAACAAAACTCACTTGAAATAAGAATAAATATCTTTACATCATTTGCCAATTCATAGTCTCAATAGAACTGAATGATATATTCTATTAACATTACAACATTTGCCAATTCATAGGCTCAATAGAACTGAATGATATGTTCTATTTAAATTCTTAAATATACTACTGAGGGTCAAATGACCATGAACCATATCCACAGTTATAAGTAATCTTTCAACTTTAACTTTAACAGTCATATAACTATAAGGACTCCACGTACTTAGAGGGATCAATCCTTCATACAATGTATTGTGCACAACCATTTCAATGGTAAGCGTAAACCCCTAAACATAGCGTTGTTCATCTCAGTATTTATAGTACAAGTCAACACCAAAGAAAGTTTGGTTTGGATAAGCTTTCAAGGGTAATTGAAGTTTAATGATCATCAACTAGGGAACTAGTTGAATCCACAATGCTTGATAGTACAACAGTTGTTTAATAACAACATAAATTAGAACATTTGAGAATCATAATTGAACTAATTCTACATATCTAACTTATGCTTGAAATAATTATAGAGCATAAGTATTCAATAGAATGAATAAAATGGTTAACCTTTGCTTGAACAGTAAAATAAGCTAGGTTCAAGTTTTATAATATTAGAAATGAAAATTTTTAACTTTAAGAAACTTGCTTAACTGTAAACAAGTTAGAATGAATCAATAGATGGAGAATTTCCAATAACATTAGAGTTAGAGTTTGCTCAAATAGAATTTGGAAATAATTTAGTTATTCAATAACAGTTAATATGAAAAGCTTGCTCAATCAAAAGCATGAAGTTATAATAAATGAACTAACTCAACGAAAATGTAGAGTTAAAAACTTGCACAATGTAATAAACGAACTAGCTCAACGAAAGTGTAGAGTTAGAAAACTTGCCTTGAGCATAAGCTATAAAATTAAACTCACGATCACCTACACATAATTTTAGAACCACAATACCTATTAGACATGCTAACATATCATAACATGTTCATTACCATTCAAATTTCAGAAACTGTAAGTGTTTTACTTCACAACACTTATCTAACTTTCATTATGTATACTCAATTACCACATAACGCGTTTTCGATTTACTAATAATTTTTGAAACTTTGATCATACTAACCATAACTCATTATGTTATTTTAACCTTAACATAACAAATTTAACATGCTAACACAATTTCAGACCATGTTATGACACTTTCCCAAATCTACAGAAATAATAGAAGTCAGAATCTCAAACCAGGGTATGGCGCAGCTGCGCCATACAAAGGCTTGGGACCGGCGCAGCTGCGCCATTTTTGCCTTTACACCGGCGCAGCTACGCCGATGCTCAGACAGACGCAGAGAAGGCTATGAACAGTAGCCGACTTTAGCCCAACAAACACAAATTTCACCCAATAAACAGTAATATTAACACGTAAAATAAATATACCACTATCATAAACATGATTGCTCACATTTACAACCAATTAGAACAATTTAACACTATCTAAACCAATTTTAATTTCTCAAAACTCATGTTTTTCATAAAAACTCAATTTTCTTGACATTCGTTCTAGAAATCATCACTATGAATTCATTAGTTGGCCAAAACATCTCATTCCAGTTACGTTATGTTCGTATATCGTAGAACTAACATATAAAAGCTTTAATTTATACTTTAACATACAATTTAGCCACTAGAATTGATGCTTTTCATGAACATATGAAATTTCCATATAATCTCAAAATTCCTAATGTCAAATCAAAATTTGCATGCAATTGTTGTTTAGACATAATCTCTATTATCATATACTCACATAATCACAAGTAATCCCATTATATAGCAATGATTCAACAATTTGAAATTCACAGATTATATAAAAGTTTGTCATAATACTCATAAGCATATATATTGTATCCAAGTCATAGAGCATACCTTCAATTAGCTTCTAATTCTTGCTAACCCACTAGAATTGCTTGAAAATCCTAAGCTTTCTCTCAATTTCTCTCAAACCTTCTCTCAATTTCTCTGAACTCTCAAACTCCTCTTTTCTCTAAGCTTTAGCAAATAAAATGCGTAATTATATAATAACAAAGAAAATGACATAGGCTTAATACGCATAATAAGTAACATCAGTTATTAGGATAAACATATATAACATAAATATATTATATTTATTATTTGATTTTTATCTTATTTAATTTAGATAAACTAGAAATCCCAAAAGCCATAAGGCTTGTTTGGCAAAAACCCTTTAAATAATAAAGAATTAATATATTAAGCCTTGTTTGGCAAAACTAAATTAAAGTACTTTAATTTATTTTAATAACTCCTTATAATATAGTTATTTGTCACACTATATTAATCAAGCTTTCATATTTAATTTTAATTAATGCAAATCACACTTAATTAAATAAATTCTTTAATCACATAACACAATATAAATAATTAATCATTAAATTGAAATATCAATATACACTACAAGAAAAAGGTCTATCAACGACCAATTATATCAGCGACCGCATTTACGGTCGCTGATATTATTAATAGCAACCGATATCAGCGACCACGCTATATTATAGTCGTTAAGTTATATCAGCGACCGACTGCGGTCGCAGATCAGTCGCAAGAATAAATTTCCCCCCAAAATTTGGCAGGAAATGTTGGCTCGTATTTTTATTGCGACCACTTAAAAACAGCGACTGCATGCGGTCGCTGATAAGTCCATGTCATTAAAATTCAGCGACCGCATGTGGTCGCAGATGGCGGTCGCTGATCAAACTAAATGAATTCAGTAACCAGTTCGCTCGACACAGAAATTGGAAGGGAAAAAAAAGAGGGAGGTCACCGAAATAGAGAGAAAAGGGAGAAAGGGGGAGAAAAGAAGAAGGAGAAGTAGTTTGCGTTCATTCTTCTTCAAATTAGAGACTAATTTTAGAAGTAAGAGCTATTTTTTAAGTTCTTCTTCTTTAATTTTTTTGGTTGTTTGTTATTTTTGTTCCTTCTTCTCCAAATCAGTATGTTTGCTACGAATTTGTGTTTTAAGAGTTAATTTATTGCAAAGAGCTTGAATGAATGAATATGGCTAGCATGCTTAAATCATATTTTGGGTAATATGATTATGATTTTATTAGTATTTGAAGTCGATTTGGGTAATATGATTATGTTTGGTGTTTATAAGTTTTGATTAGAGTAAAATTTATTTAAGTAATACACAGTACTTTGGGTAATTTGATTTTGTTAATTTATGTCAATTTGGGTAACTTGATTAGTGATAGGATGAAGTTAGTATAAAATTTATATTTCGGGTAACTTGATTTGGGTAATAGGATGAATGTATTAGATTGTAGTTAGTATAAAATTTATATTTTGGGATTCTTTTTGTGCAATAGAGGTAATAACAGTTTGGTTATTATAGGAAGTCATGCACACGATATAGACTCGTGAATCCCCTGATTATGTTTGTAGTTTAACCAATTATATTGGTCATTGTGAAAAAATCATTTGTAGACTGAGAACTTGACATTGACATCATAATGTGGATCAAAACGTGAATAATTGCTCCCACGGAAAATGATTGAGTTTCAAAACTCTTTTGTAGTAAATCTCTAGATTAAAACTATTTGTAGATAGTGTCTCTTTTATATAATCTAGTTGGCCACTTATACAAGTAAAATTATATAATTTTCCTACATACCTATCAAACAAACTCTAAATTTGCAATTTTTTCCTACAAACTCCATTGTATTGGGAATTTGTATATGTAATTTGTTACATAATTGTATTGGAAACTGTTATTTTTGTAAGCAAAATTGGGGCTACTTCATGCTCAAATGCTTTCTCATTATGAACAATTTTATGAGCATTGGGATTCCGATAAGTTCATAATTTCCATCCAATTCCTATGGTATCTCATATGGACTGTTGGTTTATGTCTTGGGTTCCTAGAAATGACCTTATATACATGTCGTCGTGCATGTGGCTAGTCCATATTACAGGGGAGACTCTGGCGAAATTTTTTTATTGGTCGGGTAGTTGCGAACATTTATACTATTAACGAGCCTATTGGTGATCCACTAGAGCCTATTAAGGGGATGTTGGAGCTGATGGGCTGGGCTTGGGGCCGCGAGGCCACGCCAAGCTTAGCTAAGCCTCACGGGGTCAAGCCAAGCTTGGTTGTTAGGGGGCTGTTAAGCCAAAATAGACAGTGCTAGGGACCTGTTAGTGCAACAGAGAAGGTAACTAAACACACTTGGTCAATAAAGAGATTGTTTTGGCTTTAAAGTTGTATAAATAAGTTAGCAAACTCTGATATAAAGCTAGCTTGAATCAAGTCATATGATTACAAGTATATACGATCTCAAGTCATTTAATTACAAGTATGCTCAAGTCATATGGTTACAAGTATGCTTAAATGTTAAGCATATGCATGCTTACAAGTATGCTCAAGTCATATGATTAATAAGCTCATGTTGTCTGTAGTAGGTACCGTGGAATCATGGACCTCTATTCGGACCGTAGTTGGATGGCACAACGAAAGTTAAGTGCCCAGATAGGTGCTACAGTTGAATTTAGAGCTGGTTTCCAAGTGTTTTTGGAGTATGCGTATAGTCACCCGGAATGTATGAATGGTAAGTCGCAAATACTATGTCCATGTTTGAAGTGTAAGAATGTAAATTATATGGACAGAGACATGGTAAACTATCATTTACTTGTTTCTGGGTTCATGAGAAATTACGAAGAATACTGGTGGGCACATGGGCAGAGAAGAGGTGCTGGCATCACACAAGTAAACAATTCGGGAAGTAGTACTCATCGTATGAATGAAATGGTTCATGATATTGCAGGGCCAGATTTTGATTGGGAGCAAGGCAGAGAGCATCCTATGAATTCTGATGCCAAAGACTTCTTTAAGTTGTTAGACGAGGGTAGCAAGGCATTGTGGCATGGCTGCACCAAACACACTACATTGTCTGCAGTGGCGACATTACTTAACATCAAGGTTGATCACAACATGAGCCATGAGTGTTTTGAATCGCTCTTGAAGGCCATTAAGAGTATGTTGCCTGACAGTGAGAAATTACCTGGTAACTATTAATTTTGTAAGAAAATGGTGAAGAATTTGGGTCTTGGATACCAAAAGATCGATGCATGTCCCAACGATTGTATGTTGTTTTATAAGGAAAATGAACGGATGACAAGGTGCACGTTTTGCAGTCATGATCGGTTTAGGCCTAATAAAGAGGGTGTCACTACAAAAAAATCAAGTATACCGTTTAAGAATCTAAGGTATTTTCCAATAACACATCGGCTAAAAAGATTGTACATGTCTTCAAGAACAGCTGAACATATGAGTTGGCATGCGAAATCTCAAGCTAAAGATGGAGAACTAAATCATCCCGCAGATGGGCAGGCTTGGAAAGATTTCAACTTAGCACATCCTGGATTTGCATTAGAACCTAGAAATGTGAGGCTTGGATTGTCCATCGATGGTTTCAATCTGTTTGGCCACTCAGCTGTTCCGTACTCATGTTGGCATGTGATTGTTACTCTGTACAACTTGCCTCCTTGGATGTGTATGAAACAGCCATACTTGTTTCTTTCACTCGTGGTTCCTGGTCCTAAGAGTCCTGGAAAGAACTTATATGTTTACTTGAGACCTCTTATAGACGAGTTGAAGGTATTAGTGGGAGGATGGAGTATAGACTTGCGATGTTGCAACGAAAATAAATATGGGATATGTCAAACCGCATGCAAGGTACACATTGTCCAAAAAGCAAGTTGAAGATGTGTGTACATGGGTTAAGTCTCTGAAACTACCAGATGGATATACGTCAAACATTGCAAGGTGTGTTACGGGTGGGAAATTGCAAGGGATGAAGAGTCATGACTGTCATGTGTTCATGGAGAGGCTTATGTCTATAGCATTTCGAGATCTGTTTGATAAACCAATATGGGATGCTTTGACGGATCTTAGTCTTTTCTTCGAAGACTTATGTTCCAAATCATTAAATAAGAAGGACATGTCTGTACTTGAGAAGAACATCATAGAGATCACGTGTAAACTGGAAAAAATATTCCCACTTCGTTTTTTTGACTCCATTGAGCATTTGCAAATCCATCTTCCCTATGAAGCTCCTGTTGGGGGTCCAGTTCAATATAGATGGATGTACCCTTTCAAAAGGGTGATGGGAAACCTTAAGAGAAAGGTGAAGAATAGAGCTTATATCGAGGGGTCGATATGCGAGACATACAGTTTTGATGAGATATCTACGTTTGTCTCCGACTATTTTCCGGACGAAGTCTTGACAAAGGCCAATCGAGTATCGAGACATGATGATGGGGGAAATGTTGAACTAAATGGTCGGCTCTCTGTATTTGGTCTATCGGGCCGCGCTTATGGAAAAGGGAAGCGCATATTCCTCTCTGAGCAAGAATTACATGCTGCACATACTTACATTCTTCTCAATTGCGAGGAGATTGACGAAATTGTGAGGTACACATGTAAACTTGATAACTTATCTTTTAAGTTAAAAATTTTTTTCCAATATCTTAATGTTTATAACATGGTATAGATTGTACGATGACGAGTTAAAAGTGAAGCATCCCGGCATAACTGATAAAGATATTCAAATCAATCAGGATAAAAACTTTGCACTTTCGCTAAAGGACAAAGTAAGTTCAATTTTTAAGCACGTAGTATATCTATATACTCCATGTTAAATATGACTTCATTTAATAAGATGGAGTTTTCGTAGGCTTTGACTGAGGGATCAACGATTCCGGCTAATGTACAAGTCCTAGCTATGGGACCAGACAGAGACCAAGTCACCCACAATGGTTACAAAATAAATGGTTGTGAATTTCACACAAAGGCATATGGGCGCGGTAAAATAACAACGAACTCTGGAGTGTGTGTCCAATGAGATTGTTACAATGAACTTGGTCGTGCCTTTTATGGGGAGTTGGAGGAAATCGTAGAGTTGTCGTACAAGGGCACGTACGGGGGTCATATTCACTTGTTCAAGTGTCGTTGGTTTGATTCAGAAAAAGGGATACGTGTTAACAGACATGGAATCGTCGATATTGACCTTCATAGGTCTGCGTACTCCAACGAACCTTTTGTTTTACCAACTCAAATAGTACAAGTATACTATACTCCTAGTCCTGTTAGGAAAAGGGATAGACCGCCTACAGATTGTCAAGTTGTAATTCATACTCCCATGCGTAGTTGTGTCCAAGTAATAGACGGGTATTTCTACCAAGAGAAAATGCTTTATAGACCTCCTATAATAAATATAGAGGACAACAATGATGTAACCCAGTTAGAGGGTGGAGATGAACCTGATGAATTGGATCCTGAGACAGTTATTGTGCCATATGACAGTGATATTGAGGAAGAGTTATTGACTGACACTGAAACAGAATCTGAAGAAGATGGTTATGAATCTCCGATACTTGTACAAAATGATTCTGACTCATCAGACAACGATTTTCATTAAAATGTATGTTTAGTTTTAATCGTACAAAATGTATGTTTATGTTCATGTTCATGTTCATGTTTAGTTCATAATTATGTACCTTTCATTTATATTCTCTATATAGGAATGTTCTCTATATCCTTAACTATATCATTTGTAGTTGTTGTAGTTAACTATTTTACAGTCATGTTTATATACCTTTCACTTATGGTAATCGTAGTTAACTATTTCATACAATTAATTGTCATTCATAATTTCATACTAACATCCTACTTTTTTTATTTATAGATGTCTTCTGAACCTGCAGCACAAAAGCGCGGGTTGGGTCGGGGCCCTAATCATGTGCTGAAGGCCCCGGCTAATCCAGATGATCGCATTCTTATACAGATCCGTCCTCCTCCAGAAAGCACGTAAGTTAAACATCGTGTATATATAAAGGTTTAATATTTCTATTGTTATAAATATATTTTAATGTAAATTATTGTATATTGTAGTGATTTTCAAGATAGTAAAATTATGAAGTGCATTTCACAATTATGCTTACAGAACTGGCCTACGCCAGTGATTACATGGGCTAGCACACCTCTCGCCCATAAGGATGCAGTTTGGGCTGAATTTCAGGTATATTTTTTTAATCACTCTGATAGATAATACATAATAATCAACTAATAGATAATAATAGTTTTAATATTATTATTGTTGTTGTTTTATTTGCAGAAGCGGTATAGATGGGATGACATACAGGCATCAGTTATTCAGACATTGTTCTAGGCAGAAGTGCGCCGTCCGAACTAAAGATAATCTGAACAAGAAACAACAAAAAGCCCTGCACAATGCTGAGATTGACCATCCAGGACAGGGTGAACAGTATATGCATGAGCATAGCCCCTGCTGGTGCGTACATCCCATATGAGTGCAGATGTGTGACCAGTAGAGAGCTGAGAGTTGGGTCAAGAGACGTAAGACTGCCGCCTCGAACAGATCCTCAGGTGTATCTGAAAGCGAAAAGGCAAAAGGCACGTACAAGGGCGGCAGTATATCACAGCTGCAGCATATTGCTGCTAGGGTACGTATGTATAGCAAGCTTATTGGCTTAGTTATTTGTCTTTATGTTTACAGTCATGTTTTGTAGCTAAAATATCATATGTTTACATATTAATATGAGAACATGAACTGTAGGAGTCTGAGTCTCAAGGTCAACCTATCAATTGGTTGGATGTGTATGTGGCCACCCGTGATGGTCTGCCTGATTCTGTTCAGATAGCGATAATAAGTTAACTATTATTTTTTCTTGAAATATATTTTTGAATATTATGGTGTAGATTTGATATAATGTTATAGTTGTGAGTATTATTTATAAATTTTACAAAGTAAGCAAGTGGTTATATAATATTCGATTGGTCGGGGAATATTCGTTTTAACAAGGAATATTCGTACGATATCTCAATCATTGGTGGACCCCACAACAGAAGTATTGTCGTAGTTAGAAAACGACATAATTATCTTTTTTATAAAAATAACGGCAAATGTTTTACCGTTAAACTGTTGAACTACCCGGTGGTAAAAGTACAGTAATACGCGTGGTTGCATAGTAGCACACGGTATTGATTATTGATGCTTACATGGGAAGTCAGTCAGTTATACTCAATTATTGCTACAATAATTGTTGCATAATATCTCTCATATTATTGATTCAATTATTATTATAATATCATCTGCATAATATCTTATATTATTAAATCAATAATTGAAACGGCAAAGTTATTCATATTATTATTTGCAATATTGACAATGTCTAGAAAGTTCTGTCAATGAGAGATTTAGTCACCTAATTACGTGCCAATAGGGAGAAATCCTTATCGAAAACCCCCTCTTTCCTGGGAATGATCTGGTTGTTAAATATTGTGAGTTATAATATTATGGATGAATAAGTTCGTATTGATTAAAGATGAAATTGATATTTTCATTGTGTTGGGATTATTACTGTTAATGGAAATTGACATCTATTTCGATAATAATTGATGTCTGGAGGTTATATTGACCAATCGGGTAATTAATCGGATAAATGAGAAATTAATTGTTATTAATTCACATGCTTATAACTATTTATTCAAATGTGTGTAATATTGATTCACATGAATGTACTATTAGGGGAGGTGGTGCAAGATTGATAATACTTGCATGACTAAATTTAAAATGGAGGTATAATGAAGGTACTATACTGTAATTATTTTTTTCACATGTATAGAACTATTGATTCAAATGATGTACTATTAGGGGAGGTGGTGCAAGTTTGATAATACTTGTAGGACTAAATTAAAAATGAAAGAAAAGATGCAGGTATTATACTGTAATATTTTGATCCCCAAAACGTGCAATTATCAAAATTATGTTTTCTTATAAATAGAAGCTCATTCTTCTTTCATTCTCACCAATTTACTAAGACTCACAAGAGAAATTATAGAAAGAGAAGATATAGAGAGAGAGAAGCTTTAGAGAGAAAGTAAAAGATAAGTCTACTACCTCACTATTCCAGTATCCAGTCTTCTTCTGAGGTAAGAGATTATTTTTTTCAGTATTCATAGGAATAATATTATCTTCCATACTCTGTAGTATATGAGTAATATTATTTTGTCTCGTATTCCTAATTATACCCTCATTTTGTTAAAGTATTGGTTCTATACTCCGTGAAATTAGTAGAATATTCTTGAAATTTGTGTTTCATCTAGTATTGTTTCACAAGGATATTTTCTGCACATTCTTGTTAAATTTAACGCTTTTCATGACGGAGTACTGTCTATGAGTAGTATTCATTTTTACGGTACTATTCATAAAGTACTATTTACGGAGTATTATTCATAATGTACTATTCATGGGTACTATTCATAAAGTACTTGTAAATACCCCAAACTCAGGTACTTGAAACCCGAATTCGGTTCTTCACGATACCATTTCTATGAGCGAAATAATACTAATAATAATAACAATAATATAAATATCAAACTTAACTTACATTTATCAGAGTCTAATCCCAAGTACGTAACCTTTACTATATTCTTTACATGATATATAATATATATCATTGTCTATATATTATCTAACTATTACAAAAGATACCAATAAACATGTTCTGTTTGCTTTCCTTTTTACTTGTTCTTGTCTAAACCTTCGAGTTGTTCATGCCTTGCTGAAAACATTTAAATTTAAGCAATGATGAGCATTTGGGTGCCCAACAAGTAATAACAATTAGAAATATAAGTAGCTGAAAGAAATAAATGTTTTCTTTGTACATCAATTCTACAACGAATGTATAGTTGTGAAGTAAACTGAACCGATAATAACAACATAACAATTCTATCTCACATTTTTGAAAATACGTATAGACTATATATATAGGGTAGTCGACATACTATGAACATTGTTTTAAATTTTCGATAAGGTTTAGCAGAACTTCATCTGTAAACTGTCATAACTTACGGGCTTTAGGTTGTACTTCTCATGGGCCCTGTATTGATCAATACTACATTACAAGAACGATAGGATCGTTCACTCTGTCCGCCTTAGGCGCATAAAAGTTTTCCCTTGATCGGGATGTTCATACATAGACTGGATTCCGAACCAATACAATTTGATTAGATACAAAAAGGTTTTATCATATTCAACGACATTTCGAAATTTGTGTCTAGCTGATCAAGTAGCTTAGACGACTTATATATATATATATACATATATATATATATATATATATATATATATATATATATATATATATATATCAACATGTGATTAAATACAATGATTATCCAAGTATGGACACTTGTATAACTATATATAGAAATTAACAAATAAAATATATATCTGAATTACCATATACTAACATGTTTATAAACAATAATCGGATATAGAATATATCACAATAGGGTTAATAATATAGTATAATAATAATATAATTCTGAAACTTCTTACTTATGTCCAATGCATAAACGAAATGCAAATGTAAGTTACTTACCTGATGCGCTGCTTACAGATCGTAACTTAGTTCTAACTTTATATAACACCTATCAGTAATAAGATCATTTGATCGATTAGTTTAACATAATATAACACATAGCACTGCTTATTGCAGTCAGCACATAACCTAATCACATTGTCACATATGTTCCACACCCATTGAATCACAAATAGACACAAATCTAATCAAATTATCAAAGTCCAGATCAATTTCTGAAACATGTCGGTGTACCGACAGCTTTATCGGGTAATTATCGAGTCTAATACTCTATCTTGTAGTTCAATATCTATAAGTATCAGTCATATTATTTTTAAATGACTTATAATAATTTTTAAACAGTTATTATCTTTTATCACGCATTTTCAAACATCGGAATCATTATTAAATGATTTATATATTAAACCATCCTATTATCATTAATATTTAATTAATATTAAACTATTAATGAAATCATTGCCAAAAGGTTAAAGTTATTTATAATAACTCAAAAATACTTTTTAAAGTATTAATATTACACTTAAATGATTTTTAAAAGAATAAAAATCATTTTTAAATAATTATCATTAATATTAAAATATTACTGCATTATCTATCAAAATATTAGAAGTCATTAATTATAACTTAAAATATTTTTAATTCATTAATATCCTTATTAAATGATTTTTAAATAAATAAAACTATTTTTAAACTATTTATTTAATATAATTATTAAACTTAATATCATTTATTATTAAATTAATTTCATTAATATTAAATTATCCTTTAAATATTAAAAGTTATATTTTATAACTTAAAATATCTTTAAACACTTTATTTTCATTTTAAATGATTTTTAAAATATTAAAATCATCTTTAAACTAATTTATTTAATATAATTATTATAGAATTCTAATATCATTAATAGTAAATAATTAATGAAATTTACCTTTAAATATTGAAAGTTATATTTTATAACTTAATATATTTTTAAACTATTTATTTTGATTTAAAATGATTTTTCTAATATAAAAATCATTTTTAAACAAATTTATTTAATATAATTATTAAATAAATATAATATAAATAATATTAAATAATTAATATTTTTCATGAAAAAAATATCAAAAGTTATATTTTACAACTTTAAATATTTTTAAATACCTTATTATTATTTAAAATGATTTTTAACATAATAAAATCATTTTTAATTTATTTATTTAATTCATTTATTAAATAACTTAATTATCATTAATATTTAATTATTAATGAAATTTATCTCAAAATATTAAAAGTTATCAAAAATAACTTAAATTATTTTCTTATACTATTAATATAATTTTAAATGATTTTTCATGTATTGAAATCATTTTGAAAAAATTTATTTAATATTATAATTAAATAAATTAAATACTCTTATTATTCTAAAAATATTAAATATTTATGAAAGTTATTTAAATTAATTAAAAACAAATTTTTAGAATTTAAAATAATTTTTAATAATTTATTTTGTATTTTTCGTAATTAAAAACTAATTATTCAATAAAAATATAATTTTTATAAATTAACTGTCGCTAAAGACCGCCTATAGCGACGAAACTGTCGCTATAGGTGTTCTTCGCGTTCTTGAGCCTGCCCAGAAATTCATAGGCAGTCACCGAGTAAGCAAGTTTGACCACTAATAATTCAGTGTGTAGTGTGATTATGGACCAACTAAGCATTAGAACGTGTAGTACTAGTGTAACACTTCATTCTACAACAACAATCATGACCATACTACATCAAACGACCGAGATCTAGCCTTCCTAAAACCTTGTCAGAGCTGTTCTTCATTTATAGGTTTTCCAAAAATGAAGAACAGTTCATACTGCCTTCTTTCGATCTTTATAACTTGCACCACATGAACAGGTTTCGTGACCCTAGGCTTTCAGATTGTAGACGACATAATCAACTATAGATCCATTACCAAATATCATCATAACAGCAACAAAATAAGCAGATCTTGATCGGTCAAATCTTGTCAAAAGTCACGCTCATGAGTTTTCTGGGTTACCCAAAAAACGCAAGTCGTGAACATTCGGCTTGGTTTTACCATCCTTAAAATCTAATCTGTTTTATATATAAGCTATATAAACGCCTTAATCTATAGTACAGATACTATACTATAACATGAATATAGAAACAAACAAAAATCATCAACAACATGAAAGATCAGTGCCCTTAAACCTCCTGTCAGAGCCTACTAGGCACGATCTGGGTTTTCCAGAAATTAAAAGTCATGCTCGGTCAACTATGTTTGACCAGCCATACCTTTTAATCTGAACATGATATGGGTTTGATTCGAGTTCCAGAGAAAAGAACTCATAACATACTGCACGATCGAACACTTAAACAACATAAACAGTAAACAGGTAGAGATTTAAGGCGACTGACATTCGTTGTCAGACCACAAAGCATAATTCTTCCAGATTTACAAAATCATCAAATTCGAGCCTCTAGATGTTATGGATCTAACATCTAGCAACCCAGATCATCATTAGACACTACTTACAACATGTTTTAAAATAGAAATTTAACATCTAACATATGATCAAGGTCGAATTTTTCAACTTGGGTTTATACCTTTAAGCTTTGATTTCTGGAATTTGGGCGTCAGATTTGTTAGATGAATTCGTGGGGCTTTCTTTAGGGACTGATATACTTATAATTTTCGTGGGTCTTGAGCTTGAGAGCATTTGGTAGAGAGTTTGTGAAAAATAAGTGAACAAATGATTTTTTTCTCTCTCTCCAATCTATATATACTAAAAATACAATGCATGAATCTGAGATTGCTACTGATTTGCTGTGAATTATTGTGCATGTGGGGTTGTTGGGTTTGGTCACCAACTTCCCCTACTTGTCAAAACCTATATTAGCTTCAATAATACAAGAGGGGCATTTTTGTCATTTGGTTTTTCAATTTAATGGCATTCTAGTCATTTGGTAAACCCTTAGGGTTTAGGGTTTAGGTTAGGGTTTAGGGTTTGGACCATTTTAGGGTTTAAAAATAATTCTAGAATTTCCAATTTAGGGTTTGTAAAAAAATAAAATAAAATAATAAATTTTAGTTTCTAAAATACAAAATTAAGGTTTCTTAATTAATTAGGTTTTTAATTACTTAACACCTTACAAATTATATTTAAGATACACTAATTAGCATTAAGCTTTCCAAATCAACAATTAAGGCTTATAATTTAAATAAATTAGGGTTTATAAAATAAATATTAGAGTTTCTAGAAATTAATATTTCTAAATATTAGTTAGGGTCTTGAATAATTAAGATTCTCCCTAATTAGGGTTAATATCTATAACACCGATCATAAATCTCATTAACACGATTACGTAACAGTCTTAAACTGGCATTCGGTTTTGAATTAGGGTTTAACAGCTTAAAACTAGGGTTTTGACATTATACACATAATTCGACCGACATTATCAGTCCACGCACATAAAATACATATTTATAGCACTGAAAAATCAAAATATAATATTATTATATTATTATTCTTATCAAATGATAAAAATTCAAAATTAGGGTTTGGATTCCATATCTGATTTATTCTACATATATAACATTATTAATTAAGTTAAAATAATTAACTTAATTAATCTTACATAAATTCATATAATAAAATAAATAATTATTATAATAATTCTAAAAATCATTTCATATATTATTTTAATAATATATAATCATATTTTCAAAGAAAATAATTAATCAAAACATCTTCTGCTATAAAATTAATTATTATAAGAATAAACTTTATAATAGTCAATAATTCTAATATAAAATTATTTGTAAACATTCATGTAATAAATAAATTTTTATTTATTACATAATTACATACATACCTTATCTTGCACAAATCCTCATCCTTAAAATAAAAAAATAAAAAACAATTATACGTAAAATTTATGATTTAATTTTTATAGAAAATATCGGGTTGTTACATTCACCCTCCCTTATAATGATTCCGTCCCCGGAATCACCGTTTTAAAACTTATACATCTCAGGGTACATAGCATACATAATCATTGCAAGTAGATCTCAACCAAAGTTGATCGAACTGATCTTTAACTATTCAGCATAGAGCTTATCTATCTGTTTATACGAAAAATTGATTTCTAATAGAACTCAATTTCCTCCTTCAAAATAAATTATAAAATAATTTACTATATAATAGAAAATAATGTATAAGAAATACAATTGGTGGGAGTAATACCTAGAGTTGAATCCCCGGCTGCCATGACATCTTGAACGATCATGTTGAAGACGCTTGCGGTTGATTTCGTTGGTTTATTTGTTGATGTTGGTTCCGTCGTCGCCAATGTCCTGCTACCATTCCTCGTATTCGCATTCCTTGCCTTCTTTCTTCTTCTTGGACAGTCCTCCACTTTATACTCCATTGATTCACACTTAAATCACGCAGACTTTCCCTTTATCTCCTTTTTTTATCGTATAGGTGACAAAACTATCTTTTGTCCTTTCGTTATCCTAGATATCATAAATGTTGCTTCAGGGACAGTTGACCCTCTAAATCATGGCAGTATGAACGCCTTGAAGTCTTTGATGTTCATCGATCGATTATATGGCTGATCTTTATGCAACTGGTATTCCTTTCTGCATAGCTTGATTGTCCATATTTGCAAAATTCTGTATCGGGTCTGGTTGTCTTCCAGTCTTGTTGACAGTTTCTTCTGTCCGTGTATTTCGTTTTTGTCTCCTTGGCGGCATTATCACAATTTGTTCTTTATTCTAAGCCTTATCGTATACATATAATCATATAACACAAAACTTTCTATTAGAATAATCATGTACTCAAAATATTAGATTTTGAAAATTTTGTTTTATGTATTAACCAGTACTCATATAATTAACTACTATCTTTATACCAACTTATTTCATTAATCCCATGTAAATTCATACTCATATCACTTGAAATACCATAACACATACTGCTTTAATCATCCGTTATCCCTTTGTGACTCAAAAGTCGGGAATCGCTGACACAACTTATACAAAATTTGAAAAATATATTACCTTATACCAATATACATGTCATATACATAACATAGAATCATACTTATTCAAGTAATACTAGTACTACTTATTTCTTACGCCTCCACTAAGGATCAATTGCTTAGAAATCTGTCTATTCCCATTATCCCCAATAATCCTTTCACACCTAATTATACCAAATTCGTCCAACTTATCATACATTATGAGTTTAAAAACTCACCACAAGCATATGAGTTTAAGAACTCGACATTGACCACATATTCTTTAACTATACTTTACCTATCAGTCATACTATCGTTTCAGGGTCCGATACTATACTTTTCCAAAATAATCACCTTATTGAGGTAGCTTTCAATGTGAGCGTCTATTTCAGCTATTGGCTTTAATATTGGCTCAGTTATTGAGGTTGACTTCTTCTATACGATTTGAGGGTATCCTAATCCTTTTCTCTTTGACATCTATACATAAACTATCTTGATTATCACTTAATATATACACACAGTAAATAAAGGCTTTATACAAGTTATCTTTTATTTTGTTTGACGATGAACTATTTCAATTCATTTCCTTATAAACTCTACATGATTTATTTATATTTTTAATGTTTCCCTCTGTTCCACGGTTATAGCCTAATGTCTAACCCACCTAAGGTTTTTAACCCTAAGCTCTGATACCTAACTTGTAAAGACCCCAAACTCAGGTACTTGAAACCCGAACTCATTTCTTCTCGATACCATTTCTATGAGCGGAATAATACTAATAATAATAACAATAATATAAATATCAAACTTAACTTACATGTATCAGAGTCTAATCCCAAGTACGTAACCTTTACTATATTCTTTACATGATATATAATACATGTCATTGTCTATATATTGTCTAACTATTACAAAAGATACCAATAAACATGTTCTATTTGCTTTCCTTTTCACTTGTTCTTGTCAGAACCTTCAAGTTGTTCATGCCTAGCTAAAAACATTTAAATTTAAGCAAGGGTGATCATTTGGGTGCCCAGCAAGTAATAATAATTAGAAATATAAGTAGCTGAAAGAAATAAATGTTTTCTTTGTACATCACTTCTACAACGAATTTATCTTGTGAAGTAAACTGAACCGATAATAACAACATAAAAATTCTATCTCACATTTTTGAAAATACGTATAGACTATATATATAGGGTAGTCGACATACTATGAATATTGTTTTAAATTTTCGATAAGGTTTAGCAGAACTTCATCTGCAAACCGTCATAACTTACGGGCTTTAGGTTGTACTTTCCATGGGCCTTGTATTGATCAATACTACATTACAAGAACGATAGGATCGTTCACTCTGTCCGCCTTGGGCGTATAAAAGTTTTCCCTTTATCGGGATGTTCATATTTAGACTGGATTCCAAACCAAAATAATTTGATTAGATACAAAAAGGTTTTATCATATTCAACGACATTTCAAAATTTGTGTCTAGCTGATCAAGTAGCTTAGACGGCTTATATATATATATATATATATATATATATATATATATATATATATATATATATATATATATATATATATATATCAACATGTGATTAAATACATTGATTATCCAAGTGGGGACACTTGGATAACCATATATAGAAATTAACGAACAGAATATATATCTGAATTACCATATACTAACATATTCATAAACAATGATCGGATATAGAATATATCACAATAGGGTTAATAATATAGTATAATAATAATATAATTATGAAACTTCTTACTCATGTCCATTGCATAAAGAAAATGCAAATGTAAGATACTTGCCTGATGCACTTCTTAGAGATCGTAATTTAGTTCTATCTTTATATAACACCTATCAGTATTAAGATCATTTAATCGATTAGATTAACATACTATAACACATAGCACTACTTATTGCAGTCATCACATAACCTAATCACATTGTCACATACGTTCCACACCCATTGAATCACAAATAAACACAAATCTAATCAAATTATTTAAGTCCAGATTAATTTCTGAAACATGTCGGTGTACTGACGGCTTTATCGGGTAATTATCGAGTCTAAGACTCTATCTTGTAGTTCAATATCTGTAAGTATCAGTCATATTATTTTTAAATAACTTATAATAATTTTTAAACAGTTATTATCTTTTATCAAGCATTTTCAAACACCGGAATCATTATTAAATGATTTATATATTAAACCATCCTATTATCATTAATACTTAATTAATATTAAACTATTAATGAAATCATTGCCAAAAGGTTAAAGTTATTTATAATAACTCAAAAATACTTTTTAAAGTATTAATATTACACTTAAATGATTTTTAAAAGAATAAAAATCATTTTTAAATAATTAATATTAATATTAAAATATTACTGCATTATCTATCAAAATATTAGAAGTCATTAATTATAACTTAAAATATTTTTAATTCATTAATATCCTTATTAAATGATTTTTAAATAAAAAAAAATTTAAACTATTTATTTAATATAATTATTAAACTTAATATCATTTATTATTAAATTAATATCATTAATATTAAATTATTAATGAAATTATCCTTTAAATATTAAAAGTTATATTTTATAACTTAAAATATCTTTAAACACTTTATTTTCATTTTAAATTATTTTTAAAATATTAAATTCATCTTTAAACTAATTTATTTAATATAATTATTAAAGAATTCTAATATCATTAATAGTAAATAATTAATGAAATTTACCATTAAATATTGAAAGTTATATTTTATAACTTAAAATATTTTTAAACTATTTATTTTCATTTAAAATGATTTTTTCTAATATAAAAATCCTTTTCAAACTAATTTATTTAATATAATTATTAAATAAATCTAATATCAATAATATTAAATAATTAATATTTTTCATGACAAAATATCAAAAGTTATATTTTACAACATCAAATATTTTTAAATACCTTATTATTATTTCAAATGATTTTTAACATAATAAAATCATTTTTAATTTATTTATTTAATTCATTTATTAAATAACTTAATTATCATTAATATTTAATTATTAATGAAATTTATTACAAAATACTAAAAGTTATCAAAAATAACTTAAATTATTTTCTTATACCATAATATAATTTTAAATGATTTTTCATGTATTGAAATCATTTTGAAATAATTTATTTAATATTATAATTAAATAAATTAAATACTTTTAATATTCTAAAAATATTAAATATTTATGAAATATATTTAAAATAATTTAAAAAAATCAGAATTTAAAATAATTTTTAATAATTTATTTTGTATTTTTCGTAATTAAAAACTAATTATTTAATAAAAATATAATTTTTATAAATTAACTGTCGCTAAAAACCTCCTATAGCGATGAAACTGTCGCTATAGGTGTTATTTTTTCGCGTTCTTGAGCCTGCCCAGAAATTCATAGGCAGTCACCGAGTAAGCAAGTTTGACCACCACCAATAATTCAGTGTGTAGTGTGATTCTGGACCAACTAAGCATTAGAGCGTGTAGTACTAGTGTAACACTTCATGCTACAACAACAATCATGACCATACTACATCAAAGAACGAGATCTAGCCTTCCTAAAACCTTCTTAGAGCTGTTCTTCATTTCTGGGTTTTCCAGAAATGAAGAATAGTTCATACTGCCTTCTTTCGATCTTTATAACTTGCAACACATGAACTGGTTTCGTGATCATAGGCTTTCAGATTGTAGACGACATAACCAGCTATCGATCCATTACCAAATATCACCATAACAGCAACAAAATAAGCAGATCTTGATCGGTCAAATCTTGTCAAAAGTCACGCTCTTGAGTTTTCTAGGTTACCCAGAAAACGCAAGTCGTGAACATTCGGCTTGGTTTGACCATCCATAAAATCTAATCTGTTTTATATATAAGCTATATAAATGCCTTAATCTATAGTAAAGATACTATACTATAACATGAATACAGAAACAAACAAAAATCATCAACAACATGCAAGATCAGTGCCCCTAAACATCCAGTCAAAGCCTACTGGGCACGATCTGGGTTTTCCAGAAATTAAAAGTCATGCTCGGTCAACTATGTTTGACAAGCCATAACTTTTAATCTGAACATGATATGGGTTTGATTCGATTTCTAGAGAAAAGAACTCATAACATACTGCACGATCAAACACTTAAACAACATAAACAGTAAACATGTATAGATTTAAGGCGACTGACATTCGTTGTCAGACCACAAAACATAATTTTTCCAGATTTTTAAAATCATCAAATCCGAGCCTCTAGATGTTATGGATCTAACATCAAGCAACCCAGATCATCATTACACACTACTTACAACATGTTTTAACATAGAAATTTAACAATTAACATATGATCAAGGTCGAATTTTTCAACTAGGGTTTATACCTTTAAGCTTTGATTTCTGGAATTTGGGTTTCTGATTTGTTAGATGAATTCGTGGGGCTTGCTTTAGGGACTGATATACTTATAATTTTCGTGGGTCTTGAGCTTGAGAGCATTTGGTAGAGAGTTTGTGAAAAATAATTGAACAAATGCTTTTCTCTCTCTCTCTCCAATCTATATATACTATAAATACAATGCATGAATATGAGGTTGCTGCTGATTTGCTGTGAATTATTGTGCACGTGGGGTTGTTGGGTTTGGTCACCAACTTCCCCTAATTGTCAAAACCTATATTAGCTTCAATAATATATACAAGAGGGGCATTTTTGTCATTTGGTTTTTTAATTTAATGGCATTCTATTCATTTGGCAAACCCTTAGGGTTTAGGGTTAGGGTTAGGGTTTGGGGTTTGGACCATTTTAGGGTTTAAAAATAATTCTAGAATTTCTAATTTAGGGTTTGTAAAAAAAAAAAAATAAATTTTAGTTTCTAAAATATAAAATTAAGGTTCTTAATTAATTAGGTTTTTAATTACTTAACACCTTACTAATTAGATTTAAGATACACTAATTAGTATTAAGCTTTCCAAATCAATAATTAGGGTTTATAATTAAAATAAACTAGGGTTTATAAAATAAATATTAGAGTTTCTAGAAATTAATATTTCTAAATATTAAATAGGGTCTTGAATAATTATGATTCTCCCTAATTAGGGTTAATATCTATAACACCGATCATAAATCTCATTAACACGATTACGTAACAGTCTTAAACTGGCATTCAGTTTAAAATTAGGGTTTAACAGCTTAAAACTATGGTTTTGACATTATACACATAATTCAACCGACATTATCAGTCCACACACATACAGTACATATTTATAGCACAGAAAAATCAAAATATAATATTATTATATTATTATTCTTATCCATTGATAAAAATCCAAAATTAGGGTTTGGATTCCGTATCTGATTTGTTCTTCATATATAACATTATTAATTAAGTGAAAATAATTAACTTAATTAATCTTACATAAATTCATATAATAAAATAAATAACTATTATAATAATTCTAAAAATCATTTCATATATTATTTAAATAATATATAATCATATTTTCACAGAAAATAATTAATAAAAATATTTCTGCTATAAAATTAATTATTATAAGAATAAACTTTATAATAGTTAGTAATTCTAAAATAAAATTATTTGTAAACATTCATGTAATAAATATATTTTTATTTATTACATAATTACATACATACATTATCTTTTACAAATCCTCATCCTTCAAAAAATAAAAATTATACGCAAAATTTATGATTTAATTTTTATAGAAAATATCGGATTGTTACAATACTATTCACGAGTACTATTCATGAGTATTATTCACAAAGTACTATTCACGGGGTACTATTCCCAAATTACTATTCACGAGGTACTATTCACTCAGGTACTATTCACCCAATGAATTATTCATGACAAAAATTGATTTCTTTGTTGTCTAAATCATTTTTGAGACAATATTATTTTTGAATTTTACTCTAAAAAGAAGTATCATGTCGATAATTTAGATATTATTGAATTCTGGATAAATAAAGTTATAAATCTTTAAAAATTTATCCTTTGTTTTCTTTTAATTGAATTCTTATATCATTGTCATCATCCTCATGCTTATATTATGATAAAAGTCATATGTCGCTTACGTGCATAGATGTACTATTGATTGGTATGATTATGACTAGAGATTATTCGGTATAATCATGACTGTAATGTTACAAATGATGTGGTAAAAGTCCTCATTGGCCCGTAGTGATTTGATGGACAGTTGTTGGTATGATCATGACCATTTATGATTACATGAATATCCTTGGCCCATAGTGCAGGGATGATTCGATGATGTGGTTATTTACTAAGCTGAGTCTCAGCGATAAAGTTGATGAAAAACTTTTTAAATCATAGAAGATATTAGATATTATACTCTACTTGACTCTTCTAATGGATTGCTTATTCCGCTGAAGTTAAACTTGATGTTTATTGTATTTTATCAGTTTAACATTGTTGAAGGCTAACGATAATTTATTATGCATTATCTTAGTAATAATATTTCTTACTGGGCTAGTTTAGTTCACCATTTTGCTTTCATTGTTCTCTTTAGGAAATGAGAACGTAGCTGGGACTAGTCGGGGAATAGAGTGACGGTCGAGATGGTGGCTATAGTAGTCCTCACTATTTTATAAAATAGTGTGATAATAAATGTAATGGGGACTCAATTTGAGTTTGAATACTGTCTATGAGACCATATTCGTGTAAAAACTTTAAGCTACGCTGTTTTCGTATTGTATAAAAGAAGTTTGCATTTGATTTATGTACCATGTATTTGGCGACTCAAAATGGGTGATGTATACCTATTTTGGGGGCGTCACATTAACTCTTGTAAGAACTGAAATTGTTAGGAATGGAGTGGAAGTATTGTGTAGTTAGAGGTTTAATTTATAGGGAGAGATATAGTGTTTGTATGTAGTAGGTTAATGTAGTGGGGAAGTGGGGATTAATTAAGGTAATGGATGACAACTGATGAAATAGTGGGTTTTGGGGGTATAGGAGTGGATATCAGTTATGCTTCAAGGTAAAAGAAGAAGAGAAGATAGGTTACTATTTACAACTGCCAAATTTTTCCTATTAAAATCTTGTACCCCCGCTCCAGCAGGGGGTTATGAACTGTAGAGGTTCGCCCCATAAAGGGAGTGTACTGTTATTACATCAAGATCCCTGCCCCGGTGGGGGTTTCCTTTGTAAAAAGCCTGCCTCGGCGGATGGGTCTACTGTTTTCTTGGCAAGACCCCTGCCTCGGCGGGGGGTGGGGGGGGGGTCTATTGTAGCTGAACTTGATTTTTTTCAATTTCTTGCATCCAACACATATCCATGCACTTCTCAAGTACCTGAAACACCAAACATTGATAAATTTAAGATAAAAACATAAATATTGAACATTGTAGGTTGACTTCACATAAATTCAAGTCTCACTAACTACCTATTAAATCAAAATAAACCTGCTTAATTCTAAAGTAATACTCTAAACTACAAATTAATTGCATGCTTAAAAATACGAAAAATAAAGGTAAAATTGGGTTGCATTACAATTAGCGCTTGATTTTTAAGTCTTTCAACCTGACTACTCCCTGTTTATGGCACGTCAGCGAGTGTGATTGCGATGAAATCATAGTTGGAGTCACCGCCAAAATAATGCTTCAGCCGATGACCGTTGACTTTAAATGTCTCCAATGGGTTCCTACTGTATAACTCAACGGCGCAATGTGGGAAAACCCTTTTTATTGTGAATTGCCCCGACCATCTCGATTTAAGCTTTCTTTGGAACAATCACAGTCGTGCATTGAACAATAATACTGATTGTCATGTTTCAAAACACAACAACACACCGTTTATAATCACAGTCGTTCATTGAACAATAATACTGACTTTGTGTTCATAACGACTCTGATTTGAAGCATAGAATCATGATGGAGGCACACAACACACTGTTTGCAATCCATCCTGGGAGTACCAAAATGTATCATGATATTCAGCATACATTTTGGTGGAATAATATGAAGAGAGAGAGATCGCGGAGTTTATCTCGAGGTGTTTAACCTGTCAACGTGTAATGTAGGAGCATCAAGTGCCAAAGGGTCCATTGCAACCACTTGAGATTCCGGAATGGATGTGGGAACATATTACCATTGATTTTGTTACAGGTCTTCCCAAAGTTTCTCAAGGCATAGATGCGATCTGGATTATTGTTGATAGATTAACCAAGTCTGCCCATTTCTTGCCTATACGAGAAACTTATTCCCTTAAATGTCTTGCTCGTATGTACGTGAATGAGATTGTGAAATTGCATGGCATGCCAGTATCCATAGTTTCGGATCGTGACCCAAGATTCACTTAAAGATTTTGGGTTAGCTTGTAGAAAGCTATGGGCACGAATTTACGACTCAGCTCGGCATACCATCCTCAAACGGATGGGCAATTAGAAAGGACTATTCAAACTCTTGAAGATCTATTAAGACTTTGTGTCCTAGATTTCAAAGGGAGTTGGGATAAGTACTTGCCATTAGTAGAATTCTCCTACAATAACAGTTATCAAACAAGTATAGGCATGGCTCCATTTGAGGCATTGTATCGACAAAAGTGTCGTTCTCTAGTATGCTGGGACGAAGTAGGAGAAGCAACATTGTTGGGACCAGAATTAGTACGTAAGACTACAGAAAATATCTAAACGATTCGATAATGTATACAAACGGCACAGGATCGACAAAAGAGTTATGCGGATCTTCATCGGAAAGACGTGGAATTTAATATTGGGGATCATGTATTGTTACGTGTTGCACCATGGAATGGAGTTACAAGATTTGGGAAGAGAGGAAAGCTCAATCCACGATTTATTTGTCCATTTGAAATTCTTAACCGAATAGGAAATGTGGCCTATAGACTCGAATTACCTCTAAGTATGTCTCGTGTTCATAATGTTTTTCACATATTTATGCTTTTCAAATATGTTAAAGACCCGAACCACATTATTGAGTTAGAACCAGACAAGATAGCCGAAGATTTAACGTACGAGGAGGTACCTGTTAAGATATTGGATAGGAAAGAGCATGTCCTACGCACGAAGGTTAGACCACAAGTTAAGGTTTTATGGAGAAATCATGCTATTGAAGAAATGATCTAGGAGTTAGAATCAGAAATGAAAGCGAGGTATCCTCACCTTTTCAAAACACCAGGTACGTACGTCAATTTCGAGGATGAAATTTCATAAGGAGGGGAGGTTCTAACACCCCAACTTATTAATGAATAAAATCTAATTTCCTCTATTTATTATTGTGAGTAATAAGGTATTAATTTGATATAATACTTTGGTTATGGGTGAAATATGAAAATTTTGCAAAATAAGCAAGTGGTTATAAAATAATCATTGTTGTCGGGGAATATTCGTTTGGTCGTGGAATATTCTTGTTGTCGGGGAATATTCGTATGATCGTGCAGTCATTAGTGGGCCCCATAACAGAATAACTCTCGGATGAAGAAAATGACAAGTTTGAGTTTTTATTAATAACGGCGTAAGCTGTTACCGTTAACACTGTTGGAATACTCGGTGGTTAAAATACAGTAATACGCGTGGATGCACAGTATTTTTGAATTATTGATTCTTACATAAGAAGGCACTACTCAATAATTGTTACAGTAATTACTGTTCAATATTTTATTTTATTGATTCAATAATTATTGCGTTAATATTTTATATTATTGTTGTTTCAATAATTATCACTGCACAACATTTTCTATTATCATATCAATAATTCATATTATTTGAATAATATTATTAGATGACATTTTTGGCAATATCTAGAAAGTTCAGTCAAGGAGAGGTTTGGTCACCTAATTGCGTGCCGGTAAGGAGAAATTCTTATTGGAAAGCCCCCTCTTTCCTAGGAACGGCCTGGTTGTCATAATTGTGATTCTGTAATATTATTTATGAATAATTAATTATTGATTTATATGATAACAAAATATTTATTTTATGTGGATATAAATAATGGATATATTTATTTTTATGTGAATAAAAATGAAGGAATTAATGCTGAGGTTTTTATCAGTATTTTATCGGTGTAGAGGTTTTAAGAATCATCCTTTTGTGGATTTCGTATATTTATATTAGGAAATTGGAAAAACTCAAAACTACAAAGTTGTAGAGAATTCGATTTCAGGCAGAATGGACATAAAATTTATATTTTTCTGATAAACGGGCTATTTTCTATGAATTGTTGAAGTTTCGAAAAATAAAATGATTTTTATTAAATTATGGGTGGGACCCACTCTTGTTTGACAACACATGGGCTGTTGACTTTTGTCTAAGAAGGCATTCTTGACTCAAAATGATGGGTGGCGTAGATGATTGAAAAGAAAAATAATATATTTTATTATTTTAGTCTCCTATGGCGTTCTAGCATTTTCTATAAATAGACGCTTAGGTTAAAATTGAAAATCACACCAGAAATAAGTTTTCACTCTCTCTATATTGTCGAGCGTATTTTAGTGAGTATTTATATACTTTGAGAGTTGCTGTTCGGTACAAGTTTTCTTCGGACTTTCTATCCGATATTTCGATCAAAAGTAGCGTTATTTTGAGGTAAGCGGTGTTATATTCTTTTTAAAATGATATTTTCTTCAATATCATTATACCGAAATGTTGGTATAAACTTTTTATCAAATTTGGAACTTTTTGTGTCGGGGTTACTATTCACGTATACATCACAATTCACGAATACGACACTATTCGTCAAAAAATGAAATTTTCTTCTTTTTGTCCAAGATGTCTATTATGGTTACTATCTTTGATTGTATCCATGTTTTGATCTTTATTTTTAAATTCTACTTCAAAATTGGTTATTATGAAGTATTATTGAACTTAGATAAAACTGTATTACGAATCCCTAATATTTATTCTTTTGCTTCACTATATTCGTTTTCTTTAAAATATTTTTCATATTCCTAGTTCTAAATGGTGATATTACTGAATATCATTGGCCTGTAGTGCAAAGATGAATGATTAACTGATGAATATCTTTGGCCCGTAGTGCAAAGATGAACAGGTGTTGAGATGAACATGACCAACTGATGATACAAATGTATATCTTTGGCCTGTAGTGCAAAGATAAATATTTGATTAAAGATATATATTGATTGTTGTTACAGGGATAAAATATTGATGATGAACTTTTAAATCTTAGAAGATAGTGGAATTCTTTCTCTACTTGACTCTTTTAATGGATTGTTGTTTTCGTTGTAGTTGTTGATCTAAAACTTGTTGTCTATTATATTTTATCAGATTTTTCCCTGTTGAAGACTAATGATAATATGCTTTATATTATCTTAGTCATAATATTCTTTACTGGACTAGTTGAGCTCACACTTCTCCTTTTTGGTCCATTTTTCTTCTCAGGAGGTGAGAACATAGCAGGATCTAGTCGGGGTATGGAGTGATGGTTCTAGAAAGATGTTTTAGCAGTCTTCACTATTTCTGTAAAATAGTGTTTGAATATTTGTAATGAGGAATTATTTAAGTGTGGATATTGTCTAGAAGACAATATTTGTATTTAAACTCACAGTATGTGTTGTCGTATTTTGCACGACAATTGTATTATTGAAGTTGTAGTTTGCTTTATGTACCATGTATTTGGCGACTCAGAATGGGTGTTTTACACCTATTTTGGGGGCATCAAAGTTGGTATCAGAGCTTAGGGATATGATCTCTGGCGAAGATCGAGGAATAGAACTAGGAGGGGAGAGATGAGTAAATCCTTCGCTAGTGTGTCCTATCTAAGCTCATTTGTTGGTCAGTCATAATATAAGGATATTATGTGATATGTTAATTTGTTTAATTAACCCTTGTTTTATGACAGTATTTAAGAATGGCTGCTGAGAACGTTAACAATGGAGTGTATGCGACTGTGGAACAACCTTTAGTCACAAACCAGGAGAACGTGCAACAGGAAGACAATATTCCTCCTGTAAACAACACTACCGAGCAAACGATGAATGATGGAATGTTTAGGAGCTTTTTACAGTTCATGCAAAACTAGACGAGGTAAACTCGTAAATAGAACACGGGTGGAAATGCTAGCAATGCGCGGCTTGTCACAGCCAAGCAGTTCAAAGAATTGGGACCACCAGAATTTAAGGGAAAATCGGATCCGATCATGGCAGAAATGTAGGTCAAGCAAATTACCAAGATATTCGATGTCTTGGGATGCACGGAGGAATAGAAGGTTCCATTCACCACCTTTATGTTCAACGGTACCAGATACGTAAATTAAGGAGACGAAATTTCATAAGGAGGGGAGATTGTAAGACCCTGAATTTTATGAAATAAAAGTATTCAATTTTTCTTATAATTACTATTCAATAAATGGTTAAATTGATAAAAAGCAAAGTTAAGGGTGCTATATGAATTTTTTTTCAAAATAAGCAAGTGGCTATAAAATACTTATTGTTGTCGGGGAATATTCGTTTGGTCGTGGAATATTCTTGTTGTCGGGGAATATTCGTACGACGTCGCATCTATTTGTGGGCCCCATAATAGAATAAGTGTCGGATGAAGAAAAAGATAAATTTGAGTTTTTACAAATAACGGCGTAATCGATACCGTTAACACTGTTGGAATACCCAGTGGGTAAAGTAAAGTAATACGTGTTGTTGCACAGTAGCACACGGTATTGCACATTATTTTTAAATTATTGATTCTTACGTAAGAAGGCACTACCCAATAATTGTTACAGTAGTTACTGTTCAATATTTTATTTTATTGATTCAATAATTGATGCGTTGATATTTTATATTATTGTTGTTTCAATAATTGTCACTGCACAGTATTTCCCATTATCAGATCAATAATTCATATTATTTGAATAATATTATTAGATAGCATTATTGACAATGTTTAAAAAGTTATGTCAAAAAAGGTTTGGTCACCTAATTGTGTGCCAGTAAGGAGAAATTCTTATTGGAAAGCCCCCTCTTTCCTGGGAACAACTTGGTTGTCATAAATATGATTCTGTAATATTATTTGTGAATATTTAATTATTGATTCATATGATAAGGAAATATTTATTTTTGACGTGGATATAAATGATGGATTTATTTATTTTATGTGGTTATAAATGAAGAAATTAATGATGAGGTGTTTTATCGAAATGGCGAACAAAATATGGGATTTTCAGAAAAATTAGTTTATTACTTGATTTGGTAAAATCCATAAATCTTTGTGTATAATGAGTTAGGAGATGAGCCATATATCAAAAAAAGCCCTTGAAGTAAGCTAACCGTAGAATTTGGAATCACCCAAAAATTCTTTGTGGATATTTCGTGGTGAATTTTTGAATGAAACTGGTCTAAAGGATTTATAATCCGATAATCAGTGTTCTTGAGATATATTGCGTGAGCTATAATTTTTGATCCGACCGTTGGATCGTTGTAAATTTTGGATATATTATACATATATGAGTTGAGTATATGTCCATAAATTTTGAACCGTTAAAAGTTTAAGTATGATTTGTTATGAATTTTAAGAGGTGACTGATTCAAAAATTATTTTTATAAATGTTTTGAGTGAAAAATTCTAGAAGGCGAGCCCAACTTTTTGGTTGGTGTAAGAGCATGTGCTAGAATTCTTGGTTCAAGCATGGAGGCTGGTCATGGTTGGTGCGTAGAAAGAAGATAAATATTAATATTATTTTATTAATTTAGTCTCCTTTGGCGTTCTAGCATTTTCCTATAAATAGGTGCTTAAGTTAGAATTGAAAATCACACCAGAAACATAAGTTTTCTTTCTATATATTATCAAGCATATTTTTATTAGTATTTAGATATCTTGAGTGCTGCTATACGATCCAAGTTTGTTCAGTGTTATATCCGATATTCAAGTCAGAAATACTGCTCTTTTGAGGTAAGGGATAATAAAGGATTTTAAGGGTTATTATATTTTTCAGTTCGTACTTCCTCCGTCCTTCAGAAAATTTTGAAAAAATTTGAAATGATATTTTGATGAGTTTTATTGATTGTGTCCAAAAATGGCTATTTTGGATGTATAGATTAAGAGTTATTAATTTTACGAGAAAAGACTATTTTAAAAGTAACCGCTTATAACTCCTTGTGGTTAACTCCAAATTTGATGAAATTTCTATTCGGAGTACACCTATATAATATCAGTGTACTCTGTGAATTTCAGAATTTTTGGATAAAAGTACAATTTTTGATAAATATCTAAATATTTGGCTGTTTTAGCCATATGAAAAATAGTAAATGATTTTTAAAAATTCTGAGAAAAATATATGTTCAATATAGGACAATATTCTTCTAAATCCCAAAAAAGAAATATTTTTGTAACTGTTTTGTATTTTTTTATAAAAATGGTCTAGTTATAAGTAAAAGAATTAAATATGTTATGTGAAGTAAGAAAATTGTAAAATATGATTTTATGGCTTTAGAATCATACACGAGTTATATGCAGATTTTTGATGAGGGTTTTAGTTATTGGTGATGAAATCTTATGAGTTTGGCATTTTAGAATGATTAAATACATTATTTAGTAAAGTGTAAACAATTAAAATGAATTATTTATAAGTTTAAGAAATGTTATTTCAATATCATTATACCGAAATATTGGTATAGATTTTATTGTGAGATTTCTACCTTTTTGTGTCGGGTTTACTATTCATGAGTTACTATTCACGAGTTACTATTCATGGGTTACTATTCATGAGTTACTATTAATGACAAAATTGGTTTCTTTTTCTAACCAAATTATAGTTAATTTATGAATATTACTCTTGAGATTAAAACTATATGTTGATCATATTATTTTTATTATCATATATAACATTTTTATAACCTTAATGATTATATTTCTCTTTGACTTGAGTGTAAAGATAGGTAGATTTTTAGTATGATCATGACTATGGGTTCTCTTTGGCCAGTAGTGCAAAGTTGAATTGTTGACTGATATGATCATGACCATTAAATTTATAATTGAATATCTTTAGCTTAAGCGCAAAGGTTAAATGATCAACATGGTTATAATTGTTTATATAAATTCTGAAATGATTATATATATCTTTGAGATATTAATATATTTGGCCTGTAGTGAAAATTTGAACTGTTGATGAATATCTTCGGCGCGTAATGCAAAGATGATCTGTTGTTGAATATCTTTGGCCTGTAGTGCAAAGATGGTCTGTTGATGAATATCTTTAACCCGTAGTGCAAAGATGAAATTGTTAGTATGATTATAAACAGGAACTGTGATTTGGTATAACCATGATCTTTGATGTTTCAGGAAAAGACATGTGATGAAAATTATCTTCGTCCTGGATGCGAAGAGAAATTTAGAATCACAATTATGATTATGAGTTATTCATAAGATTGTGAACCAGATCTGTTGATTGATGTTACAGGGATAAAACATTGTTGGTGGATTTTCAACATAGAGAAGATAATAGACTTTATGGTCTATTTGACTCTTCTAATGGATTGCTCGTTCCGCTGCAACTATGGTTCAAATTTTTATCATCTACCATATGTTCTAAATCTCTGATTTATTATTGATGATGGCTATTGATAATTTAATTATCTTTAGTCATGATATTCTTTGCTGGGCTAGTTGTGCTCACCCTTCTGTTTCATAATTAATTTCAGGTAATAAGAGTGTAGCTGGGTCGAGCGGGGGTAACAGGGGAATAAAAATGTGGTCATCATTTAGTAGTTATATTTGGTGAATCAACTAGGTTGAGGCGAACCCAACGTTGGAAGGGTGTTTTACCACTATCATACAAGATGTCTAATGACATACAACCTCGTGTCATCATAAGACAGAGTTGTGCTCATCCACTTGCTGAGTATATTTACGAGCACTACCTATATAATCTGGTTGTTTGTTTGAAGTATAATTCTCAATTAGAGACAATGAAGATAATGATATGTCGAGAGAAGACTCACCATTGGGAGGAATATGATAGTAATCTTCTCGTTTTTCTTTGGGGTCTATTGGGTCAACCAAGGATAATTATGTGGCCAAATGATATCTATCATAACCTAAAAGCATGGCCTCCCATGTATGAAGGTTTCCTTGAGCACTTCCCAAAGATTCTAATTTTTAAAACAGTTTTTTACTATACCTTTATGTAAGGTGTCATTGTGACGTGCTATCCAAGGTTGGGATACGAGTCACAGTTGATATATATTTGTATCCAAACTCACAGCATATGTGTTGTTATATTTTGCACGATAATTGTTGTAATAAAGTTGTAGTTAGTTTTTTTTACCATGTATTTGGCGACTCAGAATAGATTGGATGGAATGGACCAATTTTAGGGTTGTCACAATTGGTATCAGACCTTAGGGATATGGTCTTTGGCGGAGATCGGAGAATATAACTAGGAGGGGAGAGATGAGTAAATCCCTCGCTAGTGTGTCCTACCTAAGCTTATTTGTTGGTCAGTCATAATATCGGGATATTATGTGATATATTAATTTGTTTAATTAACCCTTGTTTTATGGTAGTATTTGAGAATGGCTACTGAGAATGTTAACAATGGAGTGAATGAGACCGTGGGGATACCTCTAATCACCAACCATGATAATGTGATGTTAGGCGAAGAAGGAATTAGAGAAATCCATGTGGTGAGTGAAGAATTGATAGTTGCACCCGATATGGTCGCAGAGGTAACAGCTGAGAGTGAGGAAGAAGAGGAAGAAGTGGTACATGAGGAGAATTTATTAGAGGTATTATATGATCAAAATTTAGAATTACAAAATCATATACATGAGTTAGAAGAGTAGGCTGAAGAACGACAGACGGTCGTGGAGCAAAAGGATACAACAATTCAAGCTTGTATACCCGATATGTGATGCTTGAATAGAAGCATTCTTTGGCAGAGTATAAGATGAAAAAGATGAAATTTGAGCTGAAAGAAGAAAAAACTAAACGAGTGAGAATAAGTGATGCATGGGCAAAAGCAGCACGGCACGTGGATATTGTGGAAATAGATGTTCGATCTAAGAAGGCTAAAATAGATAATATGAATTTCTCTTTTTGGAAAGCAATTGGGAGAACCAAACATCGAGTTTTGAATTACCCTGTACATAGCGGTCAACCTGAATTTGATATGGATCAAAGATTGATGATTCAAATCATGAATCAGGAGAACGACGAGGCAGTTGAGGGAGGAATATGTCCTATAGAAAAGTATATTCCAACGGTAGTGATGACGCCAAATGTTGCCCCAGACAAGTCAAAACCAAGTAGTTCAAGGGAGAGCGGTCGTTATGACTTCCCAACAAATGAGGAACCCAAATAAAGTTATCATGGGAGATGAGCAATGGAGGAATCATGATAATCTGGGAGATAGAATCTGAAATGAAAGCAAAGTATTCTAAACTCTTCGAAATACCATGTACGTAAATTTCGGGGATAGAATTTCATAAGGAGGGGAGATTGTAAGACCCCGAATTTTATGAAATAAAAGTATTCAATTTTCTTATAATTACTATTCAGTAAATGATTAAATTTATAAAAAAAACAAAGTTAAGGGTGCTATATGATTTTTTTAAAAATAAGCAAATGGCTATAAAATACTTATTATTATCGGGGAATATTCGTTTGGTCGTGGAATATTCTTGTTGTCGGGGAATATTCGTACGACGGCGCAACCATTTGTGGGCCCCATAACAGAATATCTGTCGGATGAAGAAAAAGGCAAATTTGAATTTTTACAAATAACGACGTAATCGTTACCGTTAACACTGTTGGAATACCCGGTGGGTAAAGTAAGGTAATACGCGTTGTTGCACAGTAGCACACGGTATTGCATTATTGATTCTTACGTAAGAAAGTACTACTCAATAATTGTTATAGTAGTTACTGTTTAATATTTTATTTTATTGATTCAATAATTGCTGCGTTGATATTTTATATTATTGTTATTTCAATAATTATCACTGCATAGTATTTCTGATTATCAGATCAATAATTCATATTATTTGAATAATATTATTAGATAGCATTATTGGCAATGTCTAGAAAGTTCTATCAAGGAGAGGTTTGGTCACCTAATTGAGCGCCAGTAAGGAGAAATCCTTATTGGAAAGCCCCCTCTTTCCTGGGAACAACATGGTTGTCATAAATGTGATTCTGTAATATTATTTGTGAATAATTAATTATTGATTCATATGATAAGGAAATTTTTATTTTTGATGTGGATATAAATGATGGATTTATTTATTTTATGTTGTTATAAATGAATGAATTAATGATGAGGTGTTTTATTAGTATTTTATCGAAATAGAGAACAAAATATGGGATTTTTCAGAAAAATTAGTTTATTACTTGATTTTGTAAAATTCATAACTCTTTGTGTATAATGAGTTAGGAGATGAGCCATATATCAAAATAAAGCCCGGGAAGTAAGCTAATCATAGAATTTGGAATCACCCAAAAATTATTTGTGGATATTTTGTGGTGAATTTTTGAATGAAACTGATCGGAAGGATTTATAATCCGATAATCAGTGTTCTTGAGATATATTGTGTGAGTTATAATTTTTGATCCGACCGTTGGATCAGTTGTAATTTTTTGATATGTTATACATATATGAGTTGAGTATATGTCCACAAAACTTGAACCGTTAAAAATTAACGTATGATTTGTTATTAATTTTAAGAGGTGACTGATTCAGAAATTATTTTTATAAATGTTTTGAGTGGAAAATTCTAGAAGGCGGGCCCCACTTTTTGATTGGTGTAAGAGAACATGTGCTAGAATTCTTGGTTCAAGCATGGAGGCAAGTCATGGTTGGTGCGTAGAAAGAAGATAAATATTAATATTATTTTATTAATTTATTCTCCTTTGGCGTTCAAGTATTTTCCTATAAATAGGTGCTTAAGTTAGAATTGAAAATCACACCAGAAACATAAGTTTTCTCTCTCTATATTTTTAAGCATATTTTTGTTAGTATTTAGATATCTTGAGTGTTGCTATACGACGCAAGTTCGTTCAGCATTATATCCGATATTCAAGTCAGAAATATTGCTCTTTTGAGGTAAGGGATAGTAAGAGATTTTAAGGCTTATTATGTTTTTCAATTTGTACTTCTTCCGTCCTTCAGAAAATTCTGGAAAAATTTGAAATGATATTTTGATGAGTTTTATTGATTGTGTCCAAAATGACAATTTTTGGATGTATAGATTAAGTGTTATGAATTTCACGGGAAAAGACTATTTTAAAAGTAACCGCTTATAACTCCTTGTGGTTAACTCTAAAATTGATGAAATTTTATTGGGAGTACACCTATATAATATCAGTGTACTCTGTGAATTTCAGAACTTTTGGATAAAAGTATAATTTTTGATAAATAGCTAAATATTCGGCTGTTTTGGCCATATAAAAAATAGTAAATGATTTTTAAAAATTCTGAGAAAAATATATGTTCAATATAGAACTATATTCTGCTAAATCCCAGGAAAGACATATTTTTGAAATAAATTTGGTATTTTTCATGAAAATGGTCTAGTTATGAGTAAAAGAATTAGATATGTTATGTGAAGTAATAAAATTGGAAAATATGATTTTATGGCTTGAGAATCATACATGAGTTATATGAAGATTTTTGACGAGAGTTTTGGTTATTGGTGATGAAATCATATGAGTTTGGCATTTTAGAATGATTAAATACATTATTTATTAAAGTGTAAACAATTAAAATAAATTGTTTATAATGTTAAGAAATGTTATTTCAATATCATTATACCGAAATATTGGTATGGATTTTATTGTGGAATTTTTACCTTTTTGTGTCGGGTTTACTATTCATGAGTTACTATTCAAGAGTTACTATTCATGGGTTACTATTCATGAGTTACTATTAATGAAAAAATTGGTTTCTTTTTCTAACCAAATTATAGTTAATTTATGAATATTACTCTTGAGATTAAAACTATATGTTGATCATATTATTTTTATTATCATATATAACATTTTTATAACCCTAATGATTATATTTCTCTTTGACTTGAGTGTAAAGATGGGTAGATTTTTGATATGATCATGACTATGGGTTCTCTTTGGCCAGTAGTGCAAAGTTGAATTGTTGACTGGTGTGATCGTGACCATTGAATTTATAATTGAATATCTTTAGCTTAAGGGCAAAGGTGAAATGATCAACATGGTTATAATTGTTCATATAAATTCTGAAATGATTATATATTTCTTTGAGATATTAATATATTTGACCTGTAGTACAAATATGAACTGTTGATGGATATCTTTGGCCCGTAGTGCAAAGATGACCTGTTGTTGAATATCTTTGGCCTGTAGTGCAAAGATGGCATGTTGATGAATATCTTTTGCCCGTAGTGCAAAGATGAAATTGTTAGTATGATTATAAACAGGAACTGTGATTTGGTATAACCATGATCTTTGATGTTTCAGGAAAAGACATGTGATGAAAATTATCTTCGTCCTGGATGCGAAGAGAAATTTAGAATCACAATTATGATTATGAGTTATTCATAAGATTGTTAACCAGAACTGTTGATTGATGTTACAGGGATAAAACATTGTTGGTGGATTTTTAACATAGAGAAGATAATATACTTTATGGTCTATTGGACTCTTCTAATGGATTGCTCGTTCCGCTGCAACAATGGTTGAAACTTTTATCATCTACCATATGTTCTAAATCTCTGATTTATTAATAATGAAGGCTATTGATAATTTAATTATCTTTAGTCATGATATTTTTACTGGGCTAGTTGTGCTCACCCTTCTGTTTCACAATTCCTTTCAGGTAATAAGAGTGTAGCTGGGTCGAGCGGGGGTAACAGGGGAATAGAACGGTGGTCATCATTTAGTAGTTATATTTGGTTAATCAACTAGGGTGAGGCGAACCCAACGTTGGAAGGGTGTTTTACCACTATAATATAAGATGTCTAATGACATACATCCTCGTGTCATCATAAGACAGGTTTGTGCTCATCCACTTGTTGAGTATATTTACGAGCACTACCTATATAATCTGAGTGTTTGTTTGAAGTATAATTCTCAATTAGAGACAGTAAAGATAATGATATGTCAAGAGAAGACTCACCAATGGGAGGAATATGATAGTAATCTTCTCATTTTTCTTTGGGGTCTATTCTGTGGCCATATGATATCTATCATAACCTAGAAGCATGACCTCCCATGTACGAAGGTTTTCTTGAGCACTTCCCAAAGATTCTAATTTCTAAAACAGTTTTTTACTATATCTTTATGTAAGGTGTCATTGTGACGTGCTATCCAAGGTTGGGATACGAGTCACAGTTGGTATATATTTGTATCCAAACTCACAACATATGTGTTGTTATATTTTACACGATAATTTTTTGTAATAAAGTTGTAGTTGTTTTTTGTACCATGTATTTGGCGACTCAGAATAGGTTGGATGGAATGGACCTATTTTGGGGTTGTTAACTCAAAGCTACAAAGTTGTAGAGAATTCAATTTCAGGCAGAATGAACATAAAATGCGTATTTTTCTGATAAACGGGCTATTTTCTATGAATTGTTGAAGTTTCAGAAAATAAAATAATTTTTATTAAATTATGGGTGGGACCCACTCTTGTTTCACAACACATGGGCTGCTGATTTTTGTCTAAGAAGGCATGCTTGTCTCAAAATGGTGGGTGGCGTAGATGATTGAAAAGAAAAATAATATATTTTATTATTTTAGTCTCCTATAGCGTTCTAGCATTTTCCTATAAATAGACGCTTAGGTTAGAACTGAAAATCACACAAGAAACAAGTTTTCTTTCTCTCTATATTGTCAAGCGTATTTTAGTGAGTATTTATATACTTTGTGAGTTACTGTTCGGTACAAGTTTCCTTCGGCTTTCTATCCGATATTCCGATCAAAAGTAGCGTTATTTTGAGGTAAGGGGTGTTATATTCTTCTTAAAATGATATTTTCTTTAATATCATTATACCGAAATGTTGGTATGAACTTTTTATCAAATTTGGAACTTTTTGTGTCGGGGTTACTATTCACATATACGGTATTATTCACGTATATGACATTATTCACGAATACGGCACTATTCACCGAAAAATGAAATTTTCTTCTTTTTGTCCAAGATGTCTATTATGGTTACTATCTTTGATTGTATCCATGTTTTGATCTTTATTTTTAAATTCTACTTTAAAATTGGTTATTATGAAGTATTATTGAACTTGGATAAAATTGTAATACGATTCCCTAATATTTGTTCTTTTGCTTCACTGGATTCATTTTCTTTAAAATATTTTTCATCATCCTCAGTCCTAAATGAATATATTACTGAATATATTTGGCCTGTAGTGCAAAGATGAATGATTAATTGATGAATATCTTTGGCCCGTAGTGCAAAGCTGAACAGGTGTTGAGATGAACATTACCAACTGGTGATACAAATGTATATCTTTGGCCTGTAGTGCAAAGATGAATATTTGATTAAAGATATATATTGATTGTTGTTACAGAGATAAAATATTGATGATGGACTTTTAAATCTTAGAAGATAGTGGAATTCTTTTCTCTACTTGACTCTTCTAATGGATTGTTGTTTCTGCTGTAGTTGTTGATCTAAAACTTGTTGCCTATTATATTTTATCAAATTTTTCCTTGTTGAAGACTAATGATAATTTGTTGTATATTATCTTAGTCATAATATTCTTTACTGGGATAGTTGAGCTCACACTTTCCCTTTTTGTTCCATTTTTCTTCTCAGGAGGTGAGAACATAGCAGGATCTAGTCGGGGTATGGAGTGATGGTTCTAGAAATATGTTTTAGCAGTCCTCACTATTTTTGTTAAATAGTGTTTGAATAATTGTAATGATGACTTATTTGAGTTTGGATATTGTCTAGAAGATAATATTTTTATTTAAACTCACAGTATGTGTTGTCGTATTTTGCACGATAATTGTATTATTGAAGTTGTAGTTTGCTTTATGTACCATGTATTTGGCGACTCACAATGGGTGTTGTATACCTATTTTGGGGGCGTCACAGTTGGACTCAGAGCTTAGGGATATGATTTTTGGCGGAGATCGGGGAATAGAACTAGGAGGGGAGAGATGAGTAAATCCTTCGCTAGTGTGTCCTATCTAAGTTCATTTGTTGGTCGGTCATAATATAGGGATATTATGTGATATGTTAATTTATTTATTTAACCCTTGTTTTATGGAAGTATTTAAGAATGGCTGCTGAGAACGTTAACAATGGAGTGTATGAGACTGTGGAACAACCTTTATTCACAAACCATGAAAACGTGCAACAGGAAGACAATATTCCTCCTGTAAACAACACTACCGAGCAAACGATGAATGATGGAATGTTTAGGAGCTTTTTGTAGTTCATACAAAACTAGACGAGGGAAACTCGTGCAGTGAATATGGGTAGAAATTCTAGCAATGCGCGGCTTGTCACATCCAAGCAGTTCAAAGAGTTGGGACCACCAGAATTGAAGGGAAAGAAGGATCCGATCATGGCAGAAATGTGGGTCAAGCAAATTACTAAGATATTCGATGTCTTGGGATGCACGAAGGAATAGAATGTTCCATTCGCCACCTTTATGTTCCGCGGTGAGGCAGACTACTGACGGGAGTCTGTGAAGCGTACCCAGCTAGCCGCACTCAGTATATCTTGGGAAATGTTTCAGAAACTATTCAATGACAAGTACTTTCCTGAAAGTATTCGTCATATAAAGGAGGTAGAGTTTATCAGACTGGAACAAAACAACATGACGGTGTCCCAGTACGAGACGAACTTCATTGAGTTATCCAGGTTTACACCTCATTTGGTAGACAATGGGGAATGAATGACAATGATGTTTCTGAGAGGTCTAAAACCCGAGATTCGTCAATACCTTATCTCTCATAAATTTTCTCTGTATTCAGATGTTGTCAACAGGGCTCAATTATTAGAGCGAGATAGTGAGTATGTTCAACCAAGGGACCACAACCAGGGTCATACTGGTGACGGCAGTCATCAGAGCGATGATAACCAACGAAAAAGGAAAAATACGAACAAAGGCGGTAACCACTCGGGTGGTCATCGTGGCCATGATAATAAGTGAGGTGAGTCAAGTGGAAATTTCAGAAAGAGGAGATTCAACAATGACGGGAAGACATCAGCAGCAGCACCAACACCAACAACAAATTCTAGGGGAGGAGAACGATCGTCAGTTAGATGTTACAAATGCGGGAAAGAGGGACATATCAGCCCAAACTGTCCACAACAATCCAAGGTATATTACAACTGTGGAAAGGAAGGCCACATAGCTCGAGATTGTTCTGTAGCAAAACCAAGTTTAATGGGGATGGTGACTCCAAGGGCTGTCCCGGATAAGTCAAAATCAGCGGTTCCTAGAAGAGCGTTTGTCGTGACTGGCCAAAACGTGAGGAACCCAAACGAGGTGATCACGGGCAAGCTAATCTTGAACTCTTGCAAAGTTTATACCTTAATAGATAACGGTTTTACCCATTCTTTTATCTCTCATGCTTGTACTCAACGTTTAAACTTGACTCCGGAGAAATTGGGCTTTGACTTATCTGTTGAAACTCCGTTGGGTGAAACCTTCGTTACATCTATAGTTTATAAATCATGCATGATCCAAGTTGGCACTATCACATTACCTGTTGATCTTATCTCTTTAAAGATATTTTCTTTTGATGTGATTTTAGGAAATGATTGGTTAACCACTCATCATGCTAAAATTGATTGTTTTCGTAAGGTTTTTAGTTTTCATATTCCTAACCAACATGTCATACGAATTCAAACTACTAAACCACAAAAATCAGTCACTGTCATATCAAGCCACAAAGCTATTCATTTATTGAAAAACAGATGTCAAGCTTTCTTAGCCCATGTTATGGATTTGAACAAAGACAAGTCAGATTTGAATAATATTTCTGTTGTTAGAGAATTTCCTGATGTATTTCTTGAAGAACTTCTCGGTATACCCCCAGAACGTGATGTTGAATTCTTTATTGATCTTGAAACGGGTAAAAAGCCCATTTCTAAAACCCCATATAGAATGGCTCCTACTGAACTACAGGAGTTAAAAGTCCAACTACAGGAATTGTTAGACATCAGTTTCATTTTTCCTAGTACATCTCATTGGGGTGCTTCTGTTTTATTCGTAAAGAAGAAAGACGGAAGTATGCGACTTTGTATTGACTACAGAGAATTAACCATTTCACCATCAAGAATAGGTATCTGTTATCTCGCATTGATGACCTGTTCGACTAGTTCTAAGGAGCATAATTCTTTTCAAAGATCGATCTTCGTTCTGGATATCATCAACTGAAGATTAAAACTCAGGATATTCTAAAGACTGCCTTCAGAACTCGGTACAGGCATTATGAATTCTTAGTCATATCTTTTGGATTGACTAATGCTTCAGCTGCTTTCGTGGATATGATGAACCGAGTATTCAAGGAATATTTGGATCAGTTTGTTGTTGTCTTTATTGATGGCATCCTCATCTATTCCAAAAGCCGTGAAGATCATGAGCACCATTTGAAGCTGTTACTTGAAAGGCTTCGTAAAAATAAGCTTTATGCCAAACTAAATAAATGCGAGTTCTGGCTTGAGGAAGTAACATTCCTTGGGCACATGGTGTCAAAACATGGAGTATCTGTTGACCCGACGAAGATTGATGCAGTACAAAGTTGGGAGCAACCAAAGTCGGTGACCGAAGTGCGTAGCTTTTTGGGCATAGCTGGTTACTATCGGAGATTCGTGGAAGGATTTTCTCGAATCGCTACTCCGTTAACTCAGTTTACTCGGAAAGATACAAAATTTGTATAGAGCGAGTAATACGAGAAGAGTTTCCAAGAGCTCAAAAGGAGACTCATTTCGGCACCTGTTCTGGCAATACCATCTGATTCGGATGGATTTGTTATATACAGCGATGCTTTAATCAAAGTGTTAGAATGTGTTCTCATGCAACATGGGAACGTCATAGCCTATGCCTCACGACAACTCAAAGAATATGAGAGGAATTATCCTACTCATGATCTAGAGTTGGCAGCAGTCATTTTCACGTTGAAAATCTGGAGACACTACCTGTATGGGGAGAAAGTGGAGATCTATACGGATCATAAAAGCCTCAAATATTTCTTCACCCAAAAAGAACTCAACATGCGGCAACAACGTTGTCATGAACTATTGAAAGATTATGATCACACTATTCAATATCATCATGGAAAAGCGAACGTAGTAGCTGACGCATTGAGTAGAAGATCATATGCGAGTTCGAGTGCGATATTGTCAATGCAAAGGCCCATTCTGTATGACTTGCAAAGGATGGAGGTTGAATTAAAGACTCTAGGTCCCACATGATAATGGCGAATATACGAGTAGAACCGAATTTAATCGATAAAGTTAAAGTTGCTCAAGCTACGGACCTGGAGCTGATACGTATGAAGAAGAAAGTGCAAGAAGGAGCTATTCCAGAAGCGAGAATCGATGAAGAATGAATACTTAGATTCAACTCCAGACTTTGTGTTCCTAACGACTCTGATTTGAAGCATATAATCATGATGGAGGCACACAACACACCGTTTGCAATCTATCATAGAAGTACCAAAATGTATCATGATATTCGATATACATTTTGGTGGAATAATATGAAGAGAGAGATCGCGGAGTTTATCTCGAGTTGTTTAACCTGACAACGTGTAAAGGCCGAGCATCAAGTTCCAAAGGGTCCATTGCAACCACTTGAGATTCCAGAATGGAAGTGGGAACATATTACCATAGATTTCATTATAGGTCTTCCCAAAGTTTCTCAAGGTATAGATGCGATTTGGGTTATTGTTGATAGATTAACCAAGTTTGCCCATTTCTTGCCGATAAAAGAAACTTATTCTCTTAAACGTCTTGCTCGTATACACGTGAATGAGATTGTGAGATTGCATGGCATGCCAGTATCCATAGGTTTGGACCGTGACCCAAGATTCACTTCAAGATTTTTGGTTAGCTTGCAGAAAGCTATGGGCACGGATTTACGATTCAGCTCGGCATACCATCCTCAAACGGACGGGCAATCAGAGAGAAATATTCAAACTCTTGAAGATCTATTAAGACTTTGTGTCCTAGATTTCAAAGGGAGTTGGGATAAGTATTTGTCATTGGTAGAATTCTCCTACAACAACAGTTATCAAGCAAGTATAGGCATGGCTCCATTTGAGGCATTGTATGAACGAAAGTGTCGTTCTCTAGTATGCTGGGACGAGGTGTGATAAGTAACGTTGTTGGGACCAGCATTAGTACGCATGACTACAGAAAAGATCCAAACGATTTGACAACGTATACAAACGGCACAGGATCGACAAAAGAGTTATGCGGATCATCATCGGAAGGACGTGAAATATAATATTGGGGATTATGTATTGTTACGTGTTGCACCATGGAAGGGAGTTACAAGATTTTGGAAGAGAGGAAAGCTCAATCCACGATTTGTTGGTCCATTTGAATTCTTGACCGAATAGGAAATGTGGCCTATAGACTCGCATTACCTCCAAGTATGTCTCGTGTTTATAATGTTTTTCACATATCTATGCTTTCCAAATATGTTAAAGAACCTGAACCACATTATTGAGTTAGAACCAGACGAGATAGCCGAAGATTTAACGTACGAGGAGATACCTGTTAAGATATTGGATAGGAAAGAGCATGTCCTACGCACAAAGGTTATACCACAAGCTAAGGTTTTGTGGAGAAACCATGCTATTGAAGAAATGACCTGGGAGTTAGAATTAGAAATGAAAGCGAGGTATCCTCACCTTTTCGAAACACCAGGTACGTACGTCAATTTCGAGGACAAAATTTTATAAGGAGGGAAGGTTGTAAGACCCCAACTTATTAATGAATAAAATCTAACTTCCTCTATTTATTATTGTGAGTAATAAGGTATTAATTTGATATAATACTTTGGTTATGGTTGAGATATGAAAAATTTACAAAATAAGCAAGTGGTTATAAAATAATCATTGTTGTCGGGGAATATTCATTTGGTCGTGGAATATTCTTGTTGTCAGGGAATATTCATACGATGGCGCAGTCATTAGTGGGCCCTATAACAGAATAACCGTCGTACGAAGAAAATGACAAGCTTGAGTTTTTATTAATAACGACGTAGTTGTTATCGTTAACACTGTTGGAATACCTGGTTGTTAAAATACAGTAATGCACGTGGATGCACGTTATTTTTGAATTATTGATTCTTACGTAAGAAGGCACTACTCAATAATTGTTACAGTAATTACTACTTAATATTTTATTTTATTGATTCAATAATTGCTACGTTGATATTTTATATTATTGTTGTTTCAATAATTATCACTGCACATTATTTCATATTATCAGATCAATAATTCATATTATTTGAATAATATTATTAGATAGCATTATTGGCAATGTCTAGAAAGTTCTGTCAAGGAGAGGTTTGGTCACCTAATTGCGCGCCAGTAAGGAGAAATTTTTATTGGAAAGCCCCCTCTTTCCTGGGAACGGCCTGATTGTCATAATTATGATTCTGAAATATTATTTATGTATAATTAATTATTAATTTATATGATAAGAATATATTTATTTTATGTGGATATAAATGATGGATATATTTATTTTTATGTGGATAAAAATGAAGGAATTAATGATGATGTGTTTTATCAATATTTTGTCGGTGTAGATGTATTAAAAACCATCTGTTTGTAAATTTCAGATATTTTATATTTGGAATTTGGAAAAACACAAAGCTACAGAGTTGTAGAGAATTTGATTTCAGGAAGAATGGACATAAAATTCTTATTTTTCTGATAAACAGGCTATTTTCTATGAATTGTTGAAGTTTCAGAAAATAAAATGATTTTTATTAAATTATGGGTGGTGTAAGATCCCAACTTATTATAAATTAAATTGAATTTTCCTTTATTCATTATTCTAAATTAATAAGGGTTAATTTGATATAATGCTTTGGTTATGGGTGAAATGAGAAAATTTTGCAAAATAAACAAGTGGTTACTAAAATAATCATTGTTGTCGGGGAATATTCATTTGGTCGTGGAATATTCTTTTTGTCAAGAATATTCGTACGACGGCGCAGCCATTTATGGGCCCCATACCAGAAAACGGTTGGATGAAAGAAAACGACAAAGATTGAGTTTTAAAAATAACGACGTAAATTATTACCATTAACACTGTTGGGTTACCTGGTGGTTAAAATACAGTAATACGCGTTGTTGCACAGTAGCACACGGTATTGCACGATATTGTTGAATTATTGATTCGTACGTAAGAAGGCACTACTCAATAATTGTTATAGTAGTTACTGTTCATTATTTTATTATATTGATTCAATAATTGCTGAATTGTTAGTTTATATTATTATTGTTTCAATAATTGTCACAAATTTTGGATATGTTATACATATATAAGTTGAGTATATGTCCACAAATTTTGAACCGTTAAAAATAAACGAATGATTTGTTATGAATTTTAAGAGGTGTCTGATTCGGAAATTAGGGTTATAATTGATTTTGGTGGAAAATTCTAGAATTGAGTGGGCCCCACTTGTGGTTGGTGAAAAAAATGTGCTGAATTTTATTTCAAATGTGGTGGGTGGTAATAGTAGCAGGTAAAGCCATCAAGTAGCAGGTCAAGTCTGCTTCGGCGGGCTAACATTTTCCTATAAATAGAGGGCTAAGTTAGAATTGAAAATCACACCAGAAACATAAACTTTCTCTCTTTCTCTCTCTATATTATCGAGCGTATTCTTGTGAGTATACTTTGAGTGTTGCTATACGGTACAAGTTTCTGTCAGCACTATACCGAAATTCAGTCAGAAGTGCGGTTATTTTGAGGTAAGGGATGTTATTTCTTTCGCAAACGATATTATTTTTTTCAATATCATTATGCCAAAATATTGGTTGAAATTTTTATCAAATTTGAAACTTGTTGTGTTGGGGTTACTATTCACGTATACGGCACTATTCACGAATACGACACTATTCACGAATACGGCACTATTCACCAAAAAATGAAAATTTTCCTCTTTGTCCAATATGTCTATTTTGGCTATTATCTTTGATTGTATCCATGTTTTGATCGTTATTTTTGAATTCTGCTTCAAAATTGGTTATTATGGAGTATTATTGATCTTGGATAAAACTGTTATACGAATCCCTAATATTTGTCCTTCTATCTCACTGGATTCGTTCTTCAAAATATTTTTCATCATCCTCAGTCTTTAATGATGGTATTATTGAATATCTTTGGCCTGTAGTGCAAAGATAAATGATTACTGATGAATATCTTTGGCCCGTAGTGCAAAGATGAACAGGTGTTGAGATGAACATGACCAACCGGTGATATAAATGAATATCTTTGGTCTGTATTGTAAATATGATTAAAGATTTATATTGATTGTTGTTACAGGGATAAAATATTGATGATGGACTCTTAAATATTAGAAGATAGTAGAATTCATCCTCTACGTGACTCTTCTAATGGATTGCTTTTTCCGCTGTAGTTGTTGATCTAAAACTTGTTGTCTATTGTATTCTATCAGATTTTTCCCTGTTGAAGACTAACGATAATTTGTTGTATACTATCTTAGTCATAATATTCTTTACTGGGCTAGTTGAGCTCACCTTTTTTCCTTTTTTTCCATTTTTTCTTCTCAGGAGGTGAGAACATAGCAGGATCTAGTCGGGGTATGGAGTGAGGTTTCTAGAAAGATGTTTTAGCAGTCCTCACTATTTCTCTAAAATAGTGTTTGAATAATTGTAATGAGGACTTATTTGCATGTGGATATTGTCTAGCAGACAATATTTGTATTTAAACTCACAGTATGTATTGTCGTATTTCACACGACATTTATATTATTGAAGTTATAGTTTGCTTTATGTACCATGTATTTGGCGACTCAGAATGGGTGTTGTATACCTGTTTTGGGGGCGTCACAGTTGGTATCAAAGCTTAGGGATATGGTCTCTAGCGGAGATCGGGGAATAGAACTAGGAGGGGAGAGATGAGTAAATCCTTTGCTAGTGTGTCCTACTAAGCTTATTTGTTGGTTGGTCATAATATAGGGATATTATATGATATGTTTAATTAACCCTTGTTTTATGGCAGTATTTAAGAATGGCTGCTGAGAACGTTAACAATGGAGTGTACGAGACTGTGGAGCAACCTTTAGTCCCAAACCAGGAGAACGTGCAACAGGAAGGCAATATTCCTCCTGTAAACAACACTACCGAGCAAACGATGAACGATGGAATGTTTAGGAGCTTTTTGTAGTTCATGCAAAATCAGACGAGGGAATCTGTGAAGCGTACCCAACCAGATGCACTCAACATGTCTTGGGAAAGATTTCAGAAACTTTTCAATGACAAGTACTTTCCTGAAAGTATTCGTCATATAAAAGAGGTAGAGTTTATTATACTCGAATAGAATAACATGACGGTGTCTCAATACGAGGCAAAGTTCGCAGAGTTGTCCAGGTTTGTACCTCATTTGGTGGAGAATGAGGAACGCATGACGCATATGTTTCTGAGAGTTTTAAAACCCGAGATTCGTCAATACCTTATATCTCATAAATTTTCTTTATATTCAGATGTTGTAAATAGAGCTCAGTTGTTAGAGCGAGATAGTGAGTATACTCAACCGAGGGACCACAACTAGGGTCATATCGGTGACAGCAGCCATCAGAACGATGATAACCAGAGAGAAAGGAAGAATACGGACAAAGGCGATAACCACTCAAGTGGTAATCGTGGCCATGATAATAGAAGAGGTGACTCAAGTGGAAATTTCAGAAAGAGGAGATTCAACAACGACGGGAAGACATCAGCAGCAGCACCAGCACCAACAACAAATTCTATGGGAGGAGAACGACTGCCAGTTAGATGTTACAAATGCGAGAAGGAGGGACATATCAGCCCAAACTGTCCACAACAATCCAAGGTATGTTACAACTGTGGAAAGGAAAGCCACATCGCTCGAGATTGTTGAAAGTAGTATGCACACAAGCCAATCATGTTTGATGATAAATCATATACTTTGTAAACAATCTTATTCATTTATTAATAAAAAGTATTTATTTATTAAAGGCTTTTAATTATCTACATGATGCTGTTTTATAATATGTGATAAACTCATAGTTTTAAGCAATGCTTTTAGAATAATGATGATGATCATTCTAATGAGATCTAAATTCTTAGAAAGCTTAAAACTAAAATAGTTCCCAATCGTTGGATTACTAAATTGGGAATTAGTGAATCCGGATAGATTGGTACATACGTTGCTTGCCCATTGGATGAGGATGATTGATCTCATGATCATTTGTGTGGAGACACTAAAGCAAGTATGTAGGTGCTTATTAGAGAATAAGTTCACTGAACGTGACTCGCTAAGGAATACCTAATGTTTTACTTGCATGTCAATAGGAATTCCTGTAGTGATAGTAGTACAAGTGATCCTTGGACTTGAGATCATCATAGTATTTTGTGTATGATGAGTTATACTTTGACTTATTCCTTAAGACCCTTAGGGTATATCAAAGGGTATGCTTGGGTATAATAAGTTGTACATGGAGATAATGTATGATCAATAAAGAATCTACCACTTCTAGTAAAAGAAGAGAAATGTCCTATGTGATTCGATAAATGACAACCCAGTAGTCCTTGGCCAAGGCAGAATGAAATTAGAAAGGAGTTTCTAATTTGCATTATTTGGAGTTGTGCATTTAAGAGTTGAAATACATATAATTAAATAAAATAAGACTTGACAGAAATTCCATGTCTTATATTTAATTGGGACATTGTATGGTGGAAGGATTGAATTATACGGTAACTATTTACTCAAAGGTTCTTTTATGATTAATGTTGAAATCTATATTATCTGGAAAGTCGTTGATCGCTAGTGAGGCTTATCCCTATTGTAGAATAAATATTATTTATTTAAATAAATTATTAGTTTAATTTATTTATTTAAATAAGATTAGAATTGTTCTAATTGATTTATTCACAACCGGTTTAATATGGAGAACCTAAAGGGTCACACCATAAAAGGAAGAATAATTATTTAAGAAGTTAATGGCATAATCGTAATAATAAGTTAAATATATATAATTTAATCTATGGTGATAGAATAAATTAAATAGCTTAATATTTATTATTTAATATTTTGGAAATATTAAATATAAATTAATAAGAGGAGTCTTATTATTATTATTACTATTATTATTATTTAATTCCTAAAGGAGTTTGGGAATTAATTAATAAAAGTACTCTCAAATATCCTAATAGGATTAGGAGGCAAATTAATTAAAAGAGTTTAATTAATTATCTCTAATAAGATTAGGGAGCTTAATTAATTAAAAGGTTAATTAATTATTCCTAATAAGATTAGGAGCCTAATTAATTAAAATAAAACCCAATTCTTTAATTGTTAATGATGGGTTGCCCACATCTATAAATAAGAGGAGTCTTATTATGGGTGAGAGATAGGTTGACGTATTATTAGAATACGTAATTCCAATAGTTGCTAGAGTACGCCCCTTTTTCTATAGAGATAGAAAACTAGGGTTTGAGCCAAATACCCATCTTCTTGAATTCTTCTTCTTCCTTGGTGGATCACCTCTAGAGGCCAAACACTTGGGTGGCAAACGTTGATCAAAGGAAGGAACCCAACCCGGTGGATTCAAGTTGAACGCGAAAAGGATTGGAGGTGAACTTGTACCTGAGGAAGCTCGATCTTCAAGGGTATGATTCTTGTTCTTTCTTTTTCGTTTAATTAATAATTGTGCATAAAGGGTGATCCGGGTTTATGGTTTGTAAAAATTTTAAACTCTGATTTTACACGTTTCCGCTATATTTTTGCAATTTGATTGCGTTCATGAATATTACAAACCTAACAGTGGTATCAAAGCCAAACCTTTATGCAAATTATTAATTGTTTTGATTTGATATGTATATTGATATGTGTTTAGAACAATTTAATTGGGCATAATTTTATTGTATAAAATTTAAATATATATATATATATATATATATATATATATATATATATATATATATAAAATCCGAAAATTGTTTTCGGAAACAGTTTTTTTTATATACCGAGTTCGTGGGTCACTTTTATTTATCTGACTCGCGGCTTGTTTTTTTTTTTTTATCACACTGCAAGGATTTCAAAAGGAGAGAGGCAGGATTCACATTTTTTTTTGAAGGGGATTCTGATTATATATATATATAGGAATTCAAAAGTTAACTAAAATGACTCCATGTAAAGACTCCCACGTGGCCAGTATCAGGATATTGAAAATAACAAATCATGTTAATGCCTTTTGAATTTTTGATTCACGTGGGCAAGGCAATTTCAGTTATATATATATATATATATATATATATATATATATATATATATATATATATATATATATATATATATATATATATATTATTTTAATAATTTTATAATTAAAATAAATAATTTATTTTAATTTTAAAATAAAAGGTTTATTTTAATCTTAAAATATAAAGTTTATTTTAATTTTAAAATTAGAATTTCATGCTAACTAATTAGAGTTGGAATTGGATTCCATGATAACTAATTGGAGTTGAAATTGGATTTTATGTTTCCTAAAATAAAGGAGTTTATTTGTGAATAGGAAAGTGAATCCATCTTTCCTTAAATAATGGAGTTTATTTAGATATGAAATAAGATTTCATATTATTCAAAATAAAAGAGTTTATTTGTGAATAGGAAAGAGAATCCTAATTTCCCTAAATAAAGGAGTTTATTTAGATATGAAATAAGATTTTATATTATTCAAAATAAAAGAGTTTATTTGTGAATAGGAAAGAAAATTTGTGTTTCCTTTAATAAATTTTTTTAGATGGAATTGGATTCCATAATTAATTAAAATAAAGGAGTTTATTTTAATTAAAGATTTTGATTAAAATAAAATAGTTTATTTTATTCAAAATTGGATAAATTAAAATAAAATAGTTTTATTTTGATTTAAATTTGGATTAAAATAAAGGAGTTTATTTTGATTCAAATTAGATTTTATACTAACAAAATTTGCCCATTAAATGATATCAATATATATATATATATATATTAAATGTTTATTATTCATGAGATGAATGTTATTTATTGATGCATATGGTGATATGTATGATAATAAATGGGATTGATTATGGACTATTGACCAATGTGATTGGATTTCATTTTAGTTGGATGCATGAATGTATGAGTTTTATTAAATGGGGTCTGCGTACCTCGTCTTCTCTAATTTTTTCTTAATGTAAATTCTATCTCCCTCCTATGTACTTCCCCTTGACTGCTGATCAAGGTTTCTATTTATTTTAAATAGTTATTGTAATAGGAATAGTTAGAATTAATTTTGAAGAATTGGAGATCAAGGATCAAGAAGCGCGTGAAGACCCGTTTGTAATGGAGCCCGTGTTTAAATGTAATAGTTATATTTAAATATTAATTTTTGCACCCCTAGGGTTTGACCTTTTGGTTCACTTGGTGGCTCTAGTGAACCAAACTGGAATAAAAGTCCATAATCAATCCAGGTAGAATATAGTATTCTATATGTGCATGCTTATATTATATATATTATATATTATGCAAACATGCTTCGCATGTTAATTAATATGACGCGTATTTTATATATATATGTGCATGCGCGCTAAACAAGATGAGACAATTAATAACAAACCCCTCAAATATTTTATATTAAGTTGTAACGTTCAAAGATATTTGGAATATCGAACGTCGCCTTCTAACATGATAGAAACAATAGAGTATTGAATATTTAATATGAGTTTGTTGTGCACACACAAGGCGAGTATTAAATATTTAAGATGTTATTTTTATTACATATGATGTTTATAAGGAATTGAACATTACTGCTTTGTTGTGCACACACAAGGGCTGTAGTTTTCTCTTCACTTATATGGAAATGCTGGGTCTGACTTAACTTAAATTATTTTAGTTCGGATGTGCACACACTTGACCATTATGATTTAAGAGGCAAAATACAAGGAATTACATAGTTGATGTAATTGACAAGAGTTGTCTACCTATTTATTTATATATAGTTTGTTGTGCACACACAAGGCTATATACATTTGAAATGGGATCCTTATTCTTACTAGCATATCTTTAATAGATTTTGCCGAACTATATAGTGAGGGTAATATAGTTTGAAGAAAATAGTGGGAGATACCAATTTAAAACAAGACCTAATTTATTTTGGTAATTAATAAAAGACCTATGTTAAAATGTTGTTAATTACAAATTCATTTACAGAATTTTACAATGTCTAAATTACTATCACTGCGTAGCATATTAGATGCTAAATTAACCGGACCGAATTAAACGGATTGGTTAAGGTAATTGAGAATAGTTCTCACGGCTGAAAAGCTATCTTATGTCCTTAATATGCATATCCCTGTAATGGTTGCAGACAATGCCTCTAAGGAAGATATTGCTACTTTTAGAAAGTGGCTAGATGATGTATAGTTGGCTCAATGCATCATGCTCGCATCTATGAGTAACGAGCTTCAGCGTCAGCATGAAACTATGGATGCTCCTATTATATTCCTGCACATCAAGTGGTTGATGGTGAGGAAAGTAGGACTGATAGATATCAGATATCTAAGGAGCTCTTCCGATCTAGAATGACCGATGACACTACGGTACAGATAAAAGTTGTGACGCCCCCAAAATTAGGTATACATCACCCATCTTGAGTCGCCAGATACATGGTACAGAATTCAAATACAACTTACTAATACAACTGTCGTGTACAATACGACAAAACATAACTGTGAGTTTGAATACAATTATTGTCTACTAGAGATCATACAAACTCAAAAGGTGTCCTCAATACAATTATTGTCACACTATTTAACAGAATAGTGAGGACTACTAATACTATTCTCTGGTCCATCACTCCGTTCCCCGACTCGTCCCAGCTATATTCTCATTTCCTGAAGAGAACAGTGAAAGAAAGGGTGAGCTCAACTAGCCCAGTAAGAAATATTATGACTAAGATAATGCAGAATAAATTATCATTAGCCTTCAACAGTGTTAAACTGATAAAATACAATAAACATCAAGTTTAACTACAGCGGAACCAGCAATCCATTAAAAGAGTCAAGTAGAAAATGAAATCTACTATCTTTTATGATTTAAAAGGTTTTTCATCATCGTTATAGCTGAGACTCAGCTTAATAAATATTCCACATCATCGAATCACCCCCGCACTACGGCCAAGGATATTCTTTAGTATCACGACCACAATTATTCATGCACTACGGCTAAGAATATTTGTGTATTCATTAATGGTCATGATCATGCCAACAACTGTCCATCAATGCACTACGGGCCAATGAGGATTTTTAATTTTTATATCATTTATAATATTACGGTCATGATTACACCGAATAATCCCTGGTCATAATCATACCAAGTCCATCTATGCACTACAGGCCACAGATGACTTTCAACAAAATATAAACATGAGGATGATGACAATGATATAAAAATTCAATAAAACAAGTTCAAGAATTATTTTATCCAGGAATTATTAACGTTCAAATTTGTCAACACGATACTGTTTTGTGGTGTAAAATTCAAGAATGATCAGAAGAATATTTCTATGAAAGGATACTGGATGAAGCGCAAATATTAAGGATATTCCACTAATTTCATGGAGTATAGAAGTCAAAGATTTATCCAACTGAGTATAATAAAGAATGAAATAACAAAAGAAATCACCATGCATGCGATAGACCGCACAGACAGGTTATTCCAGCAGAATAATAATAACGGAACCAGGTCAGGTGAAATTCACACCGACAGGATGTTCCAACAGAATAATAAAGAATGGAACCAGGTCCGGTGTAAAACACACAGACAGGATATTCCAACAGAATAATAAATAATGGAACCAGGTCCGGTGTAAAACACACAGACATGATATTCCAACAGAATAATAAAGAATGGAATCAGGTCCGGTGTAAAACACACAGACAGGATATTCCGACAGAAATATAAAGACAGGATAGTAAATGGATGTCACCAAGTATAGGGTATTCCGCGTATACCGGTTATTCCAACAGAATAATAATGAATGGAATAACATAAGGATTTCACCAAGTATAGGGTATTCCGCATATACCGGTTATTCCAACAGAATAACAAAGAATAGAATAAGTTCTCTTCAGGAAGAAAGAATAACACCCCTTACCTTATTTAGGAGATTGAATACTGCAGTGTAATAACCGAATACTCTTCTTCTTTCTCTCTTATTCTCTCTATACTTTCTCTCTCTATAGCTTGAGCGAATTCGTGAGAAATAATGAAGCCCTAGGCCTCTATTTATAGAAGATTTATTACTATTTACGAAAGTATTTACTATTTACGAAGGTAATTACTATTGACGAAGGTAATTACTATTTACGAAGGTAATTACTATTTACGAAGGTAATTACTATTTACGAAGGTAATTACTATTTACGAAGGTAATTACTATTTATGAAAAAAGACTCTTAGATGATGACATATGGCCCCCCATAAATAATTCAACTTACCACAAACGTCTAATAATAGACTCTTTATATACATCAAGGATTGAATAAAAATTACCAGAAATTATTTTATTTTTAATCAGCACATATTTAATCTTTCAACAATTATTAATCATTTATAACTTGTCGTCTCAATTATTGTTTAAATAATATAACATATTATACAGATGATACTGTGACAATAATTGAATCAATAATATAAGAGATATGATGCAGCAATTACTGTAACAATAATTGAGTATAGCTGAGTGACTTCTCACGTAAGCATCAATAATCAATACCGTGTGCTACTATGCAACAACGCGTATTACTGTACTTTTACTACCGAGTAGTTCAACAGTTTTAACGGTAACACCTCCGCCGTTATTTTATAGAAAGATAATTTTGTCGTTTTCTAACTACGATAATACTTCCGTTGTGGGGTCCACCAATGATTGTGCCGTCGTACGAATATTCCCCGACAAAAAGAATATTCCCCGACCAAACGAATATTTTATAACAACTTGCGTACTTTGCAAAATTTATAAATATTACCCACAACTATAACATTATATCCAATTTATTCCATAATATTCAAAAATAATAATTATAGAAAATTCATCTTTATTTATAAAAACTGGGGTCTTACAAAAGTCCTTAACATAATCAATTTGATTGATCAATTAGGACAACGGGTTTTGTCATGGATGGAGAGTTGAGCCAAGATTTGATCTTACACTCACTTCCGGACTCCTTTCACAATTGTTGTGAATTTTTCATATGAACAAGCTAGATATCAGCCTCGCTGATTTGCTTAACATGTTGAAAAATATTGAGTCACTTTCCAACCAAGAAAGACCATGTCTTACTGGTTTGGGCCAAAGGATCTTCTGAAAAGAAGAACGATTCAAAGAAGGTAAATAGAAAGGTGTAAACAAAGGATAATAAGAACAAAATTAATACGGATAGCAAAGGAGTTTGCTTTCACTGCAATAAGCCTGGACACTGGAAAGAAACTGCGAGAAGCATCTTGCAGAGGCTAACCAAAGAAACTTAGTGAAGTTTCGGTTACAATACAATTTTGTTCATGATTTAAAATAAATTTTTCTTTAAGTCAAGGTTCTACTTGGGTATTGGATACCGACTTTGGTTATCATAAATATAGATTTATGAAGGGACCAAGCAGAAGTAGAAAGCTAAACAAAGATAAGCAATCCTATGTGTGGAAAATGAAGCAAAGGTTGCTACATTAGCTATAGAAACTTATAGTTTAGCATTGCCTACGGGCAAATCTATTAAGTCAATAAGTTGTTATTGTATTCATGTTCTTGTTAGAAACATTATTTCTATTTTATTGTTGGACAATGAAATCTTTGGTATTATAATTAAGAACAATTGTTGTTCTATTTATAATAATAATGTTTTGTATAGAACTGGAATATTACTTAATGGATTTTGTGTACTTGACTTACGTGAAAATAATTTTACGAATTGAACAAACTAGTATAAGAAAATGAGATGATCATTCAAAGAGTTGAATGTGTGTATTTGTTGAAATACAAGTGTGAATTATTTGAAAGGTTCAAAGAATTCAGAAGTGAAACGACATGGCAAAGTATTGGGATTCTTTGATCGGATCAAGGAAGCAATACTTGTGCAATGAGGTTTTAAATCATCTCAAATGGTTTTCTCACAATGGACGCCTCCCGATACACAATAATTGATTGATGTATCTGAAAGGAAAAATTGTACCTTGTTGGACATGGTGCGGTCCATAATGATTTTACCGTAATTCAAGTATCCTTCTAGGATCATGTCCTAAAAATTACTGCATATCTACGGAAAAGGTAACCTCAAAATCCGGCCCCAAGACTCCATAAAAGTTATGGACAGGGAGGATTCATAATCTTAAGTATGTTAAGATAAGGGGTTGTCCAACTTATGTGAAACGGTTTCAGAGGATAAGCTTGGGACAAAATTTGACAAGTATAGATTTGTGGGACATCCTAAAGTAAGTTTAGGGCATATGTTCTATAATCCTACTTAGCAAAAGGTGTTTGTTGCGAAACATGCTGCCTTCTAAGATAAAGGTGTTTATCATTGAAAGGGCTAGTGGGAGAATAATACATCTTGAAAAGTTCAAGAACCACAAAACACTACAAGTCAAATAAGAGGAACCTATAGATAGACCTATTGTACAACAACTGAATCGTAAATCTGGAATAGTACCGAAGATTCCTAGAAGGTATGGATTCATCATGGATGATGATGATGAGGTACGTATCATAGAAGATGATGATCCAGTTATATACGATGAGGTAAGAGTTGTAGACACTCAGAGAAATGGATTGAAGCAATCTTCTCAAAAATGGAACATTCATTTTGATATAATAATCAAAAGAGTTTGATTTTATCAAAAACAAGAATGAACCTAGTGTTACAAAAGGGTCAGTGGGAGCGTCGTGACATTTCTGGTATTATATGTTGATATAATACGGATAAGGAATGACATGCCAATGCTAAAATCAATAAAGATAAAGTTGTCTAAACATTTCTCCATGAATGATTTGGGAAGAGTATCTTAATTGGGGATGCAAATCTATATAGATAGGTTTAAAAGGATGCTCGGCTTAACCCAAGGAACGTATATTCATTTGATGCTAAAGTCGTTTAGCATGACAAACTCTATGTGATGTCTCATGTTGATGAGCCATGGAGTGTATCTCTCTTAATAGTCCCCATAGACTCCTAAAAGAGAGATCGCATGAGTGACAATCATGTATGCAATGAAATATACGCGACCTGATGTTGATCAGTCATATTCTGGAGAAGTTCACTGTGAGACAGTGAAAAACATCTCAAAGTACTTAACCGGCACTAAGGATGTGATCATAATACATGGTGGGCCTGAATTAAAACTAGAGGGCTTAACAGACTCAAGTTTAACTAGAGGACTTAACAGACTCAAGTTTTTTCAGACAGACCAAGACGACAGAAAATCCACTTTAAGGTAAAGGGTTACCTTGAACGGTGGTGCAGTGAATTGGAAAGGTTCCAAACAGTAAAGAGTTGCTGGTGTAGTGATAAAGACAAAGTGTATAGCTATAAATGAAGCTGCAAGTTGATTGTTTGGATTAAAAGTTCATTACAGAACTAGGAATTGTTCCTAAGTCTCATCTTGGATCTGAACATGTGTTGTGGCACTTTTATTTGATTATAAGAATCATTGAAAGATGGGAAATCACTAAAGAGATAGTGGACTCTCAAGAACAACATTACATATCCATTTACTGAAGCTTATCCAACAGCAGGATAATCGTCACTTAGAGAAGAAGAGTATGAGATACCATGACGATTGGCTTTAGCGCAAGTGGGAGATTGAAAGTAGTATGCACACAAGCCAATCATGTTTGATGATAAAGCATATACTTTGTAAACAATCTTATTCATTTATTAATAAAAAGTATTTATTTATTAAAGGCTTTTAATTATCTACATGATGCTGTTTTATAATATGTGATAAACCCATAGTTTTAAGCAATGCTTTTAGAATAATGATGATGATCATTCTAATGAGATCTAAATTCTTAGAAAGCTTAAAACTAAAATAATTCCCAATCGTTGGATTACTAAATTGGGGATTAGTGAATCCGGATAGATTGGTACATACGTTGCTTGCCCATTGGATGAGGATGATTGATCTCATGATCATTTGTGTGGAGACACTAAAGCAAGTATGTAGGTGCTTATTAGAGAATAAGTTCACTGAACGTGACTCGCTAAGGAATACCTAATGGAGTTTTACTTGCATGTCAATAGGAATTCCTGTAGTGATAGTAGTACAAGTGATCCTTGGACTTGAGATCATCATAGTATCTTGTGTATGATGAGTTATACTTTGACTTATTCCTTAAGACCCTTAGGGTATATCAAAGGGTATGCTTGGGTATAATAAGTTGTACATGGAGATAATGTATGATCAATAAAGAATCTACCACTTCTAGTAAAAGAAGAGAAATGTCCTATGTGATTCGATAAATGACAACCCAGTAGTCCTTGGCCAAGGCAGAATGAAATTAGAAAGGAGTTTCTAATTTGCATTATTTGGAGTTGTGCATTTAAGAGTTGAAATACATATAATTAAATAAAATAAGACTTGACAGAAATTCCATGTCTTATATTTAATTGGGACATTGTATGGTGGAAGGATTAAATTACACGGTAACTATTTACTCAAAGGTTCTTTTATGATTAATGTTGAAATCTATATTATCTGGAAAGTCGTTGATCGCTAGGGAGGCTTATCCCTATTGTAGAATAAATATTATTTATTTAAATAAATTATTAGTTTAATTTATTTATTTAAATAAGATTAGAATTGTTCTAATTGATTTATTCACAACCGGTTTAATATGGAGAACTTAAAGGGTCACACCATAAAAGGAAGAATAATTATTTAAGAAGTTAATGGCATAATCGTAATAATAAGTTAAGTATATTTAATTTAATCTATGGTGATAGAATAAATTAAATAGCTTAATATTTATTATTTAATATTTTGGAAATATTAAATATAAATTAATAAGAGGAGTCTTATTATTATTATTACTATTATTATTATTTAATTCCTAAAGGAGTTTGGGAATTAATTAATAAAAGTACTCTCAAATATCCTAATAGGATTAGGAGGCAAATTAATTAAAAGAGTTTAATTAATTATCTCTAATAAGATTAGGGAGCTTAATTAATTAAAAGGTTAATTAATTATTTCTAATAAGATTAGGAGCCTAATTAATTAAAAGAGTTTAATTAATTAAAATAAAACCCAATTCCTTAATTGTTAAGGATGGGTTGCCCACATCTATAAATAAGAGGAGTCTTATTATGGGTGAGAGATAGGTTGACGTATTATTAGAATACATAATTCCAATAGTTGGGAGAGTACGCCCCTTTTTCTATAGAGATAGAAAACTAGGGTTTGAGCCAAATACCCATCTTCTTGAATTCTTCTTCTTCCTTGGTGGATCACCTCTAGAGGCCAAACACTTGGGTGGCTAACGTTGATCAAAGGAAGGAACCCAACCAGGTGGATTCAAGTTGAACGCGAAAAGGATTGGAGGTGAACTTGTACCTGAGGAAGCTCGATCTTCAAGGGTATGATTCTTGTTCTTTCTTTTTTGTTTAATTAATAATTGTGCATAAAGGGTGATCCAGGTTTATGGTTTGTAAAAATTTTAAACTCTGATTTTACACGTTTCCGCTATATTTTTGCAATTTAATTGCGTTCATGAATATTATAAACCTAACAATTGTACTATAGCGAAACCAAGTTCAGCGGGAGTGGTGATTCCAAGGACTGTCTCGGATAAGTCGAAATCAGCGGTTCCTGGAAGAACGTTTGTCGTGACTGGCCAAAACGTGAGGAACCCAAATGAAGTGATCACAGGTAAGTTAATCTTGAATTCTTGCGAAGTTTATACCTTACTAGATACTGGTTCTACCCATTCTTTTATCTCTCCTGCTTGTGCTCAACGTTTAAACTTGACTCCGGAGAAATTAGATTTTGATTTATCTGTTGAAACTCCATTAGGTGAAACCTTCGTTACATCTACAGTTTATAAATCTTGCATGATCCAAGTTGGCACTATCACATTACCTGTGGATCTTTTCTCTTTAAAGATACTTTCTTTTGATGTGATTTTAGGAATTGATTGGTTAACCACTCATCATGCCAAAATTGATTGTTTTCGTAATGTTGTTAGTTTTCATATTCCTAACCAACCTGTCATACGAATTCAAACCACTAAACCACTAAAATCAGTCACTGTCATATCAAGCCACAAAGCTATTCGTTTATTGAAAAACGGATACGAAGCTTTCTTAGCCCATTTTATGGATTTGAATAGAGACAAGTCAGATTTGGATAATATTTATGTTGTTAAAGAATTTCCTGATGTATTTCTGGAAGAACTTCCCGGTCTACCCCCGAAACGTGAAGTTGAATTCTTTATTGATCTTGAACTGGGTACAAAACCCATTTCTAAAACCCCATATCGAATGGCTCCTATTGAACTTCAGGAGTTAAAAGTCCAACTACAGAAATTGTTAGACATCGGTTTCATTCGTCCTAGTACATCTCCTTGGGGTGCTGCTGTATTATTCGTAAAGAAGAAAGACGGGAGTATGCGACTTTGTATTGACTACCGAGAATTAAACCATGTCACCATCAAGAATAGGTATCCACTACCTCGCATTGATGACCTGTTTTACCAGTTGCAAGGAGCATAATTCTTTTCAAAGATCGATCTTCGTTCTGGATATCATCAGCTGAAGATTAAATCTGAGGATATTCCAAAGTCTGCCTTTAGAACTCGTTACGGGCATTATGAATTCTTAGTGATGTCTTTTGAATTGACTAATGCCTCTGCTGCCTTCATGGATATGATGAACCGAGTATTCAAGAATATTTGGATCAATTCGTTGTTGTCTTTATTGATGACATCCTCATCTATTCCAAAAGTCGTGAAGATCATGAGCACCATTTGAAGCTAGTACTTCAAAGACTTCGTGAACACAAGCTTTATGCTAAGCTAAAGAAATGCGAGTTTTGGCTTGAGGAAGTAGCATTCCTTGGGCACGTGGTGTCAAAACATGGAGTATCTGTGGACCCGGCGAAGATTGAAGCAATACAAAGTTGGGAGCAGCCAAAGTCGGTGACCGAAGTGCGTAGCTTTCTGGGCTTAGCTGGTTATTATCAAGATTAGTGGAAGGATTTTCTCGAATCGCTACTCCGTTAACTCAGCTGACTCGGAAGGATGTAAAATTTGTATGGAACGAGGAATGCAAGAAGAGCTTCCAAGAGCTCAAGAGGAGACTCATTTCGGCACCTGTTCTAACAATACCATCTGGTTCGGATGGATTTGTTATCTACAGCGATGCTTCTGGCAAGGGGTTAGGATGTGTTCTCATGCAACATGAGAAAGTCATAGCCTATGCCTCACGACAACTCAAAGAATATGAGAGGAATTATCCTACTCATGATCTGGAGTTGGCAGCAGTCGTATTCGCGTTGAAGATATGGAGACACTACTTGTACGGGGAGAAAGTGGAGATTTATACGGACCATAAAAGCATTAAATATTTCTTCACCCAAAAAGAACTCAACATGCGGCAATGACGTTGGCTTGAGCTGTTGAAAGATTATGATCACACTATTCAATATCATCCTAGAAAAGCGAACGTAGTAGCTGACGCATTGAGTAGAAGATCATATACGAGTACGAGTGCAATATTGTCAACGCAAAGGCCCATTTTGTATGACTTGAAAAGGATGGAGGTAGAATTAAAGACTCCAGGGACCCACATGATGATGGAGAATATACGAGTAGAACCAACTTTAATTGATAAAGTTAAAGCTGCTCAAGCTACGGACCTGGGGCTGATACAAATGAAGAAGAAAGTGCAAGAAGGTGCTATTCCAGAAGCAAGAATCGATAAAGAAGGAATACTTCGAGTCAACTCTAGACTTTGCATTCCGAACGATTCTGACTTGAAGCATAGAATCATGATGGAGGCACACAACACCCCGTTTGCAATCCATCCTGGGAGTACCAAAATGTATCATGATATTCGACACACATTTTGGTGGAATAATATGAAGAGAGATCGCAGAGTTTATCTCGAGGTGTTTAACTTGTCAACGTGTAAAGGCGGAGCATCAAATGCCAAAAGGTCCATTGCAACCACTTGAGATTCCAGAATGGAAGTGGGAACACATTACAATGGATTTCGTTACAGGTCTTCCCAAGGTTTCTCAAGGTATAAATGCTATTTGGGTTATTGTTGATAGATTATCCAAGTCTGCCCATTTCTTGCCGATACGTGAGACTTATTCCCTTGAACGTCTTGCTCGTATGTACGTGAATGAGATTGTGAGATTGCATGGACATACTAGTATCCATAGTTTCGAATCGTGACCCAAGATTCACTTCACGATTTTGGGTTAGCTTGCAGAAAGCTATGGGCACGGATTTATGATTCAGTTCAGCATACCATCCTCAAACTGGACGGACAATCAAAGAAGACTATTCAAACCCTCAAAGATCTATTAAGACTTTGTGTCCTAGATTTTAAAGGAAGTTAGGATAAGTACTTGTCACTGGTGGAATTCTACTACAACAGCAGTTGTCAAGCAAGTATAGGCATGGCTCCATTTGAGGCATTGTATGGATGAAAGTGTCGATCTCCAGTTTGTTGGGACGAGGTGGGAGAAGCAACGTTGTTGGGACCAGAATTAGTACGCGTGACTATAGAAAAAATCTAAATGATTCGACAATGTATTCAAACTTCACAAGATCGACAAAAGAGTTATGCTAATCTTCATAGAAAGGACATGGAGTTTAATATTGGGGATCATGTATTATTACGTGTTGCTCCATGGAAGGGAGTTACAAGATTTGGAAAGAGAGGAAAGCTCAATTCAAGATTTGTTGGTCCATTTGAGATTCTTGACCGAATAGGAAACGTGGCCTATAGACTCGCGTTACCTCCAAGTATGTCTCGTGTTCACAATGTATTTCCACATATCTATGCTTCGTAAATATGTGAAAGACCCGAACCACATTATTGCGTTAGAACCAGAAGAGATAGCTAAAGATTTAACGCACGAAGAGGTACCTATTAAGATCTTGGATAGGAAAGAGCATGTTCTACGCACCAAGATTATACCACAAGTTAAGGTTTTGTGGAGAAACCATGCTATTGAGGAAATGACATGGGAGTTGGAGTCAGAAATAAAAGTGAGGTACCCTCACCTTTTCGATACACCAGGTACGTACGTCAATTTCAAGAAAGAAATTTCATAAGGAGGGGATGTTGTAAGACCCCAACTTATTATAAATAAAATTGAATTTTCCTTTATTCATTATTCTAAATTAATAAGGGTTAATTTGATATAATTCTTTGGTTATGGGTGAAATGTGAAAATTTTGCAAAATAAACAAGTGGTTACTAAAATAATCATTGCTGTCGGGGAATATTCGTTTGGTCGTGGAATATTCTTTTTGTAGGGAATATTCGTACGATGGCTCAGCCATTTGTGGGCCCCATACCAGAAAACGGTTGGATGAAAGAAAACGACAAAGATTGAGTTTTATAAATAACAGCATAAATTATTACCGTTAACAATGTTGGGTTACCTGGTGGTTAAAATACAGTAATACGCGTGGTTGCACAGTAGCACACGGTATTGCACAGTATTGTTGAATTATTGATTCGTACGTAAGAAGACACTACTCAATAATTATTATAGTAGTTACTGTTCATTATTTTATTATATTGATTCAATAATTGCTGCATTGTTAGTTTATATTATTATTGTTTCAATAATTGTCACTGCACAGTATTTCTCATTATCAGATCAATAATTCGTATTATTTGAATAATATTATTAGATAGCATTATTGGAAATGTCTAGAAAGTTCTGTCAAGGAGAGGTTTGGTCATCTAATTGCGCGCCAGTAAGGAGAAATCCTTATTGGAAAGCCCCTTCTTTCCTGGGAACAGCCTGGTTGTCATAATTGTGATTCTGTAATATTATTTATAAATAATTAATTATTGATTTATATGATAATGAAATATTTATTTGATATAAATGATGGATATATTTATTTTATGCTGTTATAATTGAAGGAATTAATGTTGAGGTGTTTTTGTCAGAATGGAGGTATTAAAAATTAAATCACTGTTCTTGAGATATATTGCGTGAGTTATAATTTTTAATCTGACCATTGGATCGATGTGATTTTTGGTTATGTTATAAATATATAAGTTGAGTATATGTCCACAAATTTTGAACCGTTAAAAATGAACGAATGATTTGTTATGAATTTTAAGAGGTGTCTGATTCAGAAATTAGGGTTATAATTGATTTTGTTGGAAAATTCTAGAATTGAGTGGGCCCCACTTGTGGTTGGTGAAAAAATGTGCTGAATTTTATTTCAAATGTGGTGGGTGGTAATAGTAGCAGGTAAAGCCATCAGGTAACAGGTCAAGTCTGCTTCGGCGGGCTAACATTTTCCTATAAATAGAGGGCTAAGTTAGAATTGAAAATCACACCAGAAACATAAGCTTTCTCTCTTTCTCTCTCTCTCTCTCTATATTATCGAGCGTATTCTTGTGAGTATACTTTGAGTGTTGCTATACGATATGAGTTTTTGTCAGCACTATACCGAAATTAAGTCAGAAGTGCGGTTATTTTGAGGTAAGGGATGTTATTTCTTTCGCAAATGATATTATTTTTTTCAATATCATTATGCCAAAATATTGGTTGAACTTTTTATCAAATTTGGAACTTGTTGTGTCGGGGTTACTATTCACGTATACGGGACTATTCACGTATACGGCACTATTCACGAATATGGCACTATTCACCGAAAAATGAAAATTTTCATTTTTGTCCAATATGTCTATTTTGGCTATTATCTTTAATTGTATCCATGTTTTGATCGTTATTTTTGAATTCTGCTTCAAAATTAGTTATTATGGAGTATTATTGATCTTGGATAAAACTGTTATACGAATCCCTAATATTTGTCCTTCTATCTCACTGGATTCGTTCTTAAAAATATTTTTCATCATCCTCAGTCTTTAGTGATGGTATTATTGAATATCTTTGGCCTGTAGTGCAAAGATAAATGATTACTAATGAATATCTTTGGCCCGTAGTGCAAAGATGAACATGTGTTGAGATAAACATGACCAACCGGTGGTATATATGAATATCTTTGGCCTGTAGTGAAAAGATGATTAAATATGTATATTGATTGTTGTTACAGGGATAAAATATTGATGATGGACTCTTAAATATTAGAAGATAATAGAATTCATCCTCTACGTGACTCTTCTAATGGATTGCTTTTTCCGCTGTAGTTGTTGATCTAAAACTTGTTGTCTATTGTATTCTATCAGATTTTTCCCTGTTGAAGACTAACGATAATTTGTTGTATATTATCTTAGTCATAATATTCTTTACTGGGCTAGTTGAGCTCACCATTTTCCTTTTTGTTCCATTTTTCTTCTCAGGAGGTGAGAACATAGCAGGATCGAATCGGAGTATGGAGTGAGGTTTCTAAAAAGATGTTTTAGCAGTCCTCACTATTTCTCTAAAATAGTGTTTGAATAATTATAATAAGGACTTATTTACGTGTGGATATTGTCTAGCAGATAATATATGTATTTAAACTCACAGTATGTATTGTCGTATTTCACACGACATTTGTATTATTGAAGTTGTAGTTTGCTTTATGTACCATGTATTTGGCAACTCAGAATGGGTGTTGTATACCTGTTTTGGGGGCGTCACAGTTGGGACCCACTCTTATTTGACAACACATGGGCTGCTGATTTTTGTCTAAGAAGGCATGTTTGACTCAAAATGGTGGGTGGTGTAGATGATTGAAAAGAAAAATAATATATTTTATTATTTTAGTCTCCTATGACGTTCTAGCATTTTCCTATAAATAGTCGCTTAGGTTAGAATTGAAAATCACACCAGAAATAAGTTTTCTTTCTCTCTATATTGTCGAGCGTATTTTAGTGAGTATTTATATACTTTGAGAGTTGTTGTTCGGTACAAGTTTCCTTCGTCTTTTTATCCGATATTCCGATAAAAAATAACATTATTTTGAGGTAAGGGGTGTTATATTCTTCTTAAAATGATATTTTCTTCAATATCATTATACCAAAATGTTGGTATGAACTTTTTATCAAATTTGAAACTTTTTGTGTCGGGGTTACTATTCACGTATACGACACTATTCACGAATACGACACTATTCACCGAAAAATGAATTTTTCTTCTTTTTGTCCAAGATGTCTATTATGGTTACTATCTTTGATTGTATCCATTTTTTGATCTTTATTTTTAAATTCTACTTCAAAATTGGTTATTATGAAGTATTATTGAACTAGGATAAAACTATATACGAATCCCTAATATTTGTTCTTTTGCTTCACTTGATTCGTTTACTTTAAAATATTTTTCATATTTCTCAGTTCTAAATGATGATATTACTGAATATCTTTGGCATGTAGTGCAAAGATGAATGATTAACTGATGAATATCTTTGGCCCGTAGTGCAAAGATGAACAGGTGTTGAGATGAACATGACCAACTGGTGATAAAAATGTATATCTTTGGCCTGTAGTGCAAAGATGAATATTTGTTTAAAGATATATATTGATTGTTGTTACAGGAAAAATATTGATAATGGACTTTTAAATCTTAGAAGATAGTGAAATTCTTTCTCTACTTGAAACTTTAATGGATTGCTGTTTCCGCTGCAGTTGTTGATCTAAAACTTATTGTCTATTATATTTTATCAGATTTTTCCATGTTGAAGACTAATGATAATTTGTTGTATATTATCTTAGTCATAATATTCTTTACTGGGCAAGTTGAGCTCACCCATTTCCTTTTTGTTCCATTTTTCTTCTCAGGAGGTGAGAACATAGCAAGATCTAGTCGGGGTATGGAGTGATGGTTCTAGAAAGATGTATTAGCAGTCCTCACGATTTCTCTAAAATAGTGTTTGAATAATTGTAATGAGGACTTATTTGAGTGTGGATATTATCTAGAAGACAATATTTGTATTTAAACACATAGTATGTGTTGTCGTAGTTTGCACAACAATTGTATTATTGAAGTTGTAGTTTGCTATATGTACAATGTATTTGGCGACTCGGAATGGGTGTTGTATACCTATTTTGGGGGCGTCACAGGGGTGATATGTTGTTGCGACTCTATAATTAACCCCATATTTTTCTAAGAAAGCTGTGAATACTTTATTGGAAAAGTGACTACCCTCATAACTTATAATTGCTCTTGGTGTGCCAAACCGTGTGAAAATATTCTTATGTAAGAACTTGAGAACCACTTTGGCATCGTTAGTGGGGAGTGCTACAGCTTTAACCCATTTTGTCACATAATCAACCGCAAACATGATGTATTGATTATTGAAAGATGGGTGAAATGCCCCATAAAATCCATTCCCCATACGTCAAAAATTTCCACTTCCATGGTAGTTTGTAATGGCATCTCAATCCGCTTTTATATGTTACCCACCCTTTGACATTTGTCGTAAGTTTTCAAAAATTGGTGGGCATCTTTGAATATAGTAGGATAATAGAATCCTGCTTGAAGTATCTTTGCCACCGTCCTCTCACTCCCATAGTGTCCCCCGTATGCAAATGAATGACACTCTTCCAATATATTATTTACTTCGCTATATGACACGTATCGACGAATTATTTTGTATGCACACTGTTTGAATAAATATGGTTCGTCCTACATGTGCCTCTTGACGTCATGTATGAACTTCTTCTTTTGCTGGCCTGTAAGATCAGGGGGAAGGATGTTGCTCACCAAGTAGTTTTCAAAATCTGCATACCATGAAAATTTTGCGTTGACTCCAAACAGCTGCTCATTTAGGAATGACTCGTTTATTAAACACTAATCTGCTCCATTTTTGTCTGGATTTTCTAACCGTGAAAGATGATCTACAACTTGATTCTCTGTCCCCTTTCTATCTTTTATTTCTAAATCAAATTCATGTAAGAGAAGTATCCATCTGATAAGTCTAGGCTTAGCATCCTTCTTTGAGATTAAATAGCGAATTGCTGAGTGATTTGTGTAAACCACCACCTTTGTCCCTATCAAATATGCCCGAAATTTGTCAAAGGCATATACCACTTCAAGTAACTCTTTTTCTGTAGTTGTATAGTTCAGTTGTGCATACATAAGGGTTTTACTTGTATAGTATATGGCGTGGAATATCTTTTCACGACTTTGACCCAAAACAACCCCTACTACATAGTCGCTCACATCGCACATTAATTCAGAGGGAATAGTCCAATCTGGTGCGACAATCATTGGTGTTGTAGTAAACTTTTTCTCTGATTGGACAAACGCTGTTCTATAATCCTCATCAAAATTAAAAACTGAATCTTTCTCTAAGAGACTGCACAATGGTTTTGCAATCTTAAAGAAATCTTTTATAAATCTCCTATAGAACCCGACATGTCGAAGAAAGCTACGGATTCCCTTTACTGAAGTTGATGGTGGTAGATTTTCAATTGTTTCCAACTTTTCTTTATCAACCTCTAATCCCTTCGCCGAAACCTTGTGCCTCAAGATTATTCCTTCTTCGATCATAAAGTGGCACTTTTTCCAGTTAAGTACCAAATTTGTTTCTACACATCGCTTTAGAACCATGACCAAATTCTCTAAACAGACATCAAAATTATCTCCATAGACAGAAAAGTCATCCATGAAGACTTATACATTCTTCTCCACTATGTCTGAGAAGATGGTCATCATACACCGTTAGAAGGTTACGGGTGCATTACACAAGCTAAAAGACATTCTCGTGAAAGCAAAGGTTCTGTATGGGAACATGAAAGTGGTTTTCTCTTGATCTTCAGGAGCAATGACTATTTGATTATACCCCGAATACCCATCTAGTAAGCAATAAATTCGTGCCCCGTCAGTCTATCCAAAATCTGATTGATAAAAGGCAGAGGAAAGTGGTCTTTGCGGGTTACTCAGATGAATGGGATTTATACCCGCGAATCAGATACTTTATGGCTTAAATAGTTGTCTGATCTTCGTAGATTTTATATAGTTTTATATGATTATAGTGTTATTATGCTTAACCGACGTATTGCAGGGCTTTACAGGACTTTTCTAGCTTTCAGGGACAAAATGGTCATTTCGCATGCACTCGTGTTGTGACGCCAATGCTAAGCTTTGTGCTCGCGCCGCAGTGCCACCCTCTTGTATTGCTGACATCACTGTGGCACCGTAGCGCCACTGGTCCTTTATGGGCTCGCCCTGCAGCGCGAGCTCCGGTGTTTTCCAAGCTGACGTGGCGCCGCAGCGCCACCCATAGGCCTATTACCCGTGCTGCAACGCGAGCTCCAGTGCCCAAGCAGAGAGGGGCTTGGTTTGACCTAGCGAAAGAAGGAAAGAGATATATATATATATCAGAAATGAGCCTCTGCAAACATATATCAGACCATACATCATATAATCAGATAACTTAGGATAGAATAATGTAGTTTTCTCCTTTCTTCTGTAATTTCTCTTTTTTTCTCTTAGTTAAGGTCTTTAAATATAGATTAGGTAGATTAGGGAGAAGTCTGGGATTTCCTTGGAGCATCAAAAGAAGTGAGCTACACAGATTAGAAAGCTTAAGAGGAGCGAAATGATGTGAGACTGAAGGGCCTTGACAGAGTTCCTTCTTATCTATTTATTTCCTTTGATTTTGTACTCCACAAATATTGTCTTTATTGCTACTTATATTATTTTCAATAGCTATAAACTGAGTATTGGCTCTAAGGTTATAATGGAAGCCTTTGTTATTTAAATTTACTATCTTATCTCTTTGGTTGGAACCATATGATTTGGTTTGATATATTCATGCTTAATGATTCTCGCTAAGACATTAGTAATGATTTTGGTAATCTATATGATATCAACAGAAGGATTGTAGATTTACACCTAAATATATTAGCATGTGATTATGAGTTTTGGTTGCATAAGTTTTGCGTAGAATAGACATATATATGTGTGCCATGTGACAACCCAAGAATTTGGAGAATTTATTAAAATCTTAAATGATTGATTTAAGGTCAAATAGTAGGACCTAGACAGGAAATAAGTGCATGGAATTGGCAGTTATATAATGAAATTCCAAGAATTTCAAAAGTTTTGGACAAGACTTGAATTATGTGATAGACTGTAAGTGATAGTCTAGTAATGAGGTATAAGATTATGGTAGATTTAAAATTCTTTTGAAGAATTATCAGGGATAAGTATCGAAGTGAATACTAGTCGGTATATTTGATTATATATGTGAACCATAATGATTTAAGATCAAGGATTGATCAGATAAGTTATAACTTTAGCAAACCATAAAGTTATGTTAATCATACGTTTATTAAGTTAGAAAAATCTAACGAACTGTTAGAAACCCTAACGATACGCTCAGAAACTTTAATTTCAGTTTCGAGAATTTAAACCCTAATTTGGGAATCCTAATGTAAATTATTAAACCCTAAGGGTTAAAAAGTTGTGTGTAAGGAATATGAACATTAGGTGATGGTTTATATTTGTTTATTATATAAACAAACAAAAGAAACTAGTAAACCCTAATTATATATTAGGAATGAAGGATTTAATAACTTAAGGGTTATGGGAAAAGAGAATTGTGGTATTTAGAATACTTACTAATTCTAGGAGATTTATTTTATATATCTCAAATGATTAATTTTATAACCTAATTATAGCAAGTCTAATTGGATTAAGAAAATAAGTGTGCATGAACAAGGATTGGTGTTATAATTGATGAAGTAAAAACCCTAAGTAAATGGTTTGGGCTGGGTAAGAATTTAAGGTATTGGACTATGTATATTTTATAGCTCAAGAGTTGACCCAATTTATTTGGTGGAGGAGTCCAAGTTATTAGATAATTAATTTCAAGCTCAAAAGATGGAAGTGGTAGCCCAATTTTTAGCCCAATTGTGGAGGAACACTTTAGACTTTTGGTACACTAGATATTACAATAAAAAGTGAAGCAAGACTTGGAGCATTCAATGGCCAAGTGGCCGGCCATACAAGAGAGAAAAGAGGGGGAATGAATGTGTATTAATTGCTAACTTTAGTTGGTGACCAACTTCCCTACTAACTCCCCTTATGTGTCCAATTTTGATTAAGCCAACACTTTGGTATTAGTTGCAAGTAAAGCTTGGTGGTTTAAGGGAGAAAGAGAGAATGTGGAGAATGTGGAGAAAGAAGGAGCATGGCCGGATATTGAGGAGAGAAAAAGAGAGTGGGTTGGACATTTAATATACACCACACTTAATATCTATCTCATTTTTCTTTCATTTCTTTTATTCTTCCGAGTTACAAAGAATTAAAGAAAGAGAGAGAGGGAGAGAGAGAGAGAGAGGCATGTTTGGCAGCCCTAGGGTGAGAAGAGAGGGAGATTTTGGTTTTCATACAATCAAGATCTATCTACATCTTTGAAGGGAGAAAGGAAATCAAGCTAAGGTATAGCAAATAAATTTTTACTTATGTAGTATATTTCTTTTGTGGTTTGATTTGATTTTTGACAAGTTGAAGTTGGGATCTTGAGGTTTAAAACCTTATATCTATGCGTATATAAGTATTTCATGTTTATATATAACTCTTTTGTAGATCAAAAGTTAGATCTAAAGTGTGGAATGGAGGTTAGGTTTTTCAAAAGATAGAAAACCTAAAATTTTCTTAGCTTTGATTGTGTTTGAAGCTTGTTTGATTAAATAAGAAACTTTGTTTCTAAACTCAAAAACCATGTATATACATGTTAATGAGTGTTTTGTGTTTGGTATTATCCATATTGGGTGTTGATTTGGTTGGAATTAAAAGGAATTGAAGAATGGAAATTTTCCGGAAAAGTTAAACTTTTAAAAGTGTGATCAAGCTTTTGGATCTTTGAAATCTATGATGGATATTTGTGATTTATATTCTTGGGATGCTAGATAAATGTGTTAAGGGTAAAATCCCTTTGGAATTACTCAATTAGGTTGAATATTGAACAAGTTATGAGATTTCTCCCAAACGACACAAAGGTAATAAAAACTGTTAGAAGGACAGTTTTGTAACAGCCACTTCCGGGCTAAATTCCTGGAGCCTAACATGTCCAAATATGGATTGTGATAGATTAAAACTGTAGTTCGTAAAGATAGGAATCCAACAAAAGTGACGGATCATTAATCGGAGTTACAGATTTCATTTTATTTAAGTTTTGGTGAAGGACTCCAAAACTGCCAAATGACAAAAAGTTGCTGCCCATATTTTTCTGGGGGTTGTTTTGGACATTTAGTTAATGAGAAAAATTCCAGGCTTTTGGAAAATGAAAATATATGGTATTATGTAGCTCGTGTCCAAAAATGAGATAATTCTGAGTTAAAACGACCATGTTATTACCATTACAATTTTTGTGATTTTTCGACGGAAATCGCTATAAACGGAGTTATACAACTCCGATTGCCACGAAATTTAAAATGGAGCATCACGTTAACATATATAAGGTTATGTCAAAAGATGGGCATTACTGGAGTTAAGCACGAGGTAGCTAATTTCTTAAGCTACGCACTAGAAATGATTTTTGAAAAAATACTAAAGGAAGTTAGAAAATTATGGAAAAATAATTTTTGTGCATGAAATACATGTATATGTGTTTGAACAAAGGATAGGATAATAATACACTGATTTGGTATTTTCGTGATACGGATATAGAATACAGCTTGCTGGATTAGGTAAATTGTGATTCTAGTTTACTGGATTGAAATACAGTTTGATGAATTGAAAATATGTTAAATCCAGTTTGCTGGATTGTAGTTTAGATTGCTGGATTTGGAATCCAGGTTGCTGAGTTGGTAATTTAGTTGTTAGATTTAGAATCCAGGTTGCTGGATTAGTATTAGACTTATTAGATGTTAATGAGTACTTATGAAATGAAAAAGCGAGTGTTAAATCATATAAATGTGATTCTAAGTAATTGTTAAGTGCTTAGGCAGAGTTTAATTGAACTTAAACTCGATATTTATTCCGACTAGACCGTCGGGATGTTAAAATTATGTCGGTATCAACTCAAACTTAATATTTTAATTTGATGCTAAGTCTTATGTGTATTATAGACTGATAGGATTATGTGCTATGTGTTTAGGTTATTCTGTGGATATAAATATAACAGTATTATACTGTGATGATATTATTCTAATATTGGAGATCTATATTACTAATATTAGGTTTTCGGGTAAAGCGATATAAATTGCGTTGCGGTAATCAACGGTTCAGGCAAGTTTCTTTTACTTAACTCTAATAAGAGTAGTTTCTTCAAGCTTATGGTTAATCATTGCTGATTGCCATGAAATTTGTACTCTGTACATCTTGCATGTATAAGTCAGGTATGAAAGGCTGATCACCTTCATTACCAGTTGGTTCAGAAATGTTTGTTCATGTTTAAAACTTGTTCAGTCAAAAATTTGTTCGTGCTAGTTCTCAATTATATTGATGAATTATAGCAAGCTCATTATTCATACTCTTCAATCATGATATATCGTTATATTGTTGTATATAAACTTGTTGGGCAACTTTCATGCTCACCCTTGCTATATCATGATAAAACATTGCAGATAAGGCGAATGCATTCGGATACAGGATACAGTTAAAGTCAAGTTCAGATTGGGATAAAATGTGCGGCTATTTTGTAATAGTATAGTTTGATAAATGTGATAGAAAGTTTATGAAATGTGTATTAAGTTAAGGTTACTCGACCTTGGGGAATAGTGTGTAATGTAATGTATAAATAATTTATGTTTATATCTTCCGCAATAGTGATAGAAATAGTATATCGGATCCGAGGTGATTTGGGACTCGGATTCGGGGATATCACATGCCACGTGCGACCTAATTGAGAACTTATGCCTAAATCCTTGTTAGGTTAATTCACATAGACATGTGTAGGGTTATCACCTAGCTTGGACGCTCTTGTCTGTTCTATTCCCTATCGGGTGGAACTAGAGAGGATATGTTTGTGCATACCTCAACAAAGGTGTATGAGCACTTGTGTGTTCTCAATCGACAAATTATTGTGACCATTAAGACCAAAGAGAGAAGGATATGTAGTTTGATGAATCATAACACGCCAGGTGTTCGACAAAATGCCTGAGTGAGGTGAAGTTGTAACCTTATCTTGTAATTCCTTCGATTACCATTCATTATCCATTTAGTTGCTTTGATAATTAGTTATAACTAGATTAATCACACTTCCATTTATTGTTGTTCGAATAAGACTTTAGCGATACAAAGTCGGTACTTGGAAAATATTAGTGATAATTCCTCGTGGGTACGACACTCTACTTATCACTATATTATTTTTTAGACCCCGTATACTTGCCCGTGTTTAGTGATCGATTTTCAGGCCAACAAGTTTTTGGCGCCATTGTCGGGGAACTATTATTCTAATATTGTCCAATATTGATTTAAATCAATTTAGTCTTAATTTGAATGTATATATATTTCCTTTATTTGTTTGATCTTCCTTTTTGTTTTAAGTTTCCAGATTATGGACGATCAATGTTATCAATGGCCTTATGAGAGGACGACACAACCAAGCTCGGAAGAAGGACTCGAGCAATTGCAAGTTCAAATTGCAAATGTCTTGAGGTTTTTTCAAAATCTTGAGTGTCAGTCCACTTAGAATGCCTACCGTCAAGAATAAGCTGACATTGAACCGATTTCCAACCATCCAAACTATCAAGGTTATCCAAACTCTTGGGACTACAGTCAAGAGAAATATTTAGATCCGAATAATGCCTATCAAGTTGAATATTAGTCTCCACCGCAATATGAGTTGACGTCTCAACCCAATGAGAGGATGACATAACCAAGCTCGGAAGAAGGACTCGATGCAATTGCAAGTTCAAATTGCAAATGTCTTGAGGTTTTTTAATAATCATGAGTGTCAGTCCACTCGGAATGCCTACCGTCAAGAACGAGCTGACATTGAACCGATTTCCTACCATCCAAACTATCAAGGTTATCCAAACTCTTGGGACTACAGTCAAGAGAAGTATCATGATCCGAATCATGCCTATCAAGTTGAATATCAGTCTCCGCCGCAATATGAGTTGACGTCTCAACCCAATGAGAGCTTTTCTGAGTACTTAAAAAAAAAGAAGAGAACATACTTGAAGAGCTTATCACCAACTTTATTGAGAGAGATGAGGTTCGGATGGCAAGCCAAGAAGCCGTATTGCGGAGCCTCAAAAGTCAATTGGGGCAACTCATCATTGCCATTACAAATCCACCGTCAAAATTTCTACCGATCATAATTGAGTGCAATGATGAAGTAGTAGAGCAGCGCACGGTGGATACGGGAGGAGAAGGAGATGAGTCTCACCAAGTTGTTGAGGAAAATGTCAAGGTGCAAATTGACCAACCTAAGGAGGTTAAACTATAAGAAAAGAAGATCAACAGTGGGTAAACTATCAAGAGTAATCAACAGTTAGAAACCACGCTCACGACTGTTGAAACCCTAGAGGGCCTGCTAGCGTACAAAGAACGCTTTCAACTTGATGAACAAGGCGAATTAGTGGATAATTTTAGTGGTAAAAGATTCTTCGTGCCAATGAGAGAAGAAAATGGGGATGATCAATCATCCATGTCTACCAAAAATTTAAAGGAATTGACGAATAGGCGGCATGAAATGGTCATTTTCGCTTATGAGCCGGATTGAACGACATCAGAATCGTCAAGCCGACAACTTTAAAACAAGCGCTTGGTGGGGAGGCACCCCCATCTCAATATCATTTTTCTCTATTTTTCCTTAATTATGTCTAGTGTATATATTATGTCTGTTGTTTTTACTTTGCAAACATTGCTTCCAGATATTGTACTTCCATGTTGTATTAAGCATGTTTTTGTGGATGCAACATGTTTTTTAGTTGTGTTGTTATTTTATATATAGTAGTATAGTTAAGCTAGTAATTATGTGGGTTAATGTAGACATATATATATTTGTGTAATTTATGATAGCTAATACATGGCTTTTGTGCAGGAAAAACTCAGAAAATAGTCCTCGCACTGTAGCGCCAACTAGTACTCTGTAACTCACGCCGCGACGCCATATTAAATTTCCAAAATCTCTACCTCGCACTGCAACGCCAAAGAAAAAGGCAACTCTCGCGTCGCAACGCCAGGAACGAGCCTTGGCCACTATTAACTCGTGCCACGACGCCAAGCAAGAAAGGCCAGGCCATGCTGCAGCGCCAAAAGCTAGTCCAACCTACTGTTAAGTGGCGCCGCAGTGCCACCCAACGAAGAAAACCTCGTGCCGCAGTGCCAGTAGCGAGTTTTCATTTTTAAAAATTTATTTTGGCCAGCATTTCAGGCCACATCCACCATCTCTCTCTCGGTAGTTACTGATAAGTGGGTTTTATACCTACTTATTGGATATCAATTCACGAGAATTATGCCAATCTCAAGTACATTTGAGTGTGTTTTTAGTTGTAATTCATAATATTTTGTAGTGCATGTACTGAGAATTCCTATTTTGTGAAAGTGCAGAAATGGCATAGCTCGGCGATGGTAGGTGGCAATGAGGCTAATGGAAATCGGGAATGGAACTTTGAGGAAGAAACAAGTGACAAGCAGTGGAGCAACATGAAGCAGCAGCAGAGCACAAATTGCAGACTGCAGGAGTCGTGCCTATAAGAGCTATAAAGCGCACGCCTGCGCCACACACATGCAGAGCCAAAAAGCCAATCACGCGCCCGCACCATGAAAACGAAGGGACTGTGCGCTACCACGCGCGACGTTGACTGCAGCTACTGACTTTATTTTAAGTTAGAAATTGGAAGCGTAACTGAGGGGAGAGTTCGATTAGGTCTTATATATTAGATTTATTATCAGCATGAGAAGGGGATTCCACCCCTTGGGGGCTAAAGCTACTATTGTTTTCTTTCTTCAAAATAAGTAGATTAGAGTAGATTAGAGTTTTTATTTTCTCGAGTTGATTAGATTGAAGACTTAAAGTGATTGGAATGCATTGGAAATTCTACCTTGGAGCAAGAGAACAGATTTGCACTACCATTCTCTATTCTTACTCTCTCTTTGATTCCTAATTGTATCTTATGATGTTTATTCAATATGTGGATGATAACTTTAATTCAGTTATTATTTAAACACTATTCTGAGATTGTAATGGATTCTATGGATTAATTATTTCTGATATGTTTCATTGATAGCCTTATTAATTTCTATGGGTTTGTCTATTAAGATTCATGCTTAATTGCTTAGTTGATTGGCCATCAATTTTTGTGATAATCCATATGGACTTGAGATATGAAGTATGAGTTTGGATCTGATCTTAATAGCTTATGATTGTATATTCTACATTGTGTTGGGATGTATGATTTGTGCTTAGGATAGACATATACCGACGCACCATTCGTAGTCTATTGAGAACATGGGATTAAACCATAATTATTTGTAAATCACATAGACATATAGTGGTTTAGGTAATGTGGGTGTTCTTGTGTAATTTATCAATTGTGGATTATATGTGATATGGGTATGGTACATTGAAAGATGACTGTACTTTACTTTTGTGTTCTTGACTAACAAACTGGTACAAATAGTTTGGCCTAACATGAAGTGTATGGTTTTGAATGAGTTAATAGATGAAATTGTGATCTCAGGTCTCCATTATCTAGTCTCACTCTAGGAATAGTTATGTTTATTTAATTTCATAGTTTAAATATAAAAATCAAATCATTTGTTTAAATAAGACTGAAATGGTTATGGGCTAGTGCTTGGTGAACTTTAATAGTTAATTCTCCATGCAAACAATACTTTACTTACTCTTTATTACTTATTGACCATGTATACTTGCACGCATATATTGATCGGTAAAACGACTAACAAGTTTTTGGCGTCGTTCCAGGGAATTAGCTTAATAAACTTTTGCCAACATTAATTTCAATCAAATTGGTCTTAATTTAAACATTTTTTTGTTTTAATTATCTTCTTATATTTCTCTCTTTTCAGGTACCATGGGTGACTTTGCTTATCAATGGTCTTATGCAAAGATGATTCAACCAAGGGACACAAGCACTGAGGGACTCAATGTATTTTCTACATTGTTAGCACAAATTGCAACACTTTCGGGGAGGATGGATATTCTTGCCCAACGCACTCGAGAGGTAGTAGTTACATGTGAATACTATGCTGGCGAGCATCCGAGTTATTAGTGCAACATCAAGGTTGGACAAGTGCAGTTTGGGGGTGATTACTTCAACAACGATGTTTATCCTGATTATCAACAAGGTTGGGGGTATCACCTAGATTATGAATGGGGTTATAACTATCAAGATCAAGACTGCATCTCAAGTCAACAAATCCATCAAATTTCTCATATCCACCTGCAATGCAACAAGAAGAAAATTCAAGGTTGAAGGAATTCATGTCAAATAGCATAGCAGACCATGAAGAGATGATGATGAGTCATGAGTTATCAAGCCAAAATCTTAATCGACAGATGGAACAACTCACTAACTCTTCAATGAATGGCCCTCAACACAGGAATTTCAGAACTGAACAAGAAAATTCAAGGTTGGGGAATTGTGGTTCAAATTTGTAGCATCAACTGAGGAGAATATGATTGAGCAAGAGAGGTCAATTTGAAATCTTCAGAATTAGATGGATCAAATGTTCGAAGCTTTGAACAATCGCCCTCCAAACAATTGTTGCTATGACATGGACGATGAAATTGATGGAGAGCCAGAGGTGTTAATGCCACTGAATGAACTGAAAGGTGTGGGCATTAAGGAGACAACTAGGGGTATGGAAAATGAAGATCATGAGCTGACTTGTATAATACCCCAAGTGCCTTCTCAGTTAGAGTTGAAAAATTTAGTGAAATTTACACACTCATGTCCCCTTGGTAGTCACATCCAAAGCAAGAATTTCTGCGATTATGAGGCCTCTTACAAACCATGGTGGGCTGAGGAAGAGATAATAGAAGAAGAAAATCCTATTGTATCTGTCATGCCTCAATGCAAATATCTATTCACAGACACAACGGAAGGAGCACCTGGCTATGTAATAGAACTGGGGACATAATGTATAGGAAATATGCTAGGTGGCTTCAATCCGAAGACTCTCATGATGGGGAACCTACCAAAGAACATAGCGGTTCTAATGGATGGAGGGTTCCTAGTTTATCATAGAGGAATTGGATAGTGGTGTCAAGAAAAGAGTCCAGCTAACGGACTATAAACCGAGCACTAGATGGGAGGCACCCCATCCAATCTTTCTCCCTCCTTGTTTAATTCTTATTTACATTTCCATATTTAGTAGATGTTAGATAGTGGTAAATCTTAATAATAATTTTATTTTTTCTCCTCTCAGGTTCAATCTAATTGCTATAAGCATTCATGATCAAACATAAGTCAAACCAAACTGAAGCTGCCAGAGTACAGGGTCGCGCGGTCGCGCCCAACTACAAGCCAAACACCGCGCGGCCGTGCCATAGCTCAGTCACAGAAAAAAATTGCTAACTTTTTAGAAATTCTGACTCTGGCATTCGGACAGTTAGAAGCCCACCCTTAGTTTCAAACTATAGAATATCTCAAACTTAGCCATCGCCTGATATACCATCGGATCATGAGGAGGCGAACGAAGATGACATTACCACTTAGGGGAGTATTCTTTCACTTTTAATTACAATGAGGGCATTGTTCATTTTAAGTTTGGGGGTATTGGGTTTAATTAGTAGTTTAGAGCATGTAGTGTAATTGCATCATATATAGTAACTTCAGGTTACATATAGTTAATTGTATGTTAGTGGTTATTAGTTTAATTTTGACGTAAATTTTTTCTTTTTTGTTTTATTAATATCTGTTTAGTTGAATTACATAGCGTATTCCCATGTTTTTAGTCGGATGAATTCTAATTTGGCCAATGATGATATAGAAATTTGATAGATTTTTGAATTTAGTGGATAACATGAGCTTAATTATAATGGTATACATGATTTAATTCATGCTTGTTGTTTAGATGATATCGGTTAACACATAGGTGTTCATTTCTGCTTGTTGGTTTAAGAATAACTTATTTGTTTGCTGAGTAGAAAATGTCGTTTTTAAAGATGGAATTGTGTATAAAGTAGACATAGACTATGAAAACACAGATACTCTAACTTTGAGAACACATGGGTATGCTTGCTATTAGGACGAGATAGAGCGTAAAACGCACTCGTTTAAATGGAAATGAAAAGTGAGATGGAGCGTAAAACACACTTGCTATATATATATATATATATAATAAATAAAAAAATAAATAATCAATAAACACCGCGGAAAAGTGAAAAAATGGCCTTCGCGAGTAAAAATAAAGTGAAATAAACCCATTGTTGAACCTTAGTTTGTATTGATGTGTTGGAGTAGTTGATGTCTCATTAGTATATGCAGTTCTTGATTTAAACTTCAATTTTCTATCTTAAGCAATTTAGCATGTGGTATCTGTGACGCCCCCAAAATTAGGTATACATCACCCATCTTGAGTCTCCAGATACATGGTACAGAATTCAAATACAACTTGATAATACAACTATCGTGTACAATATGAAAAAACATAAACTGTGAGTTTGAATACAAATATTGTCTACTAGAGAGTATACAAACTCAAAAGGAGTCCTTATTACAATTATTATCACATTATTTCACAGAATAATGAGAACTACTAATGCACCATCTAGGACCATCACTCCGTTCCCCGACTCGTCCCAGCTATATTCTCATTTCTTGAAGAGAACAGTGAAAGAAAAGGTGAGCTCAACTAGCCCAGTAAGAAATATTATGACTAAGATAATGCAGAATAAATTATCATTAGCCTTAAATAGTGCTAAACTGATACAATATAACAAACATCAAGTTTAACTACAGCGGAATAAGCAATCCATTAAAAGAGTCAAGTAGAGAATAAAATCTACTATCTTTTATGATTTAAAAGGTTTTTTATCACTTTTATCGATGGGACTCAGCTTAATAAATAATCCACATCATCGAATCACCCCTGAACTACGGCCAAAGATATTCTTTAGTATCACGACCACAATTATACATGCACTACAGGCCAAGAATAATCATATTTTCATCAACGGTCCTGATCATGCCATAAAATAATTCATCTTTGCACTACGGCCAAAGAGAATCCATAGCCATAATCATACCAAATATTGTCCATCAATGCACCACAGGCCAATGAGGACATTTTCCACATCATTTGTAACATTACGGTCATGATTATACTGAATAATACCTTGTCATAATCATACCAAGTCCATCTATGCATTACATGCCACAGATGACTTTCAACATAATATAAACATGAGGACGATGACAATGACATAATAATTCAATAAAACAAGTTAAAGAATTAATTTATCCAGGAACTAATAACGTTCAAATTGTCAACATGATACTGCTTTGTGGAGTAAAATTCAAGAATGCTCAGAAGGATATTTCCATGAAAAAATACTGGATGAAGTGCAAATATCAAAGATATTCCACTAATTTCATGGAGTATAGAAGTCAAAGTTTTAACCAACTAATTACAATAAAGAATGTAATAACAGAAGAAATCACCATGCATGCGATAGACCGCACAGGCAGGTTATTCCAAAAGAATAATAATTAACGGAACCAGGTCCGATGTAAAACGCACAGACAGGATATTCCAACAGAATAATAAAGACGAAATCAGGTCCGGCGTAAAATGCACAAACAGGATATTCCAACAGAATAATAAAGAATGGAATAACAGAATAATTTCACCAAGTATAGGGTATCTCGCGTATACAGGTTATTCCAACAGAATAATAAAGAATGGAATAACAAAAGTTCTCTTCATGAATAAGAAAGAAAGAATACCCCTAACGAGTACAACAAGTAATATTCCCTACCTTAGAAAGAAGAGTACTGGATATAAAAGTAGTGAAGTAGCAGAACACTTTTCTTCTTTTTCTCTATAGTTTCTCTCTCTAGAGTTTCACTGAGTTCGTAAGAAATAATGAAAAAATGAGCTTCTATTTATAGAAAAATGGACTGCATAGTAACTAACTCATGAACGGTCCAGATTGATTTACTTTAATCTGACGGTCCATATTTAAAGCAAAATTTTTTAAATAAAACATAATATATTCTATTTATAATCTAATAAAACCAATAAATTTATAAAAGCTTTTACTGTGCAAACACTATGCAGGTACTATGCAAACACTATGCATAATAAAATATAATGTATTTTAATTATTGACTAATAAAACAAATAACTTTATAAAAGTATTTTGTTTTATATAAAAAGATTTTACTATACAAAACACTATGTAGACACTATGCAACACTATGCATAATAGAATAAAATATATTCTATTTATAGAATAACTTTATAAAAGTATTCTGTTTTATTACATTAATAATACCAATAAAATAAAACTGAGTGACTTATCACGTAGGCATCAATAATCAATATTGTGTGCTACTATGCAACCACGTGTATTACTGTTGTAACACCCCCATACCTATACTCATGTGGTATCTGGTATGGTGTTTACAGAGAATTAACATAATGCATTTAAATCTATACACCCATGGTATCCGATTAAAATATTACATTAGATAGAGGGACTATCAGATATAATTTCCATAGATTCAAGATTTACAGTATCCCATAACAGATGGTAATTCTCAAGAGAAATATTACTGTGTTTGGATAACCTTACTTGAATATATGAACTGTATATTTGACTAGAGTCTATCTATTCGAAATTCAGAGTATCAGTAATAACATGAACAGTCTATATTACCAATACCCTCACCCAGATGTATAGTCTATGTCATGCGATTATATACTATCATATCGATAGTAACCATTTATCTGAAATTCAGATTATTAATAACAACATGAACAGTCCATGCTATTAATACCCTCACTCAGATAAATAGTTCCCAAGGATCTCAACTAGAATAGAAGACATCTTACTTTACATCTATATATGTAAGAAAACACGGTTGCAAAAATAAAAGATGTTATATATATATATCATAATATTATGATTCGATTACAAAATTCTTATAACGCGTTCTTATTACAAGGTATTCATACAGACAAGAATATAATCTAATCTATGTAGGGACGCTTCCCTTTATCTACTCCAGATGTTCCAGGATTACCATCTAAAACTTCAAAGGGAATAATTTACAAGGGTGAGCTATGACATGCTCAGCAAGTTGTATATTTATAACAATATAGGATTTGAAGAATTATAACAATTCAAATTTCGACTGATAGTTGTTACCATTTTTGGATTTCTAATTCCAACTGGTTCTTGAATTTTTATCATTTCTGTCAGTCACAAAGACTTAGAAATTCTGTTCAGATATGAGATAGGGGATCAGCCTATTCAACATTTTAGGAGTATGCATATCACCTACAGCGCTCAATTACACTTTCAATTTACTGTCTATATATTCATTGACTACACATTGCTCCCTTACGGGATACTCAACTTCAGTATACAATTGTCTTACCAAAACAATTTGGCTTGACACAACAGTTTATGCTCAATAAATAATATCATATGAATAAATAATTCATTTCTTAGTCATTCTGGAACAATAGCAATAACTTTTCAATAATAGGTAATTTAACATAGGTGTATTATATCAACATTATAGCAAGATAGAATTTTGTTCAGCGAATAAACAGGGTTGATAAATTTTATATAAGTAATAAATTGGGTATAGAAGACTTGCCTGACCGTAGATCAGTCAAGTTATACTATTTGAACGCTATTAAGTACCTATGACGTTCAAGAATATAAATCTAACACGTTAGTATTGATAACAATACTCAAATAAAATATTTATTTAATACCAGGTTAGATTTAATAGGGTTTGACTTTTAATACCTTTGATAAATGAACTAAATTTTATTTATAAAATTTGGCTATATTTTTAAATAATTTTATTATCCCTATAATATATTTTAGAAGGTTTAAAGTATTTTTAAAATATTTATTTATCCTTTAAATGATTTTTAAATCATTTATCTCTATTTATAAGTAATTTATATTTACTAAAATTTTATAAAAAACATTATTTAATATCATTAAATAATTTATAATCATTTATAATGTTTTTTATTTCAAAAATAATATTTTTACATAATTATTTAGTATTTAAAAGTAATTATTCTAATTACTTTATTAATAAGTTAATTATAAATAATATCTAAATAAAATAAAATAATTATTACATTTTTGTAGAAATATCAGAAATAATTTATAATAATTTAATATAATTTTTAAAACTATTTTTATTAATTATTTCTAATTTTTATAATTTATTTCTAAAAAAATAATTTCTGTCCGTCGCTAAAGCTCTACAGTGACAGAAAGTATCACTGTAGGTGTTCTTGAGTTTCTGGGCAGCCGTTGCTCGTGGTCGAATGGCTAGTTTGACCATTAAATAACTCGGTATTGGTAATTATTTTCGGTTAGATCAAGTATTGGTGTTGTAGTACTCATGTAATTGTACAAGATCAAGCAATAAGCAGGCTTTAATCTACATCTAACAAGAAATTATAAAGATTCAAAGTTACTGTCAAAGCTATTCTTGGGTTTCTGGCTAACCCAGAACAGTGGTCAAGGCTGGTCAATGGTTTTGTGGCTTGAATAACTTTGATTCTGTGTATTAGATGTATGTTGTGTTTGTTGTAACGTGTAGTCTATATACCAGGGCACATATATATAACATTAACATGAAAAAATCGTAACTCTAAGATCTCTATTTATGATGGTCAAAGTACAACTAACAACTGTTCTTCGTGTTATTCAGTTTTCTGGAAAACCAAGAAAACTCGGTCATGCTCGGTCAACTAGTTTTGACCAATAATTCTGACAATCCTATGAGTTGTTTATTCGACTGAAGATCATAGATATGTAGTATGTATACCAGGGTACCAATTTATAACAAAAACATAAAAAATTAACAATCAGAAGATTATTAAACAAGTCGGTCAAAGTAGCCGGTTCAACTGTTCTTGAGCTTTCTGGGCAACCCAGAAAACCAGCTTTCGTGAACGGTCAACCCACTTTGACTGCTTATATCTTGGAATCTATGGTTCATCTGAACCTATTTTCTTTTCCAGATTAAAGACCTACTTACAGGCTATGAATATCAATCGATTAATAAACCAAAACATAAACACACATGAATCAAAAAGCCCTGACATTCGGCTGTCAGACTATTTTTTTCAAAATTCCCAGATTTCATAGAACGCTTAATTAAGGCATCTAGATGTTATGAAAATGTGTTCTACCACTCTAGCATACTTTCTAACATCCTAATACAATATTCTAAACATATAAACAACCAATCTAACATAAGATCAAAGAGAAATTTATGAACTAGGGTCTACACCTTTTCTTGAGAAATTTGTGATTCAAGCTTCTGATCTTGTTGCTGATAACACCCAGTCTTGATATGGTAGGTTTATAAGTGTATCTAGGCTTTGAGAATTCGTGGGTTTGCTCAGCCCTAAGGTTCCTATTTATAGAATTCTCTAACTTGGCTTTTTGGTCATTTTTCCACCTACTTGCCTCCATAAAGATCTGATCTGTGACTCTTCAGCTGCTTGGGAGTTTGGAAGCATGTCATGTGATATTTTGGAACTTGTAATGGTGACTCCCAACCTACTTGTGAGCTAGTTGATTAAGTTAGTAGCTTAATTAGGTTTAAATCTTCACTAATCTTGATTAGGGTTTTGTTTCTAATGATTAAGAATGTTAAGTAATGTTAATTAGTACCTAATAGAAGTTTACTAACCATGATTAAGTATTAACATAAGCTAATTAGAGTTAGATTAGCTAATTAGGGTTTAATTAATAAATTAGGGTTAGGGTTTTACTAATTAGGGTTAGGATTTATTAATCTAGGTTTACTAACCTAAATTTCTCACTAATCCTAACAAGCACGAAAAAATGTTTTGTCAGTGTAAGCACGACAAAGTAACTTGTCAAAATAATTTTATCGAAAAGTCCGATTATGGAAAAAAAAAATTAAGCACAAGGTGTCAAGCACGACGTTTTTCGGATAAAAATTTATTTGGTCAATTTTGTCAAACCAAGTATATAATAACACGTAACACATTCAGAACAGAGAAATTTTATTTATATAACGGGATTTATACATACGAGTCTTATTAGGGTTTTGGGTTTTTTTACATTCACCCCCACTAATAAGAATTTCGTCCACGAAATTATAGTACATGTCAAGTAAATACTTGAGGATAATTCTCGCGCATTTTATCTTCAAGCTCTCATGTAACTTCTTCAACGTTCTGATTTCTCCATATTACTTTAACATATTCTATCACTTTATTACGGAGGACTACCTCTTTACGGTCGATGATCTGCACAAGTTCTTCTACATAAGAAAAATTTCTTCGATTTGGATAGGTTCATAATTTATAACGTGTTTATAATCAGGTTTGTATGGTCGTAAAACAGACACATGAAATACATTATGAATATGGTTTAACTCAGGTGGTAGTGCTATTTCATAAGCAACTTCACCAATTCTTCTCAAAATTTCAAAAGGTCCAATGAACCTCGGACTTAGTTTTCCTTTCTTGCCAAAAATGTATCTTTCCCTTCCAAGGAGATTCATTCAAGAATACATGGCTTCATATGCTAAAATTTCGTTGTTGACGATGTGGATCAGCATATTTTCTTTGTCGATCTTGAGATGCTTGCAATCGTTGACGTATGATACTGATAGTTTCAGCGGTTTGTTGAATTATTTCAAGTCCTAACATTTGTCTTTCCCCGACTTCATCCCAACACATAGGCATTCTACATTTTCTTCCATATAAGGCTTCATAGGGTGGCATACCTATGCTAGCATGATAACTATTGTTGTAGGCGAATTCGACTAAAGGTAACTGATCTTCCCAACTTCCTTTGAAGTTTATGCCACATGTTCTCAACATATCCTCTAATGTTTGTATGGTTCTCTCACTCTATCCATCAGTTTGAGGATGATAGGTTGTACATCGTTCAATCTTCATCATCCGTATAGCAAGTAATATTGCCTAACATCATTAACCTGCAAAAAGTTTGTGTTTGCAAGATTGAGCTCGACATCCCAGCAAATTTAACAGTCTATCATGTTTCACATAGCACACAATTCCATATGCACTATATTTCCTTTATTATGCATATATGCATGCAACATGTATTCTTTACTATGCATATCTCACATGCAACAATAATTCCTTACAAAGCATACATTCATGCATTATACATTTCTAATTTATCGAGTTACATTATACAACACGTGCTATTACATATCACATATAAATTGAGTTCCATAACCCAATTAACTTAGTCATATTTTGACTTTAACAATTCATAAAACATGGTATGTAACTCACCACATAATCACATTTAATCCACAAACATCATAGAACCGAAAAACTTGCCTTGATTGGAGATTACCACAAAATTTAACTTAGAGTTTCTCCACAATTCCTACATAATTATATTTACATGAACACACATATTAGATAATCGAATATGTTACGAAACATACATGTATATTCATCAATAAAAATTATTAGTTTTATACAAACCAATATTACTTATTCTTACTCAAAACGAATATTAGTTTATTTAGAAACTTAATTCATTTTAACCTTTCTAAACCAAATAAAGGTTTCTCACATTTGAGTATATAAATATTTTACACTATATATGAACGTATTCACCACACAAACATGCCATATAACTTGTACAATTATATTTTAAATATTCCCATTGACCACACAATCAATTTTATTATTATTATTTTTTTAACCCATCATATTTCCAAGCAATACTAAACAGCCCCATAAAATAATAGTAACTCAAACTTGGCTCAACAGCCCCAAGCTTAGCTTTTAACTTGTAGATTCAATTATGTTGAGAAATAACATAAATCTCTTATTTTAATCTCCCATCGAATATTATTAATATGCAATAATATTTTATACTAAGGTTACTAACCTTTTGATAACATTTTCCTCAAATACTACTAATAATATCTCAATACAATACTATTAGTCATATAAAAATAACTTAAGTCATTAATCACATAAATAAATAATTTATTTCAATTATTTTCTATTTCATAATTAATAAACTCGTTTAAGGATTCTAAAATGTCACAAACATCACAACACCTCAAACCCGCCCCAAAACTTCATTACAAACTTGCAAACGCCATGCTCAAGGGTCTCACATCATAAATCGCATTTTTCCTATTTTTTGGACAATTTGATTTTCAATATTTTTGGATCTTACCCAGCCTCGCTAAAATAGCCATAACTCTCGTGTTTTAAAACATTTTCGAGCGATTCTTAAGCCCACGCGAAGATAACTTCCAGGGCTACAACTTTTGTCTCACGATGTTTCCCCAAAATCCGAACACATCAGTCCAAAAATTTAAACAAAGGAGGCTGTTCGGGATTTGTGAACAGTTTTGATTACGCACCTTTCGAACGCCATAACTACCTCATCTGGAGCCGGAATTAGTCCGTTCTGGAGTCTATGGAAAGCTTATTCAGTGTAATACAATATATCAAAAGCCCAGAAGTTTTAAAGCAAAAGAACTGGAGAAAATTGCCCCCGTTTCAGACTGCCCCGAAACTGTCCATTTTCTACTACCGAAAATAGAATTGTTTTGGCTTAAACAGTTGCTACACCATGAAAACTCAATATTTTTGAGTTCTACCACTTAGGTTAACTACTAAACACATATATCTAACACTACTTTTTGACAGATCACAAAAAGAAGCATTAGATTAAAAATGGTGGATTTTCAAAATACATAGAAATTTTGGGTTTTTAAACTAGAAAATTTATTTTTTTCTTTCCATTGGTTTCCACCCAAATCAACACCCAAATTAGATAAATCCATACTTGAATCAAAGATAAACACATAGATTATAGGGTTTGAGCTTCATACTCAAAAACCCCCCATCATCAATTAGAAAAAGAAATAAAGGAAAGGAATTATACCTTGATTTTCCTTTTTCTTCTATGGAAAATCTTTCATTTTCTCCTCCTTTATCCCCCAAGGGGCTGCCGCCACTTCTTCCTTCTCCTCTCATGGTTTCGGCACTCCCTTCCTCTCTTTCTCTTCCTCCCGTTCTTCTCTCTTTCTTTTTTCACCCGATCATCTCTCTTTCTCTCTCTCTCTCTCTGTCTCTTGTTAGCTAAGAAGAGAAAATAAGATGAAGCAAAAGATGAGAGGAAAAAAAATATCTTCTTATCTCCTCTCCTTTTCATATAACCGGTCATGTTAATTGGCCATGTAGCCATCTATCTCCCACATATCTTTTAATTGAATTGCTTTATTAAATGTCCAAAATGCCCATCATCACTAATTGGTTTTAAAAAAAATGAGACATGTCCCATAAATGTATGGGCTTCCAATTAATCCTTTGGGCCATGTAATATTTATATGGTGCAATTATTTTCAATTTTACTCACCCTAAATATTTAATTAAGGTATCCATTCCAAATATTTAGAATTTAAATCGTCACTCTATTACATTCTATAACCCAATTAAACTTATTTTAATTAAGTTATAAAATTAATAACTTGAGAAAATAAAAATATATCTCTTAACTTAATAAATTTTTTTTAATATTATTACTATTTTCCCACAAGTAGACTTAGTTTAGGCCATAAATTAATTCCATTGAGCTAGCCATTTTACTTGTGTTACCTACTAACAAAAATAAAATTAGGGTTCCTCTACAAATTAGATTGGGTCATTATAATTCGTGTCCCACACATAATATAATGAGCTAGATTAATAATTTAATCGCCCTTAAACCATATTATCTACAAGTCTCATTCTTAATTAATTAATTGGAGTTGTTTAAATAATATAACCCCTTTAGTCCATTTAATCCACTTATCTTGGACTCTATTCAAATTAATTGGGCTATGACCTTACTATAGCCCATTACTTTTAATTCTATTCCATTCTACCCTTATCCTTTATTTAGGGTTTACATGCACTCAAGTGAAATAAAAATTCTTACTTAAGTACATTTAAATTCTTAACCTAATTAGATTTGCTATAATTAGGCTATAAAATTAAGTAACTGAAATGTATAAAATAAATCTCTTATAATTGGTATATATTCTAACTACCATAATTTTCTCATCTCATAACCCTTAAGTTATTAAATTCTTCATTCCTAATATATAATTAGGATCACATTAGTTTATTTTATTTGTTTATATAATTAAACAAATATAAACCATCACATAATCTTCATATTCCTTTACTCACATATTCAAACAAAATAATTTAATAAATTGTGACATGTTCCACAATTCTCTTAAATTAGGTCATTAGTATAAAAATAAAATATTAGGACCACTAATAACGATAACCATTTAGGTTATTTAATTATCACACCTAATATATATATTATGTTACATAACTTAATTCTTAATTCACTTTTATATACAAAATAAATATATTGACATTATATAATGTATATTTATTTACTCATATCCATAATTCACATAATCATAACATATTTCACTTCTCACACTAATTTTGACTTTTCTCCATAAAAAGTCAACTGTTGACTTTGACCAAAAGTCAACCTTTACACATTTTGTGTTTACTGTCCATTCTGACTACACATGACATTCCGGACGCAACCGAGTAGTCCATACTTTATAATTCTATCTCTAACTCAAATTTTGAGTTTTAAATTACTCCATTCTCATTACTAATCTTATTAACTAACGACTTTATACTTATTCAAATTCTTATTTGTCAGTCAAGGCCAACACTCAAGCTATGTTAATTACTAACATAGTTTTATCCGAATCCCTAATATCATTAACTCGATTCATCATTCCACTTGCTAAAATATATATAGCACCTTACTAAGTATATATATTTCTATATATATACTCATCTTCATTTAATCTCATAGCATCTCTTCATGTGAAATCTTATCTCTAATAATAAAATTTCCATATGTACTTATATAACATTTCTTAGACTATTCAGTTCACATCGAATTTACAGGTATTGTAATACCTTATTCTTGATATTCCTTTAAGCACATATTAATTCATTTCTAGGGTTTAGAAATTTTGTAACCCATATTTTCTCTATTCACATTCGAATATCAAACCATATATGTTTTACTTGAAAAATTTAAACAAATCCTCAAATTCTCATCTAGGTTTTATTCTTTAACATTTATTCTAATCATTCAAGATTTTAAAAATTTTCAGGTTATCACATTCACCCCTCCTTATAATAATTTCGTCTCCGAAATTCACCTTAAACCTTACACCGTGCACTTTACACCATTTATACTGAGCGATCACACAAGATCTTGAACTTATTTTCTCGGGTATCTATCAAAGATACTCAAACTTCTCGGCTATCTATCAAAGATACTCAAACTTCTCGGGTATCTATTAAAGATTTACTTTGATACATACGCAAATTTCTCGGGTATCTATCAAAGATACTCAAAACGCGCGCAAAGGTCAAATTCACACTAAGTATTCCTATATTTACAACTCCATCACATTTTTATCATCTCTGCACCATGTTACATGGTACATGAGTGATAATTACAAACAAATTTTGATATTTCAAATCATTTGCTTAAACATTCTATCTATTCCTATTATCCTTAACACTTCATTCACACACAACTATACCCAGTTCATAAAATCACACTTATGAGTTCATAGTCTGGCCACAATTATATGAGTTTAAGAACTTCCCTAGACAGACCTTTGCCGTCCATTCGCTGAGGGGTTCATAAACATTTCATACAACTATGAGTCAAGAATGTCACATAAGTATTAGTTTTAAGAACTCGTACTTAACTTTATATCCTCTTCCTATGACCTGTCTATTTGTTATATACATGAGAAAGGAATCACCCTCTTAACACGCATATAGCAAATAACGCGACACAAACATTTCAATAATTATCACTGCCAGAAACTAAGTGGTTGTCAAACCAAACTCGGCCACTAATCAATATAGGAAGCTAAGTGAACAATTCCTCGCCCATACAAAGAATTGGTCAACCTAACCACTACATCGGCCAGGAAGCTAAGTGATTCTAAAACCAAGTACAAATTTCTCACCTATACGAAGAATCATACAACTCAGCTACTGACATGAGTACTCAATTGAAATCCCACATAATTCTAGCTCAACACTTACTCCTTACGAATTTTATTTAATCCGTATTTACAATTCATAACTCTTTTATGAGTTTTCATAGTACAATTTCATAGTACAACTTACACACAACATCTTGCTTTAAACTTTTCAATCATAAGATCGATTCTTTCTGACTGTCATAACCTTATCAGATCACGGGGTGATCTTATCTGGAAATCATTTATCCTTATACTTAAGATCGTTTTATTTTACAGTCTTCTTATAATTCTCTTTAATCATATTATATTATGATTGTATTTGCACTTTTCATCTTATAGACACCGTCTATTTAGTATCACTTTTCATCTCTATTACTGGAGTCAGGTAACTCCGGATTCTTATTCTTATAGCTCTTTAAGATTCTTCTTTGAATCTTCTTTATCTTCTTCTTTATTTAATGATGAATTTCCATAAATTCATCTCTTATCGCTTAAACTCTATTCGAGTTTATTACTTATCATCATCTCCGCGGTTATAGCCTAAGGTACACCTACCTAAGGTTTATAACCTACAGCTTTGATACCAACTGTAGCGCCCCCAAAATTGAGACTATTTTCCTTCCCGATCTTGTGCGTTAATACTACCTTGTTCTAGCTTTAAAATGTTATTTAATGTTAAAATAGCTAAAAATTTTGAAATAATTAAAAAAAAATTTCAGTCATCCATTCCCTGAATCGCAACCTTTACAATTCTTTCTTATACTAAAATCATATTTATTATATGATTTGTATAATCCGTGTAAATAAATTAAAAGCTTAAGTCTTAATACTTCATATCTTTTATTTTGATGATTCATTCATTTTAGAATCATATCTATTCTCATTTCAGAATAAACATTCTTTAACCATTCAACATTTCAAACTATACATAACTGCCAATTACATTTGACACAACTATCAATCATAGATTTATACCATTTCTAATTCAAGAAAATGTATTCATTTTTGCACATCGTTCAATCTTCATCATTTATATAGCAAGTAATATTGCCTAACATCATTAACCTGCAAAAAGTTTGTGTTTTCAAGATTGAGCTCGACAACCCAACAAATTTAACAGTCTATCATGTTTCACATAGCACACAATTCCATATGCACTATATTTCCTTTATTATGCATATATGCCTGCAACATGTATTCTTTACTATGCATATCCCACATGCAACAATAATTCCTTACAAAGCATACATTCAGGCATTATACATTTCTAATTTATCGAGTTACATTATACAACACGTGCTATCACATATCACATATAAATTGAGTTCCATAACCCAATTAACTTAGTCATATTTTGACTTTAACAATTCATAAAACATGGTATGTAACTCACCGCATAATCACATTTAATCCACAAACATCATAGAACCGAAAAACTTGCCTTGATTGGAGATTACCACAAAATTTAACTTAGAGTTTCTCCACAATTCCTACAGAATTATATTTACACGTACACACATATTAGATAATCGAATATGTTACAAAACATACATATATATTCATCAATAACAATTATTAGTTTTATACAAACCAATATTACTTATTCTTACTCAAAACGAATATTAGTTTATTTAGAAACTTAATTCATTTTAACCTTTCTAAACCAAATAAAGGTTTCTCACATTTGAGTATATAAATATTTTACACTATATATGAACGTATTCACCACACAAACATGCCATATAACTTGTACAGTTATATTTTAAATATTCTCATTGACCACACAATCAATTTTATTATTATTATTTTTTTAACCCATCATATTTCCAAGCAATACTAAACAACCCCATAAAATAATAGTAACTCAAACTTGACTCAACAGCCCCAAGCTTAGCTTTTAGCTTGTAGATTCAATTATGTTGAGAAATAACATAAATCTCTTATTTTAATCTCCCATCGAATATTATTAATATGCAATAATATTTTATACTAAGGTTACCAACCTTTTAATAACATTTCCCTCAAATACTACTAATAATATCTCAATACAATACTATTAGTCATATAAAAATAACTTAGGTCATTAATCACATAAATAAACAATTTATTTCAATTGTTTTCTATTTCATAATTAATAAACTCGTTTAAGGATTCTAAAATGTCACAAACATCACAACACCTCAAACTCGGCCCAAAACTTCATTACGAACTTGCAAACGCCATGCTCAAGGGTCTCACATCATAAATCGCATTTTTCCTATTTTTTGGACAATTTGATTTTCAATATTTTGGATCTTACCCAGCTTCGCTAAAACAGCCATAACTCTCGCGTTTTAAAACATTTTCGAGCGATTCTTGAGCCCACGCGAAGATAACTTCCAGGGCTATAACTTTTGTCTCACGATGTTTCCCCAAAATCCTAACACATCAGTTCAAAAATTTAAACAAAGGAGGCTGTTCGGGATTGGTGAACAGTTTTGATTATGCACCTTCCGAACTCCATAACTACCTCATCTGGAGCCGGAATTAGTCTGTTCCAGAGTCGATGGAAAGCTTATCCAGTGTACTACAATATATCAAAAGCCCAGAAGTTTTAAAGCACAAGAACTGGACGAAATTTTCCCCGTTTCAGACTGCCCTGAAACTGTCCATTTTCTACTACCGAAAACAGAACTGTTTTGGCTTAAACAGTTGCCACACCATGAAAACTCAACATTTTTGAGTTCTACCACTAAACACATATATCTAACACTACTTTTTGACAGATCACAAAAAGAAGCATTAGATTAAAAATGGTGGATTTTCAAAATAAATAGAAATTTTGGGTTTTTAAACTCGAAAATTTATTTTTTTCTTTTTCTTTGGTTTCCACCCAAATCAACACCAAAATTAGATAAATCAATACTTGAATCAAAGATAAACACATAGATTATAGGGTTTGAGCTTCATACTCAAAAACCCCCATCATCAATTAAAAAAAGAAATAAAGGAAATGAATTATACCTTGCTTTTCCTTTTTCTTCTATGGTAGATCTTTCATTTTCTCCTCCTTTATCCCCCAAGGGGCTGCCGCCACTTCTTCCTTCTCCTCTCATGGCTTCGGCACTCCCTTCCTCTCTTTCTCTTCCTCCCGTTCTTCTCTCTTTCTTTTTTTCAGCCCGATCATCTCTCTCTCTTTCTCTTGTTAGCTAAGAAGATAAAATAAGATGAAGTAAAAGATGAGAGGAAAAAAAATATCTTCTTATCTCCTCTCCTTTCCATATAACCGGTCATGTTAATTGGCCATGTAGCCATCTATCTCCCACATATCTTTTTATTGAATTGCTTTATTAAATGTCCAAAATGCCCATCATCACTAATTGGTTTTAAAAAAAATTGAGACATGTCCCATAAATGTTTGGGCTTCCAATTAATCCTTTGGGCCATGTAATATTTATATGGTCCAATTATTTTCAATTTTACTCACCCTAAATATTTAATTAAGGTATCCATTCCAAATATTTAGAATTTAAATCATCACTCTATTACATTCTATAACCCAATTAAACTTATTTTAATTAAGTTATAAAATTAATAACTTGAGATAATAAAAATATATCTCTTACCTTAATATAATTTTTTTAATATTATTACTATTTTCCCACAAGTAGGCTTAGTTTAGGCCATAAATTAATTACATTGAGCTAGCCATTTTACATGTGTTACCTACTAACAAAAATAAAATTAGGGTTCCTCTACAAATTAGATTGGGTCATTATAATTCTTGTCCCACACATAATATAATGAGCTAGATTAATAATTTAATCGCCCTTAAACCATATTATCTACAAGTCTCATGCTTAATTAATTAATTGGACTTGTTTAAACAATATACCCCTTTAGTCCATTTAATCAACTTCTCTTGGACTCTATTCAAATTAGCCCGAAACACGCATCGTCCACCCGAACGCCACGCAAACACACACACAGCACCGCGCAGGTATTCGGCACGCGTTACAACTGACGGTACTCGATTCCGGCATACGGAGACCGAGTTATCGCCTAGTTTGCGAAACTGAACCACACTTAGCCAAAAAGCCGAAAAAGAGCCCGAAACACGCATCGTCCACCCGAACGCCACGCAAACACACACACAGCACCGCGTAGGTATTCGGCACGCGTTACAACTGACGGTACTCGATTCCGGCATACGGAGACCGAGTTATCGCCTAGTTTGCGAAACTGAACCACACTTAGCCAAAAAGCCGAAAAAGAGCCCGAAACACGCATCGTCCACCCGAACGCCACGCAAACACACACACAGCACCGCGTAGGTATTCGGCACGCGTTACAACTGACGGTACTCGATTCCGGCATACGGAGACCGAGTTATCGCCTAGTTTGCGAAACTGAACCACACTTAGCCAAAAAGCCGAAAAAGAGCCCGAAACACGCATCGTCCACCCGAACGCCACGCAAACACACACAGCACCGCGTAGGTATTCGGCACGCGTTACAACTGACGGTACTCGATTCCGACAGACGGAGACCGAGTTATCGCCTAGTTTGCGAAACTGAACCACACTTAACCAAAAAGCCGAAAAAGAGCCCGAAACACGCATCGTCCGTCCGAACGCCACGCAAAAACACACACAGCACCGCGTAGGTAATAGACACGCGTTACAACTGACGGTACTCGATTCCGGCATACGGAGACCGAGTTATCGCCTAGTTTGCGAAACTGAACCACACTTAGCCAAAAAGCCGAAAAATAGCCCGAAACCCGTATCGTCCGTCCGAACGCCACGCAAACACACACACAGCACCGCGTAGGTAATAGACACGCGTTACAACTGACGGTACTCGATTCCGGCATACGGAGACCGAGTTATCGCCTAGTTATCGACATACTGACACGCGTTACAACTGACACAAACTAAAATAATATAAATATTATCTATTTTGGGGACTCCGTTATTAATATTTTAATTTTGTAGGGTCTTGTTGATGAGACTCGTGGAGGTGGAGATGGCGGCACAGGTGATGCTCGTGGAGGAGATGGTGATGATTTCCGAGCTGATGCGGATGAGACTATGGAGGATGAGACTGACGATGGGACAGAGATTCCTGATCTTGGGCAGTAGTTGTTTATATTTATATTTTGACTTTCATGTATGTATTTAGCTTTTGAGTTGTATAGATTTGAGTTTGGTATCTAATTATGTTAATTGTTGATAGTAAAAGATATGATTGTTATTGATATGCGTATATTGTCATTATTTATTTTTCTTAGTTTATAACAGGTACAACAGGTACAATGTATATGTAAATGAACAGGGGAATTTTGCAATTTTATTATTATTTTTTTAAAGTGGGTCATTGGCGACGGGACCATTGGTGACGGCCATGCCGTCGGCAATGACTCATAGGCGACGGCACGCCGTCACCAATGAAATCCGTCGCCAATGACACACTTGCCGACGGCGAGCGACGGGAGACCGGGGCGACGACCCATACGGCGACGGGAAGGGCGACGGACAGTGCCGTCGCAAATGACCTCATTGCCGACGGCAATAGGATCATTGGCGACGGTATATGCCGTCGGTAATGACCTACTTTTTTGTAGTGCCGGTACAAGAGTTAACATGATTAAATTTTAAGGTTATTACCACTTGTTTATCATGATCTACGCAAATTAATGTTGCATAAAACATCCGACTAAACCAAAGGAAATAAAAGAATGATACTAATTAAAACAATTATGTGACTGCTATAAGCATTCCTCAGCAGCCTCCACAAGACGACCTTCGTCTTTGTACAAAATACCACAATGTGTGAGGGCACATGCATTTTGTGGGTCCAGTCTGATAGCTTCAGCAAAACTCTCAAAAGCAGGCCTTCCCATATTCTGCATATGCAAGCAAATCGCCTTGCCAATGTGAGCTTCAACATTTTCACTGTCTTTCTCCACCACACTCTTGAACTGCTCTACATAATATGACACCTTTGTCTCTTGCCCAGTAAAAATAACAGCCCCAACTATGTACTATGTGTTTCTTAAACTGCATCCCTGAAAAACCATGGAGAGCAACCGTCAGTGAACCAATGTTAGTTATTGTGTGTGTAGAGCAAGAGGGAGAGAGACCTCAAGGACCAAAATATATATATATATATATATATATATATATATATATATATATATATATATATATATATATATATAAACAAAATGCACAAATAGAAAGAAAGAAAAAAGAAGTTGTTGAAAATATACTTAGAAGCATCTGTCAAGCAGAAGCTAACAATCTCAATTGCAGAAGCGGCACCAGCTATTAGTATTATTTGGGACGGGTTGAAGAGCACTGATTTATCCATGACCTCAAACATAAATCCTGCCACGGCCTGCAGCACTGATGAAATTAGCATACAAACCAAAGATTGAAAGCAATTCGGCATGGCATAAAAACTATTTATTTGTTCTTGTATTAAAAGGAACCATCTACATTCCCCTGAATTGAAAATGATAGAGCCCACATTACAAACTGTTACTTCAAGTTATGAGATTAAACAAATTAAAAGCACAGGTTCAAAAGCAAATAATGCATGTGCACGCTACTCAATGCCCAAATGTCTCAAAGCAAAGCAGTAATAGAAGTACCACTATAAATCGGGAGTCAATTACTGCACTAACAACGTTTACAGAGACTTGAATGAAGGTAAAGTTGGAAATTGCAACAGCAGGTGGACTATCATAGTGGCAATACTACAGAACCTGCTACATACAGGACCAGATTAAGGAGTAACATACATCATGCGATATGAAACAAACATTGTATAATATAATTTTAACTATACTCGTTAAAATTCTATCACTCTACCTATTGATATTAGTAACTCTAGCAGATAAATGAGATTGCATGAGGCAATTGTTGGAATACAGAACCAGCTCACCATAACAACTAGAGATTTATCATTGGAATTATACTTGTCCTGGAAAAGATCAGGAAAACTGTCGATAGCAGCTATGCAAACAAGTGGGTATATTGGATAGGGGAATCTGCAGTGGGTATATTGGATAGGGGAATCTATTGTCACTCAAGAAAGTATGAATTTTTATTTTATACCCTGAAATTCTTGGGAGTTGATGAATAATCTGCCATCCCAATTGTCATTAAGCCAGAGAATTCCAGGTTTGGGCAGCCTAGTTTAACATGCTTCACAAGCTCTATACAACTTGATGGCTCCACGCCAGATTTTGCTGCAACAAGGGAACAGTAATCACAATACATGAATGTTATATTACAAAATCTATGTAATGCATTTATATTAATGAAATATGATTTTATGTCACAATATTACCCAACAAGCTACACATTGTATGAATATTATAATCTAGCACAAGTATTCACTGGTTTCAGCCACAAACTAGCATTAACCCATAAGAAAAAATCAATTGGCATTAATCCATACATTTAAACAAACTGACATTAATCCATAAATATAAACAAACTATCATTAATCCATTTGAATTCGAAGTTATGGAATAGCTAAAGACATACATGATAGCAGCTTCACAAAATTGAATAGTACCTTGAAATTCCCAAGTTAATATCATAGAAATACTTAATATTCTGCTCAGTGCAGTAATCCCTCAAAATATCCACATTTCGATTTGCTCGCTCATCAGTTGTGAATATGTAGTGATCAGGTATAATAACAAGAGCACCTAACCACTACAAATTCCATAGCTAACCACTTAAAAGAGGTTTGTAAAAATAAATTCCTACTACAAACAACAATACTCAGCTATAAAAGACGATAAAAACTCAGAACTTGAAAATTTATTCATCAAAAATCAATTAAAACATACCTAGTATAAATACATATATAGACACCGACACCAACGCCGACAGACACGCTAGCGCCACCAGATAAAGGCGAACACGAAGATGAGGAAGAATAATCGGGCACCGGAGAAGAAATCGGAAAAATCTTCGACGATGATGGTGAGTCAAACATGGATGAAATCGATGATTTCTGACCCCGATTCCTCCATTGTTTCTCCATTCTCTCTCCATTTGCATGCTCCCCTCGCCTCGCCGAATCAGAATAAAAAACCCCTAGCATACATCAATACATACACATCAGTATCTATAAATTTACAAAAACAACCTATGTAAAAATGAGAGAATAGTGTATAGAGGGAGAAAGAAGGTCTTAGATCTGGTCGTTGATCTCATATTTTCATTTGAATCTGGAAAGTTGGACGGATTTGTGAGACAGGATAGAGGGATTAGAAAGGATGAAGAGAGGCGAGGACTGATAGAGCGAGGAAAGATAAACATTTAAGCTCCGTGTTTTTCTTAATAGATAACGTTTTTTTTTAAAAACGTTATCTAATTAAAATAAAAAAAATAACCTTCTAAATAGATAACGTTTTTACATATATATCTACAACGTTTTTTCTAAAAACGTTGTAAAAAAAAAAACACAACGTTTTTATAAAAAACGTTGTCTATTAAGCGTTGTCTATTAGGTACTTTGTACTGGTGCTCATAGCATCTCTTCATGTGAAATCTTATCTCTAATAATAAAATTTCCATATGTACTTATATAACATTTCTTAGACTTTTCAGTTCACATCGAATTTATAGGTATAGTAATACCTTATTCTTGATATTCCTTCAAGTACATATTAATTCATTTCTAGGGTTTAAAAATTTTGTAACCCATATTTTCTCTATTCACATTCGAATATCAAACCATATAGGTTTTACTTGAAAAATTTAAACAAATCCTCAAATTCTCATCTAGGTTTTATTCTTTAACATTTATTCTAATCATTCAAGATTTTAAAAAATTTTGGGTTATCACAATTCTGGTGTTTGAAAATTTATGATAAATATTTAATAATTATTATAAGTCATTTAAAAATAATATGACTGATATTAAGTTACAGAATAGAGTCTTAGACTCGATAAGTACCTGATAAAGTTGTCGATACACCGATATGTTTTAGAAATTGATCTGGACTTAGATAATTTGATTAGATATGTGTTTATTTGTGATTCAATGGTTGTTGAATATATGGGACAAGGTGATTAGGTTATGTGCTGACTGCAATACGGAGTATTATGTGTTACGATATGTTATTCTAATCAGTAAAATGATCTTATTAATGATAGGTTTCAATATGAAAGATAAACAAAGTTGTGTACTGTTAGCAGCGCATCAGGCAAGTATCCTACCTTTGCATTTTCTTTATGCAATGGACATGAGTAAGAAGTTTCAGAATTAAATTATTATTTTACTAGATTATTAAATTTATTATCATATATATTATATCCGATCATTGTTTATCAACATGATATTATATTCTATAACTCATATATATATTCTATTCGTTAATTTCTATATATGGGTATACAAGTGTTCCCACTTGGATAATTATTGTATTTAATTACAAGTTGATATATATATATATATAAGCTGTCTAAGCTACTTGATCAGCCAGACACAAATTCAGAAATACCGTTGAATATGATAAATACCTTTCTGTATCCAATCAAATTATTTTGGTTCGGATTCCAGACTAAGTATGAACATTCCGATCAAGGGAAAACTTTTATGCGCCCAAGGCGGATAGAGTGAACGATAATATCATTCTTGTAATGTAGTATTGATCAAATTTAGGGCACATTGGGCAGATCACCCTCGTGCCTGTAAGTTATGACGGTTTGCAGATGAAGTTCTGCTAAACCTTAGCGAAAACTAAAAAAAATGTTCATAGCCTGTCAACTAATACCTATATATAAAGTCAATACGTAGTTTCAAAAATTTGAGATAGAATTATTATGTTATTATTATTGGTTCAGTTTACTCCACAACTATAAATTCGTTGTAGAAGTGATGTACAAAAAAAATATTTATTTCTTTCAGCTAATTATATTTCTAATTGTTATTACTTGTTGGGCACTCAAATGCTCATCCTTTCTTAATTTAAATATTTTCAGCTAAGCGTGATCAACCTGACGGTTCAGACAAGAACAAGTGAAAAGGAAAGAAAACAGAATATGTTTAATGATATCTTTTGTAATAGTTAGACTGTACTAAGGCAATGATATATATTATCTATCATGTAAAGAATTATAGTAAAGGTTGCATACTTGGGATTAGACTCTGATATATGTAAACTAAGTTTGTTATTTATATTATTGTTATTATTATAAGTATTATTCCGCTCATAGAAATGGTATCGTGAAGCACCGAGTTCGGGTTTCAGGTATCTGAATTTGGGGGCATCACAATATGATATCAGAGCTTAGGGTTAAAAACCTTAGGTGGGCTAGACCTTAGGCTATAACCTTAGAATAGAGGGAAACATTGAAAATATAAATAAGTCATATAGAGTTTAAAAAGAGATGAATGGATAAATTTATCGTCAAACAAAATAAAAGGTAACTTGTATAAAACTTGTGTGTATATATTAGTTGATAATCAGGATAACTTAGGTGTGTAAATGTAAGATAGAAAAGAATTAGAATACGCTCATATTGTAAAGAAGGATCCGATCTCCATAACCAAGCCAATATCAAAGCCAATAGCTGAAATAGAGGCTCACATTGAAAGCTACCTCAATTAGGTGGTTGTTTTGAAAAGTATAATACCGGACCATGATACGATAGTATGACTGATAGGTAAAGTATAGTTAAAGAATATGTGGTCAATGTCGAGTTCTTAAACTCATATATTTGTGGTGAGTTCTTAAACTCATAATGTATGGTATGTTGGACGAACTAGGTGTAGTTAGGTGTTAATATATTATTGAGGATAATGGGAATAGACAGATTTCTAAGCAATTGATCCTTAGTCGGAGGCGTAAGAAATAAGTAGTACTAGTATTACTTGAATAGTTATGATTCTATGTTATGTACTTGATAGTTATGTTTGTATAAGGTAATATTTTTCAAATTTCGTATAAGTTGTGGCAGCGATTCCTGACTTTTGAGTCACAAAGGGATACATGATGATTAAAGAAATATGTGTTATGGTATATATGTCAAGTGATATGAGTATGAATTTATATGGGATTAATGAAATAAGTTGGTATAAAGATAGTAGTTAATTATATGGGTACTAGTTAATGCAGAAAACCAAAATTTTAAAATATATAATATTTTGAGTATATGATAAATATAGAATTTCGTGTTATATGATTATACGTATACGATAAGGCCTAGAATAAAGAATAAATTGTGATAATGCCGCCAAGGAGATGAAAACGAAATACACGGACAGAAGAACCTGCCAACAAAGCTGGAAGACAAAAAGACCAGATACAAAATTTTGTGAATATGGACGATCAAGCTATGCTGAACGGAATACCAGTCGCCGAAAGATCAGCCAGATAATCGATCGACGAATGTCAAAGACTTCAAGGCCATCATACTGCCAGGATTCAAAAGATCAAATGACCCTGTTGACGCATTTGTGATAGCTAGGGTAACGATGGGGAAAAAGATAGTTTTGTCACCTATATGATAAAAGGAAAGGAGAAAAAGGGCAAGTCTGCGTGATTTAAGTGTGAATCAATGGAGTATAAGTTGGAAGATTGTCCAAGAAGGAGATGCGAGGCAAGGAATTCAAATACGGGAAAATGCAGTAGGACATTGGCTACAGCGGGACCAACATCAATAAACAAACCAACGAAATCAACCGCAAGCGTCTTCAACATGACCGTTCAAGATATCGTGGCAGCCGGGGATGCAACTCCAGGTATTATTCTAATCAATATTATTTTCTTATATATAGTAAAATTATTTTATAAATTATTTTGAAGGAGGAATTTAAGTTCTTTTAGAAATCAAATTTCCGTTTAATCAGATAGACAAGTTTTATTTGAATAGTTAAAGATCAGTTCGATCAAATTATGATCGAGATCTACTAGTAATGATTGTGTATGCTATGTACCCTTGTATATATAGATTTTAAAACGGTGTTTCCGGGGATGGAATCTTTATAAGGGAGGGTGAATGTAACAACCCGATATCTTTATATAATTAAATAAGAAATTTTGCATATAATTTTTTTATTATTATTTTAAAGATGAGGATTTGTACAAGATAATGTGTGTATGTAATATGTAATAAATAAAAATATATTTATTACATGAATATTTACAAATAATTTTATTTTAGAATTATTGCACATTAATTATAAACTATATTCTTATAATAATTAATTTTATAGTAGAAATATTTTTATTAATTATTTTCCATGAAAATATGATTATATATTAATTAAATAATATATGAAATGATTTTTTTTGAATAATTATAATAATTATTTTATTATATGAATTTTAGTACATATTATTAAATTAATTATTTTACCTTAATTATTAAGGTTAAATATGGGAGAATAAATCAGATATGGAATCCAAACCTTAATTTTGGATTTTTATCAAGGAATGAGAATAAAATATAATATTAATTATATTTTGATTTTCAATGCTATAAATATGTGCTGTATATGTGTGGACTGATAATGGTTGTTCAATTATGTTGTATCATGACCAAATCCTAACATTAATTTGTTTCACCCTATTGTGAAATTCAAATGGGAAATTCGAGACTGTGTTATGTGTTATATGATTTATATTGCGTATTATATAATTAATTAGGTAAACCCTAATTAAAATTTAGAAACCCTAATTAATATTTAGAAAACCCTAAGTTATTGTTAAACCCTAATTTTAAACTCAAATTAGAGTTTAAGATTTATTGGTAATGATGTTAATGTGATTTATGATTGGTGTTATAGATATTAACCCTAATTAGGGAGAACCCTAATTTTCAAAACACTAATGTTTTTTTAAGAATAACCATTATTATTATTTTTTTTCTTCTAAATTATAAATCTTAATTTACCTATGGTAAACCCTAATCGCTAAATTGGGAAGTGTAATGCTAATTATTGTCTCTTAAACCTAATTAGCAAAGTGCTAAGTAATTAAAGACCAAAACTAATTTAGTAAACCCTAATTACAATTTTTAGAAACTAAAATTTATTATTTTATACAAACCCTAAACTTGAAATGCTTTAATTTTATGCTAAACCCTAAGGGTCAAACCCTAAGGGTTAGACCAATGACTAAAATACCATTAAATTCATATGGTTAATGACAATTTTACTCCTTGTTGTATTATTGTATAAAATTTGTTAATCTAGCTATAATGTGGTTGGTGACCAACCATTGACTTGCCATGTGACTGATATCAACCAGCAATCAGCCTTATTTTATGAGATACATGCATTACAACACATTATATATAGATTCAAGAGAGAGATAAAGCCACTTCTATGCCCATTTTTGTTCAAACACCAAACCAATCTCTCTCAACTCAGAACCTACTGAAATATATATGTATATCAGTCCCTTAATCCGGCCCCACGAAATCAACTAACAAATCAGATGCTCAAATACAAGATAGATCAAAGAAAAGGTATAAACCCTAGCCATGAAATCTGACCATCGATCTTGTGTTAGATGTTAGATTTGAATGTTAAAATATGTTGGTTATAGTATATAATGATGATCTGGGTTCCTAGATGTTAGATCCATAACATATAGAAGCTCGAATTTGATGATTTTTAAAATCTGGAAAAATTTTAAAACGAGTCTGACAACCAAATGTCAGACCCTTTAAATCTTTGGTTGTTAATGATTTCGGGTGTTTAATGTTTTATATTTGTAGTATGTCATTAGCTCTTTGTTCTGAAGCTTGAATCAGGTCCATATCTGTTATTGATTAAAAGTTATAGTCAGTTAGGCCATGGCCAAACTGATCTGGGTAACCCAGATTGTTACCCAGAAATGTCTGACAAGCTTTTCTGTGGCTTTGATCTTGTTTCTGTTTGATATTTTGTGCTTTTTGTTGTAATAAAGTTTGAGCCTGATATATGTACTCTAGATCCATGCTATTAGGTCTCTTAAACAACACATATGTTGGTAATAGTTGGTAGTCAAACTGAGCAACTCGGTCACGATTACCTTTTCTGGAATTTCTAGAAACATGAAGAACGCATTTTCTGACAGCCCTTGATCGAGTTGTATCTGTTGATTTTGATGTTTTTGGACTGCTATCTTGGTTTATATATGTTCCTTGTAATTAGGACTACATGTTAGAATCATTAGATCAACCATTTAATGACCAGAACATTGAGAAAATTGAGCTAGATAATGGCACCATGAGACTGCCTGCGTTTCTGGGATACCCAGAAAACCCAGGAACATTCTGACAGAGACTTTGAACACTCATATCTTTTTGTTGTGTTGTAGTATGGCTTAGTTTGTTAGTGTTATTTATAGTCCTAAATATATACTACAAGCTCAATGTTTTATATTCCTTAGAAACATCAAAGAATAAAAGTTATCACTGATCAAAGTAGTTCACTCATTAACTGCCATGAATGGCTGGGTTAAGCTCATGAACACGAAGAAAACCTATAGCGACAGTTATGGCGCTATAGGCACCCTTTTCCGACAGATTAATTAATAAATTAATTATTTTTACGAAATAAATAGAAAAATTAGTTTTTAATTATTAAAAATACAAAATAAATTATTAAAAATTATTTTAAAATCTAAAAATTAGTTTTTAATTATTTTGAATATATTTCATAAATATTTAATATTTTTGGAATATTAAATCTATTTAATTTATTTAATTATAATATTAAATAAAATATTTAAAAATGAATTTAGTACTTGAAAAATCATTTAAAATTATATTATGTTATAAGAAAATATTTTAAAAATCATATAAAAATAATTTAAAGGATTATAAAAATATAACTTTTGATATTTTGTCATGAAAAATATTAATTATTTAAAATTATTGATATTAGATTTATTTAATACTTATATTAAATAAATTAGTTTAAAAATGATTTTAATATTAGAAAAATCATTTTAAATGAAAATAAAGATTTTTAAAGTATTTTAAGTTATAAAATATAACTTTGAATATTTAAAGGAAAATCTCATTAATTATTTACTATTAATGATGTTAAAGTTATTTAATAATTATACTAAATAAATTAGTTTAAAAATGATTTTAATATTATAAAAATTATTTTAAATGATAATAAATTGTTTAAAGATATTTTAAGTTATAAAATATAACTTTTAATATTTAAATGATAATTTTATTAATAATTTAATATTAATGATATTAATTTAATAATTAATGATATTAAGTTTATTTAATAATTATATTAAATAAATAGTTTAAAATTGGTTTTATCTATTTAAAAATCATTTTAAAAGGATATTAATGAATTAAAAATATTTTAAGTTATTATTAAGGACTTTTAATATTTTGGTAAATAATACATTAATACTTTAATATTAATGATAATTATTTAAAAATGATTTTAATTCTTTTAAAAATCATTTAAGGGTAATATTAATACTTTAAAAGTATTTTGAGTTATTATAATTAACTTAAATATTTTGGCAATGGTTTCATTAATATTTTAATATAAATTAAATATTAATTATAATTGAATTATTTAATATTTAAATCATTTAATAATGATTCCGTTGTTTAAAAATTCATGATAAATATTTTAAAATTATTATAAGTCATTTAAATATAATATGACTGATATTAAGTTACAGAATAGAGTTTTTAGACTCGATAAGTACCCTATAAAGCCGTCGATACACCGATATTTAGTAGATATGTAGCCGCTTCTAGGGCATATCCCTAGAATGACAGTGGAAGATAGGTAAAACTCATCATGGAACGAACCATGTCTAACAGTGTTCGATTTCTCCTTTCAGATACATCATTCAGATATGGTGTTCCTGTTAGAGTCCATTGTGAGATTATACAATTTTCTTTAAGACAATTTAGAAACTCACTGCTAAAGTATTCACCACCTCGATCTAATCGAAGAATCTTAATACTTTTACCCGTTTGTTTCTCTACTTCACTTCTGAACTCTTTGAACTTTTCAAATGATTCAGATTTGTATTTCATTAAATACACATATCGAAATCTTGAGTGATCATTAGTGAATGTAATAAAATAAGAATACTCTCCTCGTGCATTCGTTGTCATATGTCCACATACATCCATGTGTACCAACGCTAATAACTCTGTAACTCTTTCTCCTTTTCCACTAAAAGGAGATTTAGTCATTTTTCCAATGAGAAAAGATTCACAAGTTGGATATGATTCATAATCTGATAGCTCTAAAAGCCCATCTTTATACAACTTAGATAATCTTGTTTCATTAATATGACCAAGTCTACAGTGCCACATATAGGTATAATTAACATCATCTCTTTTCCTTTTCTTAGTTTGTTCAATTTGAAGTATATTTTCATGCAAATCAAGTATTTAAAGTCCATTTCGCAAATTAACAACACCATATAAAACATTATCATTATAAATAGAACAACTATTGTTCTTTATTATAATGTTAAAACCATCCATATCCAATATAGAGATAGAAATAATGTTTCTAATAAGTGACAGAACAAAATAATAATTATTTAAACTAATGGACTTGCCCGTAGGCAGTGCTAAACAATACGTCCTTACAACTAATACAATAACCTTTGCTCCATTTCCCACTCGTAGGACGATCTCATCCTTGCTCAGCTTTCTACTTCTGACCAATCCATGCATATTATTACATATGTGAGAACCACAACCGGTATCCAATACACAAGTAGAATATTGACTTTCAGAAAAATTAATTTTAATGATAAACAAACCTTAATTAGGATTCAAAGCTTCTCCAAGATCATGAGTAGGATAATTCCTCTCATATTCCTTGAGCTGTCATGAGGCATAGGCTATGACTTTCCCATGTTGCATGAGAACACATCCTAACCCTTTGCCTGAAGCATCACTGTAGATGACAAACCCCTCCGAGCTAGATGGTATTGTCAGAACAGGTGCTGAAATGAGTCTCCTCTTGAGTTCTTGAAAACTCTTCTCACATTCCTCGCTCCAACCGAATTTTATATCTTTTCGAGTTAGCTGAGATAATGGAGTAGTGATTCGAGAAAAAACTTCAACGAATCTCCAATAATAACCAGCTAAGCAAAGAAAGCTACGTACTTCGGTCACTAACTTAGGTTGCTCCCAGCTTTGAATTGCTTCAATCATTTCCGGGTCAACAAATATTCCATGATTTGATATCACGTGCCCAAGGAATGCTACTTCCTCAAGCCAGAACTCGCATTTCTTCAACTTGGCATATAACTTATTTTCACGAAGCTTTTGGAGTATCTGCCTCAAGTGTTGGTCATGATCTTCACAGCTTTTGGAGTAAATGAGGATGTCATCAATAAAGACAACCACAAAGTGATCCAAATATTCCTTGAATACTCAGTTCATCATATCCATGAAGGCAGCAAGAACATTAGTCAATCCAAAAGACATGACTAGGAATTCGTAATGCCCCGTAATGAGTTCTAAAAGCAGTCTTTGAAATGTCATCAGTTTTAATCTTCAACTGATGATATCCAGAACGAACATCGATCTTTGAAAAGAATTTGGCGCCTTGCAACTGGTCAAACATGTCATCAATGCGAGGCAACGAGTACCTATTTTTGATGGTGACATGATTCAACTCTCGATATTCAATACAAAGTCGCATACTTCCATCTTTCTTCTTCACGAATAAAACAGGAGCACCCCAAGGAGACGTACTACGTTGAATGAAACCGATGTCTAACAATTCCTACAGTTAGGGTTTTAACACCTGAAGTTTAATAGGAACCATTCGATATGTGGCTTTGGAAATGGGTTTTGTATCGGGTTCAAGGTCGATACCAAACTCGATTTCATGCTCTGGGGTAGGATAGGAAGTTCTTTAGGGAATACGTCAAGAAATTTATTAACAATAGAAATATCATTCAAATTTGACGTATTTTTGTTTAAATCTGTGACATGAGCTAAGAAAGCTTGACATCCGTTTTTCAAAAAATGAATAGATTTATGGCTTGAGATTACCGTGATTGATTTTAATTGTTTGGTTTCTTGAATTTGCATAATAGGTTTATTAGGAACATAAAAGCTAACAACCTTACGAAAATAATCAATTTTAGCATGAGTAGTTAACCAATTAATCCCTAGAATCACGTCAAATGCAAGTATTTTTAAGGAGATAAGATCGACAGGTAACATACGATTACCGATTTGAATCAAATAAGACTTATAAACAGTTGATGTAATGAAGGTTTCTCCCAACGGAGTTTCAACACATAAGTCAAAGTCTAATTTCTCCGGAGTCAAATTTAAACGTAGGATAAATAAAAGAATGAGTAGAACCGGTATCAAATAAGGTATATACTTCACTAGAGTTGATGATTAGCTTACATGTGATCACCTCGTTTGGATTCCTCACTTTTTGGGAGGTTTTGACAAATGCTCTCCCTTGAACTACCGATTTTGTCTTCTCTGGGACGACCTTTGATGCCTCCACCCCAGCTGGACTTGACTTCGGTGCACGACAAAATCAGGCTAGGTGAACTTCTCTTCCACAATTATAACACGCTTTGGATTGCTGCGTACAATTCAGACTGATATGTCCCTCCCCTTCGCATTTGTCACATATGATTGGTTGTCATTCCCATTCCTTAACAACAGGTTCTGGTTATGACATCTTTCCATCATTGTTGAATCTCCTCTTCTTAAAATTTCCACTTTTATTATCTTGGCCATGATTTTCACCGAAGTGCATTTCTGGCATGTTGATTCCCTCTATGTTTGTTGTCACCGCTTCGATGACTGCTACCACTGGTATTATAATTTTGCCTGCTACTCTCTCTTGGTTGAGTTAACTCGTTATCGCGTTCCAATAACTGAGCACTATTTACAATATCTGAATACAAACATAGTTTGTGAGAAATTAAGTATTGACGTATCTCAAGTTTCAAACCTCTTAGAAACATCCGCGTCATTATCTCCTCATTATCAACTGAGTGGGACGCAAACCGGGACAACTCGGCAAACTTAGCTTCGTACTGTGACACGGTCATATTGTTCTGCTCCATCTTGATGAACTCTACCTCCTTCATATGACGAATACTATCGGGAAAGTAATTGTCGTTGAACATTTCTTAGAATTTCTCCCAAGACATCTTCAGTGCGGCAGGTTGAGTACGCTTTACCGATTTCCACCAGTAATTTGCCTCTCCTCACAACATAAAGGTGGCAAAGGGAACCTTTTTCTCCTCGGAGCATCCCAAGACATCAAATATCTTGGTGATCTAATTTATCCACGTCTCCGCCTTAAGTGGTTTTCACTCTCCAATAAACTCCGGTGGTTCCAGCTCCTTGAACTATTTAGCGGTGACCGTCTGAGAGTTGCCAATGTTTGCACCAACATTTTGAACAGGAGTCGTTCTCGCCTGATATTGCATGAATTGCATAATGTCTCCAAACATCCCATCATTCATCATTTGGTCAGCATTGTTGTTTTCCTGAGGATTATTGTCATCTTGATGCACATTATCCTAGGTATTAATCGTTGGTGACTCAACGGTCTCATGTGCTTCATTGCTTATCTCAACATTTTTGGATGCCATTACCAAATACTGCCACAAAATAAGGATTAATTGTCATGAACATATTATCCATATACTCTGACCGACCAATTAAATACCAAATAAACTTAGGTAGGTCATACTAGCGAAGGAATTCCCCGTCTCTCCCCTTCTAGTTCTTGTCTCACATCTCAGTCAGGGATCATATCCCTAAGCTTTGATACCAACTATGACGCCCCCAAAATAGGTATACATCACCCATCTTGAGTCGCTAAATACATGCTACAGAATTTAAATACAAACTTCTTTTATACAGTACGATAAAACGTAGCTGAGAGTTTCAAACGGATAATGTCTCGTAGAGAGTATCCAAACTCAAATAAAGTCCTCATTACAATTATTATCACACTATTTCACTAAATAGTGAGGACTACTAATGCAAACATTTGGACCGTCACTCCATTTTCTGACTAGTCCTAGCTACGTTCTCATTTCCTGAAGTGAACAATATATGAAAGCAAAAGGGTGAGCTCAACTAGCCCAGTAAGAAATATTATGACTAAGATAATGCAGAATAAATTATCGTTAGCCTTCAATAGTGTTAAACTGATAAAATATAATAAACATCAAGTTTAACTGCAGCGGAACAAGCAATCCATTAGAAGAGTCAACTCGAGCATGATATCTACTATCTTCTATGATTTAAAAAGTTTATCATAAATTATATCGCTGAGACTCGGCTAAATAATAAACCACATCATCGAATCATCCCTTTACTACGGGCCGAGGATATTTATGTAATCATCAATGGTCAAGATTATACTGAATAATCCCTGGTCATAATCATACCAACAACTGTCCATCAATGCACTACAGGCCAATGAGGATTTTTACCACATCATTTGTAACATTACGGTCATGATTATACCTAATAATCCCTGGTCATAATCATTCCAATCAATAGTACATCTATAAACGTAAGCCACATATGACTTTTATCACAATATAAGCATGAGGATGATGACAATGATATAAGAATTCAATTAAAAGAAAGCAAAGGATAAAATTTTAAAGAGTATAACTTAATTTATCCAGAATTCAATAATGTCCATATTATCAACATGATACTACTTTGTGGAGTAAAATTCAAGAATAATATTGTATCAAAAATGATTTGGACAGCAAAGAAATTAATTTTTGTCATGAATAATTCCCCGGGTGAATAGTACCACGTGAATAGTACTTCAGAAATAGTATACCGTGAATAGTACTTTGTGAATAGTACTCATGAATAGCACTTTGTGAATAGTACTTGTGAATAGTGTTTTGTGAATAGTACCCCCTGAATAGTACTTTGTGAATAATATCATAAAAATGAATACTACTCATGGATAGTACTCCGGCATGAAAAGCTTAAAATTTAACAAGAATGTGCAAAAATATCCTTGTGAAACGATACTAGATGAAGCGCAAATTTCAAGGATATTCTAGTAATTTCACGGAGTATAGAAGCAATACTTTAACAAAATGAGGGTATAATCAGGAATACGAGATGAAATAATATTACTCACATACTACAGAGTATGGAAGATAATATTATTCCTATGAATACTGAAAGAAAATAACATCCCTTACCTCAGAAGAAGACTGGATACTGGAATAATGAAGTAGCAGACCTCTCTTCTACTTTCTATCTAAAGCTTCTCTCTCTATAGCTTCTCTTTCTATAATTGCTCTTGTGAGTCTTAGTGAATTGGTGAGAATAAAAAAAGAATGAGCTTCTATTTATAGGAAAATATAGTTTCGATAATTGCACGTTTTGGGGCTCAAAATATTACAGTATAATATCTTCATCTTTTCCTTCATTTTTAATTTAGTCTTACAAGTATAATCAAACTTGCACCACCTCCCCTAATAGTACATCTTGTGAATCAATAGTACAAACATGTGAACAAATAGTTATAAGCATATGAATTAATAACAATTAATTGCTCATTTATCCGGTTAATTACCCGATTTGTCAATATAACCTCCAGACATCCATTATTATCGAAATAGATGTCGATTTCCACTAACACTAATAATCACAACACAATGGAAATATCAATTTCATCTTTAATCAACACGAACTTATTCATCATTAATATTATAACTCACAATATTTAACAACCAGATCATTCCCAGGAAAGAGGGGGCTTTCCGATAAGGATTTCTCCCTATTGGCGCGCAATTAGGTGACCAAACCTCTTATTGACAGAAATTTCTAGTCATTGTCACTATTGCAAATAATAATATGAATAACTTTGTTGTCTCAATTATTGATTTAATAATATAAGATATTATGCAGATGATACTGTGACAATAATTGAATCAATAATATGAGAGATATTATGCAGCAACTACTGTAGCAATAATTGAGTATAACTGAGTGAATTCTCACGTAAGCATCAATAATCAATACCGCGTGCTACTATGTAACCACACGTATTACTGTGCTTTTACCACCGGGTAGTTCAACAGTTTAACAGTAAAACTTTCGCCGTTATTTTTATAAAAAGATAATTCTTTCATATTCTAACTACGACAATACTTCTGTTGTGGGGTCCACCAATGATTATGTCGTCGTACGAATATTCCCTGTTAAAATGAATATTCCCCGACCAATCGAATATTATATAATCACTTGCTTACTTTGCAAAATTTGTAAATAATACCGACAACTATAACATTATATCAAATTCACACCATAATATTCAAAAATATATTTCGAGAAAAATTAATCTTTATTCATAAAAGTTGGGGTCTTACAAGGGTTTATTTGCTCAAACCCTAGTTTTTCCTATCTCTATAGAAAAAGGGGGCGTACTCTCCAACTATTGGAATCACGTATATGTTGATATCCGATATAAGACTCTTCTTTTAAAGATATCAGGTAACACTATTTAATTAAAATAAGGTATTATTTATTTCATTAAACTCTTTTAATTAATTGGGCTACCTAATCTTATTAGGGATAATTAATTAAACTCCTTAACTAATTTTTCCTCCTAATCCTATTAGGAATAAATAAGAGTACTTATATTATTAATTCCTAAACTCTTTTAGAATTTAAGATAAAAATAATTATAATAATATTAATAAGACTCCACTTATTAATTTATATTTAATATTTCTAAAATATTAAATAATAAATATTAAGCTATTTAATTTATTCTATCACTATAGATTAAATTAAATATACTTAACATATTATTACGATTATGCCATTAACTTCTTAAATAATTATTCTTTCTTTTATGGTGTGACCCTTTAGGTTCTCCATATTAAACCTGTTTTGAATAAATCAATTAGAACAATTCTAATCTTATTTAAATAAATAAATTAAACGATTAATTTTTTAAATAAATAATATTTATTCTACAATAGGGATAAACATCCCTAGCGATCAACGACTTTCCAGATAATATAGATTTCAACATTAATCATAAAAGAACCTTTGAGTAAATAGTTATCATACAATTCATTCCTTCCACCATACAATGTCCCAATTAAATATAAGACATGTAATTACTGTCAAGTTTTATTTTATTTAATTATATGTATTTCGATTCCTAAATGCACAACTCCTAATGAATGCAAATTAGAAACTTCTTTCTAATTTCATTCTACCTTGGCCAAGGATTCCTGGGTTATCATTTATAGAATCATATAAGACATTTCTTTTCTTTTACTAGAAGTGGTAGATTCTTTATTGATCATTCATTATCTCCATATATAACTTATTACACCCAAGCATACCCTTTGATACACTCTAAGAGTCTTAAGGAATAAGTCAAAGTGTAATTTATTATATATAAGATACTATGATGATCTCAAGTCTAAGGATCATTTGTACTACTATCACTACATGAATTTCTATTGACAGGCAAGTAAAACTATATTAGGTATTCCTTAGCGAGTCACGTTCAATGAACTTATTCTCTAATAAGTACCTACATACTTGCTTTAGTGTCTCCACACAAATGATCACGAGATCAATCATTCTCATCCAATGAGCAAGCAACGTATGTATCAATCTATCCGGATTCACTAATCCCCCTTTTTAGTAATCCATCGATTGAGAACATTTTATCTTTAAGCTATCTAAGAATTTATATCTCATTAGCATGATATCATCATGATTCTAAAAGTATTACTTAAAATTATTGGTTTATCACATATTATTAAAATAGCACCATGTTGATAATAAATGCCTTTAATAAATAATTCTTTTATTAATAAATAAATAAGATTGATTACAAAGTATACGCTTTATCATCACACATGATTGCCTTGTATGCATACTACTTTCACCCCCATGAACTGAGTGGTGCGGGTTTGGGCTCCAATGGTACGAGGGGACCACCAGCGGTATAATGCCTCATGAGTAAACGGACCCTCTAACAAAGTAAAGCCGTCAACGCCCATCAACTGGATATCACTGATAGGCGACTACGACACAAGCCCATAACGCCTGGCAGGAGGCAAGATCGGTACATGAATCTCTCCTGTAGTGCTCCTAATAGCACGATATACTAAATAGAGCTCCCATCCTCCATCTGTGAAGAGAGGAATTTGGCGGGTGGACATCACATACTTGACACCAGTCGGGTATCCATCCTCAAAGCCCGTGGTCAATTGTTCCCCAGAGTAGGGAACCCAAGTGATGACATCAGTTGTCAACAAATCCAACTGTAAGCGACAATGGGTGAAACCCTCAGGTACAAAAACCTCTGCAAAAATGGAGTGATGCCATCGTCGTCCTCGTGGATAGGTATCTAAACCTGCACACTAATAGGACGCACACATAGAAGCCTCTCATAGGCCCAAAACTGCCTACACAAAGGCAAACATCTGCTGTCAGTTAACACTCTTAACCTGTATATGCGAAATCAAAAGAGAAATACTCACCAGAAGAAATGGGTAAAATCCTAGCCAAGCCTCTGTCAAGCCCTGTGAACGCATGTGCATTTCCCTGTGGAAATAGACAAAAGTGTAGGAGCCTCAATCATACTCTCCAATACGGTCCACCTCCCGAGTGGCGCTGATCAAAGCGAATGACACCGTGGAAGAGTTGTCTGCTATGAAATAACACTTGATAATAACAAGGAATAATCTTCGAAGAATGCAATCCATGACTCTCACATCAACGGGCGTGGGCTCACTCAATAGCCCACTCATAGCATCTACGCTCAAAGGACCTGTACAAAAGGTCCTCCCCTTGAGCGCCTTAGCCGAGACTCCTAGCAAGGTTCTGAAGGCAGTCGGGGTAATATTCACCGTACAAGGCACTGGCGCCCCTCCAAACTCCATACTGGTCACAAACTGCCAATCCATCGGTGTCATCATCACCTTGTAGACACTCAAATTTTTTTGTACTACTGTTACTACCATTACAGGAGGACAGATTCGTCTTTTAAAAGAGAACCCTGAAAGACAATCCAAATCCACACTGGATACTACAGGAAGTTCAGCATTAACCCCGAATTACAATCTGGGAGTAACGGTTTTAACCTCGGATTTAACCCTGAGACCTGCAGATACAATACCGGAACACACATCGGAGAAGACTGATTAATCTCGGAGATAACCCCGAGGTATCCAGTCTCAGTCCCAACCAAGGGAATAGCCACCAACCTTGGTGATAACCCGAAGGAATGCAGTTTCGGAGATAACCCCAGAAATGCTTGTTTCAAATGCCATCAGCTTCAATCTCGACACTCACAACGAAATACACTGTGCCAACACGACAATTACATCGGGAAGACAAGCACACCTCAACGATGAAAATGAGGATCTTCAACAAATGCAGCAGTCCAATCTCAGCGAAGTCTGAGCAACGTCTGCTTATCGTCCCAATCCGGCAGTAACACCAGTGAGGGAAAACATCGCCATCTCGTCCAACACGATGCCACGTCTCGTCTCTACGCAACAATGTCCCACAAGGCTAACAAATCCCGAGTAACTATTGTGCGGGGTAACGGATGAAAGTTGAAGCTTAAAGACCGGAGGGCATCGTCCCATCTTCAAAGACTTCGTACAAACTCTAATCCCATGCCATTGTACAACTCTCAACAACAGCGGTCCGAAATAGGTCCTGAATACCTCAAAACGGATGCCCGGATTGCACTTCTCAAAATCTGAGTGGACATTACTGTGCCTGAGTGCACGTACTTCGAGATGACCCAACCCGACAGAACCGGGCTGACCCGACCCGCCTCTAGTACACCTACGGCTGAGCCTCAGGTACACCTACGACACCTTTTGCCTATAAATAAGAGGCTTGTGGTGTTGAATTTTAAGAGAAAAAAAGACGGGGAAACCTTGCACAATTTTCTCTGCACTCGCCATACAGTGTATTTTCCCACTTTCAAACACCTGTGAGCTCATATATAGCCACTTTTGTACCCTTAAAAACCCAGTGTTTACCCACTCTAAAGATATAGAAGCCCTTTTCATCAGTCAGCTGTAAGCCTTCTCACAAACTTTAGAGTCTTTCTCTTCATCTTTGCACACACCCTTCTACACGTTAAGAGTCGTGTTGCTTGATTTTGCCCGGACTTCGGTCAGTGGTTTCCTTCCAGTCTGTATATATAAATATATATATATTATATATATTTATATATATATTGACTAACATTATCGATTTATGCCTCGATTGAGCCTAGACTTCGGTCTAGAGCATTTACTGCTTTAATATATATATATATATATATATATATATATATATATATATATATATATATATATATCAACTGTGTGCTATATATATATATATTTGTTTTATCCTACCTGGAGTTTCCTTCGTGGCAGTTGATAGTTTTTATAGCTTTCTTTACATTTCGTCCTGCCTGGAGTTTACTTCGTGGCAGTTGACCGCATTTACAACTTTATTTACATTTTGTCCCGCCTGGAGTTTCCTTCGTGGCGGTTGACCGTATCTACAGCTTTATTTATATTTTTGAACCCCCATGGAGGTGCTTTGTAGTTGGTGATCCTGTCTGTATATATATATATATATATATATATATAAATATATATATATATATATATATATATATATATATATATATATATATATTTACCGATTTTATATATATACCTGCTTATTGCTTTTATACAAATTGCAATATTCTGTGCGCCTAGGAATCATGTGATCACAGATTCATCTCATTGGATCTAGATTCGGTTCCCGTGATGAACATTTTCAGCTGTAAGCAGCTTGTAAATTATTCTGCGATGTCTATATTTCCTCAGATGGTTTTCATACCAACGAGGAAGCCGACATCATTTTTTTATATATTATTTTCATACGGATGCTTCGCATTCGTCAAATAAAATCAATCAAGCCGATCACTTAATAAAAATGGGAGTGTAAAGGTCTTAATTCCTATTGAGCAGTAGGGTTTGAAAAACCTCTTTTATAAAACATCATTGCCATATCTTGCCAAAAACTGAATTTTTACATAAATTCAAATCCTGCGTATATAGGTTCGAAAGAGGACTCGCACAACTTTCATATAACAACACATTGACCCACACACACACACACACACACACACACACTCAGATAATATTTTCTTGAAAAGAGGCGGTCACCGTGGTAACACGGATGTTGGGGGGTGCCTAACACCTTCCCCCCGCATAACCAAATCTAGGACCCTAAATGAATCTCAGTTTCACCGACCCGTATATCAGTGTCACATCACTGGGTCAATGTGCAAACCTTTTCTCGGTTGTGTTGGTACAACAATTTAAAAAACCAACTGGCGACACTTAACAGTCCCATCATCGACATTATACATGTCAGACCTTTTTCACTTATTTTTTCAAACAAATCTCACCTAAAATGAGAACACCAAAGAACAAGTAACGGAAAGGGACATCCAACAATCCCGACGTCAACAAGTGGCGACTCTGCTGGGGACTCCAGTAAGAGGACTTAAGCCGCTACTACAATCTTTTCAAAACTAATTATATGCTTGTGTGTGGATATTGCATTTACATTGGATGAATGTGTATGAATGCATGTCTTGTTTGAGCTTAGTGCTTCGCATCATATCTGCGTGTGATGTTAGTGCTTCGCACTATAAACTGCTTATGATATTAGTGCTTCGCACATGTCATCATTTCATATGGTGAGACGCGATGTATGTGAATGTATGTTGTGTGGTCCCTCCACCAGGAGGCTATCCCGTCGGTGTTTGATTACTGGACTCGTGAGAAGACTAATTCTTCGAGGCTCAGGAAAGGCACCACCCAAATTCGCTCCAGTTGAAAGACCAGATTAATTTCCCATCTAGTAGATTGCGATGATTTAGGAACCTTCATGCCAAAAAGCCGCGAGAGTAACCTAAGATAGGTCAGCCTCTGATAAACACAAAAATGATGGAAAGTCTCTTCATGCCCTCATTTTAATTACTTGTAAACACAATTACTTGTAATTTCATTCCATATTTATCTCCATGTAATTAGAAATATGAAGTAATATGTCCACATACATGCTACAGACAGCTGACACCCGTTTTGCAGGATAAAATTCATAAAATGGACACATCACATAACATGTCATTATACACCTTCCCTAAGGACTAAACTATGCCAGTCTTTCATAGGGAATAAATCAGACCTACTACCTGGTCAAAGTCCAAAAAGGCAACATCCCTACAGTAAATCATGTCATCATCCGACCAGACTGAACTTAATCCAGTTTTTTTGTAAAGAGTTCGATGGATTAAGTAAACAGATTACAGATTTGGCTGTTCTATTAAAAGAATTACACCAGTCTACACAGGGTCAGAAAATACCCGTACATACTGAGCCCTCCACACAAGGAGGAATTCCGGTCATTACTATACCAGAGCCACAATTGGATTGACCAACAAAATGCAGGATGTTGCCCATTCCACTGGAGATCCAGACAATGGTGACATCAAAAAGAAAGTCCTCCAAATGGAAGAGACCCTTCGCGCTATCAAAGGAATTGGAACACACGGGAGTGTTTCATATGCCGATCTATGTATTTTTCCTGTTGTTCAGTATCCAGAAAAATTTAAAACTCCTGACTTTGAAAAATATGACGGGTTAGGGGATCCTTATACACATTTAAAAGTATTTATTAGAGAACTGGGATCCTATGCAGAGGATGAAAAACTCTGATTGCAATTGTTCCAAAAGAGTCTAACTGGAGAAGCCCGTTCGTGGTACAAAACTCCAAAATTCACAGTTGGGAAGAGCTAGCACATGCCTTCCTCACTCAATACAGTTTTAAAACTCAGATGGCTCCCGATCGGTATCAAATTACCAAGATCAAAAAACAGTCTAATGAGTCTTTCAGAGAGTATGCCCAAAGGTGGAGACACCTGGCTGCCCAAGTTAGTCCTGCCATGACAGAATTAGAAATGGTCATGACATTCATAGACATACAAGAAGCTCCCTTCTATGAGAGAGTTTTAGCCAGTATGGGCAAACCATTTTCTGAAATGGTTAAACATGGGGAGATGGCTGAAATGGGGTTGAAGTCAGGAAAGATTCAAGACCTAGTCGCACTCAAAGTTGTTGCTGATCACATCCAATCTGGAAATTAGGGGAACACCCCCCGGAGGGTCCATAAAAAGAAAGAGGAAGATGTTTCCCTGATACTACAAGGATAAAAAGGCAATCAAAGTATGCCCATTCAAAGGAGAAACTATACTCCCTTTCCAGCATAGTCTGCAAACCCTCCAGTACCAAAAGATGGAGAAGTCAAACGCCATTGAGTGTTTACACCCTTAGGGGATACCCTCGAAAACATTCTTAAGCTTCTGACTACACAGAAGAAAATTATGCATCTTCTTCCACCAACCAACCCTAATGGACAGAATTTCAATGCTGCTAGGAAATGTGGTTATCATGCCGGGGCACCTGGACATGATACTCATGATTGTTGGGCCTTGAAACACAAGATCCATGACCTAATAGATAATGGAGAGATCGTAGTCACAAAACCCGATCAGCCTCACGTACAAGACAACCCTCTTCCTCAACACAAAGAAGAAGAGGTCAACATGATTAATTGGAGCAGTGGACAGAGTTCCAACTTCAGCTGTGACTCCCCCCAGACCATCAAAGATGGTGATGAATGATGGGATTATGCTAAGCTCCAGTTCACAATGGAATGAAAGATGAAAGCTCTCTGCAAACAAGTTGAGCAATTGGCGGAACTGGTGACTTATCTACATCAAGTGACTCGATAATTAATCAGCCAGGAGCATGTCAGTCTCCTACCAATTGTCATGAATATTCCCTCGTCCCTTCTACCTCTAATCAACACCCATTCGGGACAGTACAACTCTAATGGAGTATGTCAATACCACTCCTAGTCTCGCGGTCACAGCACAGAAGAATGTTGGGCACTCCGTCACCTTATTCAAAATCTAATCGACAATGGTGTGCTGCGCTTGGCAGATAACGACAATGTGTTACGAGCAAGTAAGAATACAGGTCCTACTAAGTGGAAAAGTGTGGTAGCAGTTATATCTACTGAAGGTGAAGGGATTAATACTATTCTCACAACATCGATAATTCAGCTCAAAGGAGGAAGCAATCCTTTGAAAGTGGCCGCTCCCGAGCTAACCAACTTGCAATACAGAGCACAATTTCCTATTGTTAGCTTGCGCAAGGTTCCGTGGAATTATGGAGAAGGTGAAGGATCCACCTCACATACCACTGCTGCAGTGTCAAAGGAAAATCCACTTTATCTTCCCCATCGGGTGATGAACCCCACTACCAAATCAAAGGGGAAAAAACCCATGGAGAAATTGAAAAATTCCTCTGCGCTGTGGGTCATAACGAAGCCTAAGTGGTTTTAAGATTGAAGGAAGCTCCACCACAAATATCAATTTTGGACTTGGTCCTAACTTTCGAGAATCACCAGAAGGTCTTGTTAAAGGTTTTGGAAGAAGCCTATCTTCCGACATCAGTGGATACAGAAAAATTTCAACACATGGTTGATCACATTTTCAACACTAATGTGATATGCTTCACTGATGATGACATACCGCCCGAAGGGACTAGTCATTGCAAACCGTTGCACATTGCGGTCTTGTCCTCCGGATATATGGTGCCTGGAGTCTTAATAGATGGAGGTTCCTCTCTGAATATCTACCCATATGCCACCTTGGTGAAGATGAATATCAATCTCAACCGAATTCGGAGTAGCCATACTATCATCAAAGCTTTTGATGGAGCCCGCCGTAACTCGGTTGGAGTAATTGAGCTGCCAATCGAAATTGGCCCTCATACATTTTGTGTATCCTTCCATGTGCTCAAGATAGATTCGGGATACAACTTACTCTTGGGACGACCATGGATCTACATGGCAGGGGCAGTCCCCTCCACCCTTCACCTACAACTGAAGTACATTATCAACAATAGCATGGTCACGGTCAACGCTGAACCAGAGATTCCTCAGCATGGGCATATACCGTTCATCAATGCTAATGCAGACGTAGAACCAGTAAGTATTCATGCTTTGGAAATAAGCAACACCCAATACCACGCTATTGGAGCACCATTGCTCGAACCCCACATTTCTGATGAGGTGATGTCAGCCACTCAAGAAATGATGCCGTTGCGTTATAAGCCAGGATAAGGGTTGGGTAAAGATGGCCAGGGTATTCAATACCCCATTCGATTAACCAAACAAGTTGGAACAGCTGGACTAGACTATTCTGCCAGCTCTAGTCATAGGAATCCTCATAAGCATCAGCAGATTCCTTTGGCTTCAACCATGTGGCGTTTGGCTTCGCCTTCAAACTTTGAATCCGCACAACCTCCAGTAAAGGTGCCAGCCAATGTCATGGCCATGTTATTTCTTAAGCCAAAACCGGTGGAGGAAAAGAAAATCGTTATTCCAAATCCCGTAATTGAAGAAGAGGAGCGGAGAATCAAATAAAACGTTGTCCGAATAATGTCGGGCATGCACATCATCGTCCATGATGAACATACCAACAGATACACCTTAGATGATTATTGCCCTGACGTAATGGCCATCATTCAGGACAAGGAGGATGATGACAATCCCTCCATCACTGTGGTCCACCCGGACTTTACCCTTACCAATTGGAACAACATTCTTTGCTTTGGTCGATAAGGGCAAAGCGGGCATAAATTCTTTTCTGCCCTGTAGATACAATAACTACTTACTTTTCTGTACAATATTAGCAGTTTATTTTTCCAGTATATGCTAACACTGTGTGTGATCAACGAATTTCATATATACTAAGTGAAAGCATATTTTGTTTTAGGACTCTAAATTTAGATGTGCCTGTATTTGCGAATACGATGCCTCTCCTACACAAGGATTGTACCTTTGATGTAGAGATGAATTCAGCCTTGATGGATCCCCAGGATGACATTGAGGTGCCTCTAGAAATTCAAGAATGGGTCAAAGACAAACCCAAACCCAACCTTGATCAAACCACTTCTTTCAATCTCGGAACCTTAGAAAGCCCTAAGTTAATCCAGATTGGTTCAGACCTTACCCCAAACCAACGGAATGACATGGTTACGCTATTAACACAATTCCAGAATGTGTTTGCATGGTCTCATGAAGACATGGTGGGTTTATCCACTAACATTGTCCTTCATCGCCTTTCCCATTAAAGAGGGATTTAAGCCGATCAAGCAAAAGCTCTGGCGATTGAAACCTGAGTGGAGTTTAAAGGTGAAAGAAGAGATTGTGAAACAATTTCAAGCCGGCATCATCATGGTGTCTACATATCCTGAGTGGATATCCAACATCGTGCACGTACCTAAACCTGGAGGGAATGTGTGAATTTGCGTGGATTATAGGGACTTGATCAAAGCTTGCTTAAAAGATAGCTTTCCCGTGCCATTTATCCATATTTTCATTGATAATACTGCTCAATATGACATGTACTCCTTTGCTGATTGCTTTGTGGGGTACCATCAGATCATGGTTGCCGAGGAAGATCGTGAGAAGACTGCTTTCATCACTCCTTAGGGAACTTTTTGCTATAGACGGTTGTCATTCGGCCTCATCAATGTCAGAGTTACCTATCAACGAGCTATGATGGCTCTTTTCCACGACTTAATGCATAAAGAGATTGAGATCTATGTGGATGACATCATTTTCAAGTCTCAAAAGGAGGATGACCATCTAGACCATCTCAGAAAGTTGTTCAACAGGTTGCGTAAGTACAACTTGAATTTTAATCCAGCTAAGTGCGCCTTTGGCGTTAAGTCAGGCAAGTTGCTTGGATTTCTAGTCAGCCACAAAGGGATTGAGCTGGATCCTACCAAAATCTAAGCCATCACAGAAATGCCCATTCCTCAGACAGAGAAGGAAATACGTTGATTTTTGGTAAGGATCAACTTCATCAGCAGGTTTATCTCCCAACTCACGGAAACCTGTGAGCCAATCTTCAAGTTATTAAGGAAGAAATCCTCCATGAAATGCAATGATGAGTGTCAGAATGCATTCCTTATAATCAAGAAGTAGCTAGTCAAAGCTCCTATCTTGGTACCACCCAGGGATGATGTTCCCCTGTTCATGTACCTGTCCATAAGTGACAATGCCATGTGCTGTATGCTGGGACAGAAAGACGATAGAGGCCAAGAACGAGCTATCTATTACCTCAGCAAAAGGTTCAGCATCAATGAACACAAGTACACTCTGATCGAGAAGACGTGTTGTGCTTTAGCATAGGCTTTCATGAGGTTACAACATTACCTCCATGGTCACACAACCCATCTCATATCCCGTGTGGATCCTCTCAAGTACTTGTTCAACAAACCCATGTTGAACTGCCGGCTATCCAGATGGCAGTTGATCCTACAATAATTTGACATTGTATATGTAACTCAAAAGTCCATCAAAGGTCAGGGAATCAAGATCAACTGGCCACCACACCTTTAGGGGATTTCAAACCCTTGGAAACATATTTCCTCGATGAAGGAGTAATGACAGTGCAGCAACACCATCTGTACAATACACGCAAATCATGAAAGATGTATTTTGATGGAGCTGTTAACATGGATGGTTCTGGAGCTAGAGCAATTCTAGTATCTGATATGGGGGAGCAGTATCCCGTTGCCGTCAAATTACAGTTTGTCAGCACCAACAATACGGCTGAGTATGAAGGCTTTCTCATGGGGCTAAAACTTGCCCGTTCAATGGGCATCAAGCGGTTAACTGTCCTTGGAGATTCGAAGTTGGTAATCAGACAATCCACCGGAGTCTATCAAACCAAGGAACTACATTTTCTGCCCTACCATCAGCAGGTTTTAAAGATGGCTTTGGAGTTCGAAGAAATCTCCTTTCTACACATTCCTCGTAATAGGAATGATTTCGCGGACGCATTAGCAACTTTGGCCTCCTTGATTCACATATCAGACAAGGAACACTTGCCATGCAGTCACAATTTCCCTGCACAAGGCCCCAGCCTATGGGAATTACGTTGGAGAAGTATCGAATGAGCTACCTCCCATCCAACCTCCTTGGTATCAGCATATCAAGGAATATCTGCGAGATGGATCTACACCAGCTGAGGCGAGCCTGATTGAGAAAATACGGATCCATCGACTTGCTATGAAGTCATACTTGAGTGGAGATGCGCTCTATAAAAGAGATACAGGACTAGATCTCCTCAGGTGTCTAGACAAAGATCAAGCCCAACGGCTTATGGATGAAATCCATGGCGGAGTCTGTGGCACCAACATGTGTGGCCCCCTCCTTGTCAAGAAATTCCTCAAGACGGGACATTATTGGCTATCTCTCAAGGCTGATTGCAATGACCACATCAAAAGATGCTATTAGTGCCAGATTCATGGGAATGTTATACACGCCCCTCCATGGAAGCTCCCCAATATGAGTTTGCCTTGGCCTTTCTCTATGTGGGAATGGACGTTATTGGGCACATTGAGCCTAAAGCCAGTAATGGTCACCGATTTATCTTCACCATGATCGACTACTTCACCAAGTGGGTAGAAGCAGCCTCCTTCCCCAGGGTCACTAAAGAAGTCATCATTGCTTTCATTAGAAATAATATCGTTTGGTGATATGGACAACCAGAGGTGATTGTGTCAGACAATGCCAAAAAACCTCAACAACAAAATGATGGAGGAGTTATGCAGTAAATTCCACATCAAACATCTTAACTCTGTCATCTATCGTCCGAAGATGAACGGTGCTGTTAAAAAGGCTAACAAAAATATCAATAAGATTATGCAAAAGATGTCAGTCAACCACAAAGATTGGCCTTACCTGTTGCCTCTTACTCTGTTAGCCTATAGAACCACAATGCGTACTTCAACTGGGGCAACCCCCTACGCTTTAACCTATGGGATGGAAGCATTGCTCCCCATAGAAGTTGAGATGGAATCTCTCAGAGTGTTGATCGACTCTCAGCTGGATGTTACCAATGGGTACAAGACAAGTATCACCAATTGTCTCTGATAGACGAAAGGCGAACCGCGGCTATCTTCCATGGTCAGCTATACCAGCAAAGGATCGCCAGATCCTACAACAAAAAAGTTTGGCTACGGAAATTTAAACAACATGACTTGATTCTGAAGAAGATTCTTGACAATCAAGATCAGGCCAAAGGAAAATTCGCTCCTAACTGGGAAGGCCCGTTTATTGTCAAAGAATGATTGACAGGAGGCGCTCTCAGATTACAAGAAATGGACGGCGAAGAATTTCCACAATTCATCAACTTAGACACCGTGGAACAGTATTATGTCTGAAGTAACCAGCAAACACCCTGGTGCATCATCATCATGGTCACTAGTCATACCCTGGTGTATGGGTAGTTTGGCTACCCATACATGGGATCAAACTTCTCCTGCCTGCAGTTTATCCTCAACCTAGGATTAAACTTTCTTTTCCCCGTACTCTGACCTGCACATGGGATTACGCTTTTCTTCTCACCCCGAGGGGCAAACTACGTCGACCTGATCTCTTCTTCAATAGGAGTACATAGGCAACCATGTTAAATGGCCTGGTCGTAATAAAACAAAAACAACAAAAACATTTCTAACCTCTTCTCCTTACAAAAGCAAAAAAAAACCAAAAACATTCCTACACCATATCAGCCATATACAGCGTTGAACCTCTTACACCAGGTTTCGAACTACGCAGACCTGATCTCCTCTTTAATAGGAGTACGTAGGCAGCCATTCATGTTGCGGTCTCACCCCCTACCGAAATACAAACCATTGTCATCGGGTATTGGGATTCTCTTTCAATCCACTACATTTCATTCTGTTTTTGACCAAAGGGATGAAATTACCTGAACTCCTCCCAAATATGAGATTCGACGACCATCTAAGCTGCGGTCATACCTCGAAGAGAAATACTAAACCATAAGAGGTGGAATTAACTAGGTTTCTCCTAAATAGAAGTATTGGCGACCATCTGTGGTTCGGTCAATCTCAGAGAGGAAAGCCACATTCCTCTCCACATTTCCATTCAAAAATAAGTCCCAAGACACCAAAGAAGGTAGGGATATACATAGATCGATGATCCATTCTGAACTATCTAAAGACAGCTCAATGTCCATCCACCAAGGAAGAATTCAGAATTCATCCAGATCACAAGCCCTGAAGTAGCATGAAAAATATCAAGCAAATAGCAAGGCATATCTAAAAGGGAAGTGATCCAAAAATATATTTCCCTGTCATATATAATGCTGTTTGATATATATACAATGTGAACTGTACATGAAAAAATGGCTAAGCTAGTCTAGCAGGTAAATACAAGATCATCTACGAATCAGGGTACATGCGAGCTAGCAAGACCAACATGGCATCCCTCTCAGATGAAGGAGGTAAAGCTGTAGTCTCGTGGATAAGAATATCCACACGACCCAACAGATCTGTTGCCATCTGCATGATGACCATATGCTCATTGATATAAGCACTCATCTCTGCGATCATATCAGTGGTAAGGGACCTCGCTGCAGTACTATCTGTGACAGCCACATTCCGGGCAGATATAGCACTATCAAGAGTAGTCGACATCATAGATCGAATCTGGTCTCTCTCAAAGGTCATCAGATGAACACTCTGCTCTAAATACCGTGCCGAGTGCTGGATCACAAAAGTACTGGTACTAGGAGAATTCGAAAGAAATGCTGGCAACCCAACAACAGTATCCTCCACGATGTAGGTATCAATGTTCTCTATAGGATCTACATCGTCTAACTCAATCTCCGGTACGGTAAATATTGCTGCAGCCGATAAAACCTCCGTCTCCATCCATGCGGAGTACTCTGCGGAATAACCGGGACGACTGGCAGGAAAAGTAGCTAGCTCACGCCGATCCCAGCAAGCGTATACACGAGATCGGTCCTCGGCTAAGAGGTATCGAGAAGCTGAGCGCTGACCTGTCCGCCCCCTCAAAAGGATGAAAATCCTAGAACTGGTTAAAGTGAGACATCACGGCCAACGGATGATAAGTCGTCACGCCCCTCAAGCCAGCCAAAGGGAGGAAATCCATGCCCGGAGCATGAGTAATGAAGCTGTATGGTGAGCAAAGCCCCGAGCACAACAATATGCCAAGTGGATCTCAGATATCTGCCAAAAATGCAAACCATGACCGAGCATCTACACACTCCGATGGCTGAAAGGAATACGACATAGCCACCTCATTGGAGAAATAATACTCGTGTCGTCTAAAGGTACCAACTGGTCGCAAATATGACATAAACCACACATACAGCATGACCGAACTCCCTGTAAACACACCTGATGGGTAAGTGCGGTAGTAGGACGCTGATCGCAATGGTTTCTGCCATGATCATAGGTACAATGGTACGACCCTCCCTGAGAGCTCTCACCGCCATGATAATGCCTATATCTATCTCATCCATGTACACGTATGACAGTACACATAGCATTAGTACATCAACTCTGGCCGAACGCCAATGATCCTCTGACACAGTGAAATCCCCTGAATGTCGTCAGTAGCTATCCTCCGCACCAAATCTGTCACATAGAAAACGCTGAGAGATCACATGGCCAGATGTCAGCTCATCCTGCACCACTCTGCGCCTCAATCCGGTGAGAGTCATGAATCGTCTACTCATGTCTCCTAAAGCCATGTGTACGCAAGGTAGGTCTAGGGGCAGCATCGTCAAACAGGCATACTCCTCTAGAGTAGGAGGCAACTCATGGCTGCCAAAGAAAAATACCTGCCTATCAGCTAGCCAATTCTCTAGCATCCCATCTACAAATCTTGCAAGAACCTGAAATGCCAAAAGGGTCATGGTATGCTGCAATAACAGAACAACAGTCACCCTATCTGGTGGTGACATTTTATCGTTGTGATATCCCAGGATTTCCAATGATCCAAAATTTGCGAATAATTTTTTTTTAATTAATATTAATATTAATTATTAATTTTGTGACAAGTTTCTGTGATACGTGTATCGAGAAGGTCAATTTATGTATTGACTAATAAAATTGGAGTAGAGTTGTGCTTAACGGAGAATAGAAACCCTAACCCTAATTTTTGGAACGGGATTCGATAGATAATATAATTAAAATAATTATATTAATATGTACGTGTTTGAACGGTATAGAATTTTTGATCAATGATTGATCGGATAAAGTTTAATATTAATAAAACCCTAATAAGAGATTCGAAACCCTAATCTCAGGATTAGAAACCCTAATGTGCTGTTAGAAACCCTAATTGTACGCCGAGAAACCCTAATTTCAAAACCAAGAATTTTAAACCCTAAATTAGGAAACCCTAATCCTTATTGACAAGCCTATGGGTTCGTTAAACTTAAATATGATTAGAAAGCTCTAATTATATTTTTGTATATTAAATTTCTATTTTAGAAACCCTAATTATATTTTAGAAAATTTATTTTTTGTAATTAAACCCTAAAATTGAAAATTTTGGGAACTAGAATTTTTAATACCTAAAGGGTTCAAATCTTAAACCCTAATCCAAGCTCCAACCCCTAAGGGTTTGTACAAATTCCATGTTTACCAATTAATTTAAATTGCAAAAGACCAGATTGCCCTTTATGGAGATTTTATTAAATTACTTATGTATCTTGCCAAATCAAGAGTTATTCACCAACTCTCTTGACTTTATGACTCCAAATCTCAGCAACTCCAACAATGTCAGCCGAAATATATCAGATCCAAGCAACATCAAGCAATATATATAAGATTTAGAGAGAGAAAGTTCATAAAAGTTAGCCATTTTGCTCTATGCTCTCACCAACTCTCTCTCTCCCCTAAACCCACGAATTACATTAGCATATCAGTCCTAGAAACAGCCTCAATATCAATCAATAACAGATTTGAGAGCCAAGATAGAAAATTATTCAAGAAAAGGTATAAACCCTAACTTGAGTTTGATCTTTCATGCTAAGAAATTTTGTGTGTTTATGTGTTTAGATTCATGCTAGAATATGTTTTTAGTTGATCTATGATGATCCATCATGGATCCATAGCATCAAAGTGTGATAAAATCGAGTTTTTCAAAATCTGTCAAGAACACGATCTGTGGTCTGACAAGCTAATGTCAGGTGCCATAGATCGGTGCCTGTGTTTGCGTTTTCTTGTTTTACGTTTTGCAATGGTAGCCTGGTATGTTGTCTTTATTTTGCAAGTGGTAGTACTGGTAAATGATGTCTAGATCGTGAGTTGTAAACGGTCAAAGACCGTTGACCGGCCATGACCGGGTCAAATTCTAGGTAACCCAGAAATAGAAACATAGAGTCTGACAGTGAGTTCTAAGGTTCGGATCTGTCTGGTTTTAAATTATTTGATGTTGTTGTTGTAAAACTTTTGTAGCTGGTTATGTGTACTATAACTTTAGGTCTTTATATCACTTATAAACTTAACAGATCGATCGTGACGGGTGGTCAAAGTAGACCACTCGGTCTGTTTTGATGTTTCTGGAAAACCCAGAATCGGTATGAATTCAGTTTCTGTCAGAGTTTGACCGGGACTAATCTAGCAGGTGTGATGTTGGTTAATTGATCTGTTGATTTCTATGTGTTCCTTGTCATGCGTACTTCATATGTAGACCAACAAACGAGCCATTTAATAACCGGAACATAGAATAAATTGTGCATGAAAGTGGCTGGTCGAATTTTTTGGATTTCTGGAAAACCCAGAAACCGTCTGACAACAACTTTGGAGGCTTTGATCTCCTTGTTGTGATGTTGTTTGACCAAAGTATCGATTAAGTATTGTAGTGTTACATTAATACTACAATACCAAAGTTTTAGATAGCCCAGAACATGAGTAGATTTGAAATTAAAGCTGGTCAAACATGACCCCTTGATCTGCCGGCTGTTAGTGTTCTTGAGCTTAAGAACACCAACAGCGATGCTTTCTGTCGCAAAAGACCAATAACGACGGTTTTAATTATTTTATTTTCTGAATATTCCGAAAATTATTTAAAAATAGAAATAAATTCAAAAAATTACCAAAAATAGTTTTAAAAATTATTTTAAATTATGAAAAATAATTTTTGACCAATTTGAACATTTTTCTTTAATATTTATAATTATTTATAATATTAAAGGTATTTAATTTATTTAATTAGTTTATTAAATAAATTAGAGAAAAATGATTTAATATTATGAAAAATCTTTTTAAATAAGAAAAATGTATTTAAAAATATTTTGAGTTATAAAATGTAACTTTTAATATTTTTGGAGAATTTTTCATTAATAATTTAATATTAATGATATTGTATTTATTTGATTATTAAATTAAATAAATAAGATAAAAATGATTTAAAATTTTTTTAATTTAGAATAAAGTGTTAAAAAAATATTTTAAATTATAAAATATAATTTTCAATATTTTTGGAGAATTTTCATTAATAAAGTAATATTAATGATATTTGATTTATTTAATTATTATATTAAATAAATAAATTAAAAATGGTTTTATTGATTTAAAAATCATTTAAAAATGAGAAAATGGTTTTAAAATATTTTAAGTTATAAATTATGACTTTTAATATTTAGATAATAAATTCATTAATGGTGATGATTTAAAAATGATTTTAAATATTTTAAAAATCATTTAAGTAGAATATTGATGATTTAAAAATATTTTAAGTTATTGATAATAACTTTAATATTTTGACAAGTATGTTATTAATGTTTTTATATTATTAAATATTAATAATGATATGATTATTTGATAATTAAATCATTTAAAAATGATTTAAGTGTTTGAAAAATTATTATAAATTATAATAAGTGTTTATAAATTATTAAAAGCTTCCGAAAAATATTATAAACGATATTTGACTTATCTAAAATAATATTGAAGCTTAGAGACCAAGTTTAATTGACAATCAATGTGTTAATTGTCGGATAGGGTGACCAGAACACCGAGAATGGACCGAAATCCAACCAGACCAAAATAGTTAGATGTGATAAGTGTTTATATAGGTTATAAACACTAATGTGGCTATGTGGTAATGTGCCTAGGAGAAGTTTGACTGTAAAATATAGTGTTATGTGTTATAAATATTTGTACTAATTGTGAGACCGACATTGTTGAATATAGGTCTTACGAACGCAGTTAATTATATTATGTAGCTGTAATCAACGTGGAAGGCAAGTTTCCTAACTCAACCTTGAGTTATATTTCATTCAATTATTATAGTGGTTAATTATTGTTAATTACACCACATCCAGGGAAGTTATTGTTGATTATTCGCAGTTAGTGCATGCTTAATAATTCAAATTGAATTACTGATTCAGAAATATATATATTCGTAGAATTACTGTTGATGAATATTCAAATATGTAGAAGTTAGAATTGACAGTACAGATAATTCCTGTTCATTGTCAAATTGTGTTGAGAAATGTCTTAGCTAATTATTCTGGCTAGACAAACATTTGTTAGAACTTGATAAATTCAAGAAAATAATTCAATTGTTATTGGTAGAATCGATGCCAATTATGTTTGGCAAGATCGATAAGTAAATAGAATTTGAAATCACAGTATTTCGTTGTAAAATCAAAATCTTGATTCTAAGACTGAGAAGAACAACCTTTTATATAAAGGGAACGTTTTGGGTCGTGAATTCGACCTTTGCGCGCGTTTTGAGTATTATGCATAATATAGGGTACAAGGAGTTGGCCGGCTCTAAGTACTTGCAGAGGGGTATGATTTAATCTTTATGGTTATCTGATACTCCTGGTATGTATCAAAGTAAATCTTTGATAGATGCCCGAGAAAATAAGTTCAAAGATCTTGTGTGATCGCTCAGTATAAATCTGGAAATTATTCCACTTTGTTATTGTGTAGAATTGATTCTTGTAGAAATTTGAAAGCGTTGTACTATTTCATTATCAAATTATGGTGTTGCATAGAAAAAGAGAAGCCTTGTTATTGATTAACGATTTGTTCAGCTATTTCAAAGTTCCCCGAACTTTGGTTTCATTCTATCAAAATAGATAGTCTATTATTCTAATATTTATACATTTATTGTATATCTTAACTTGCGGGGCAAATTTGTTGCTCACCCTTGCTATAAATAAAACATTTCAGCTAGGAACGAAGAGGCCAGCGGGTCAAAGAAGAACAAAGGCAAAGGCAAGATGTTGGAGTAGTTATAAAGAACATTATTATTATTATGTTGTATTTGTAAACCCTTTTTGTTTATCTAAGGGGTATGTTTGTAATTTAAGGTTAGAAACCTGGGACTTATGTATTAACAACTTATGTTAATGATGTATATATATTCCTATTTATATATAAATGGGTAGTTAAATGATATTATACTATGGATCGTGAACACCAAACTCGGGAGTCAGGTAACCCGGATTTGGGGGTGTCACAGGTTGGTATCAGAGCTGTAGGTTATAAACCTTAAGTGGGGTAGGGAAAGACCTAGGATTATAACCATAAGTGAGATAGAGAATACTCATTTAGAATACTAAGTGAGAGATTGCCGAAGTGCAACGATAGTGAGAAATGGGGACACATAGTGTGAAGATTTTGTACTAATAAAGTACTAATCAAGTTATTTAAATTGATTGTAGGATGTCTAGAGAAGATCAAATGAGTACGGAGATGCTAGCGGCTGTTGCACCAATGCCAGAAGTCGAGGTGCCAGCGCAAAGTGAATCGGTTGATAAGGTGGAAGAAGATGAACCTATGGTTAATCTGGGGAGCGATCATGGCGATTATCCCGAGATGTATCTGAGTGGAGATGAGGAGGTAGAGTCTGAGCCAGCTATGGTAGAGATAAAGAATAAGACTACAGTTGAAGAACAAGATCAACTAGTTGCAGATGTTCAAGAACTCCGGAGTAAGGTGTTTCTCTTGGAGCAGCTATGGAAGACAGAACGAGCGTTATGCGAAATGACTGAAGAAAGGAACGAGCTCAAGGCGCAGGTAGACAGAATGAAGGCGGAAGGTGGTGGATCATCTGAAGGGATGATCAAGTAGCAGAAAGACAAGAAGAAAAGGAAGAGGGACAACGATAGCCCTAATTCAGAAAAGTCAAGCTCGAAGAAGAAGCAAGCCTGTGGCAAGTATGGAAAGAGCCATTTGGGGGAATGTATGTGGGGTAAGAATGTGTGTTATAATTGCGGTCAGAAAGGACATCTATCCCCAAATTGTCCTAAACCAAAGAAAGGAGGATGTTTTGCATGTGGTGGAACGAGTCATAGGGTTAAGAATTGTCCTAAAAAGAAGAAAGATGGAGAAAGTGGACTGAAGAAAGATCAAGTGTGAGGAGTATAATCATTTGGAGTATAATATTTTCTTTGGTATGAATAGGAGATAACTTTTGTATGACTCCACTTTTTGTGTAAAGTTGTAGTAATGAATCCCGACTTTTGTCGCAAAGGGATATGACCTGTTTGTAGTTGTATGGGTAGTGTACTGAAAAGTACTATGTAATATTTGCATGAATATAAATGCAATGATATGTTTGTATGAATGAAATCTTTATTTTCTATATGAATATAAGATTAATTTGTGTGTTCTTAAAACTCATACTTATGGTATGTTAATGACTCATAGTTATATGAAATGTTTTGAACCCTCAGCGAATGGACGCTAAAGGTCTGACTAGGATAAGTTCATACACTCATATAATTGTGGCAAGTCACTGAACTCCTAAGTGTGGTAAGTTTGATGAACTGGATATAGTAAGGTGAAAATGGAGAATAACAACTTTTTGTGTAAAGTTGTGTTGTTAATCCTGATATGATTTAAAAAGGGATAGTAATATGTGAAGTACTAAATGTATTATGTGCTATTTGAATAAATATGCAATTACTTGAGAATTATGTGTTGAATTCTTATTGTGTTAAGAATTTGTATAGAGAAAGAGTATTAATATAAGATTTTTATTTAAATCAGATCATGCCGCCTAGACGACAGAATCGAAACCAACGAGAAGAACAATCAGTGAATAACGAAGGAGGTCAAGTTGACCCAATGCAAAATTTTGCAAATATGATAGCCGAAGCTATGGAGAATAGATCTCCCGCAGGAAGAGGAAGAGCGAGAGAATAACCAGCTGATAGATTAGCTAACTTCAAGGATTTTAAAGCGGTAGGACCACCGGAATTCAAAGGAAACACCGATCCGATTGAAGCCCAAACTTGGGTAAAGGAGATGGAGAAAGCATTCATCATTGCACGTGTGGCAGAAGAGCAAAAGACGGCTTTTGCAACTTATCTGATGTAGGGAGAAGCCAATTACTGGTGGGAGACGAACCAAGCAAGAGCTGGTACAGAGGTTGTGTTGTGGACAAGATTCAAGGAGTTGTTCTTTGAGAAATACTTCTCACCAAGTATGCAATCCAGAATGGAAGCCAAATTCTTAGAATTAAAGCAGGAGAACATGTCAGTATCTGAATATGCTGCCAAATTCAACGAGCTGGCAAGATTTGCACCTCATCAGGTAGACACAGAAGCAAGAAAAGTGCGAAGATTCGAGAATGAGCTGAAGCCGGGGATATTCAACAAAGTAGTTGTGCTGCAGATCAACACTTTTGCGACTCTATTGGAGAAAACACTAATTGCTGAAGGAGGGAGCGAAGCCAGTGTTTCGATTTCATCAGGAAAAGAAGAAGAAAACAAATGACGGTGGAAGTAGTGGAGGAAGTAATCCGAATAAGAGAAAATGGAATGAGAATACCCAGTCGGGTAATAAAACAGAAGATAATAGGAAAGGAAGGGATCCATGTTCGAATTGTGGGCAAGAGGGGCATATGTCACCCAATTGTCCCAGTCCGAAAAAAAATTCAAGGTTGCTTTGGATGCGGATCGACCGACCATATTTTTCGAAACTGTCCGAAAAGAAATGCTGAGAAGGAAAGCGCCAATAAGGGACCCAGTGGCGGAAGCTTGACGATTCGAGGACCTGCACAGCCAGGAAGACCAACGGACCGTACATTCAACATGACGACGCAAGATGTAGTGGCAACTCAGGACGTGGCAGCAGGTAAGGATTTCATTACGCGAATAATAGGAGTTAGATAATTCTGTGAACTATTTTCTTTTATAGACTCAGGTCACAGGTTAGAATTTGAAACCAAAATTAATATTGTGTTGATTAAAACAAATTGATGATACAACTTTAAAAGATTGTAGAATATAAGAAAGCGGTGATTCCGAGGACGGAATCCTTTTAAGGAGGGGTGAATGTGATATACCAGGATTTACAATGATCCAAAATTTGCGAATAAATTTTTTTTTAATTAATATTAATATTAATTATTAATTTTGTGACAAGTTTCTGTGATACGTGTATCGAGAAGGTCAATTTATGTATTGACTAATAAAATTGGAGTAGAGTTATGCTTAACAGAGAATAGAAACCCTAACCCTAATTTTTGGAACGGGATTCGATAGGTAATATAATTAAAATAATTATATTAATATGTACGTGTTTGAACGGTATAGAATTTTTGATCAATGATTGATCGGATAAAGTTTAATATTAATAAAACCCTAATAAGAGATTCGAAACCCTAATCTCAGGATTAGAAACCCTATGTGCTGTTAGAAACCCTAATTGTACGCCGAGAAACCCTATTTTCAAAACCGGGAATTTTAAACCCTAAATTAGGAAACCCTAATCCTTATTGACAAGCCTATGGGTTCGTTAAACTTAAATATGATTAGAAAGCACTAATTATATTTTTGTATATTAAATTTCTATTTTAGAAACCCTAATTATATTTTAGAAAATTTATTTTTTCTAATTAAACCCTAAATTTTAAAATTTTGGGAACTAGAAATTTTAATACCTAAAGGGTTCAAATCTTAAACCCTAATCCAAGCCCCAAACCCTAAGGGTTTGTACAAATTCCATGTTTACCATTTAATTTAAATTACAAAAGACCAAAATGCCCTTTATAGAGATTTTATTAAATTACTTGTGTATCTTGCCAAATCAAGAGTTGTTCATCTACTCTCTTGACTTTATGTCTCAAAATCTCAGGAACTCCAACAATGTCAGCCGAAATATATCAGATCCAAGCAACATCAAGCAATATATATAAGATTTAGAGAGAGAAAGTTCATAAAAGTTAGCCATTTTGCTCTATGCTCTCACCAACTCTCTCTCTCCCCTAAACCCACGAATTACATTAGCATATCAGTCCTAGAAACAGCCTCAATATCAATCAATAACAGATTTGAGAGCCAAGATCGAAAATTATTCAAGAAAAGGTATAAACCCTAACTTGAGTTTGATCTTTCATGCTAAGAAATTTTGTGTGTTTATGTGTTTAGATTCATGCTAGAATATGTTTTTAGTTGATCTATGATGATCCATCATGGATCCATAGCATCAAAGTGTGATAAAATTGAGTTTTTCAAAATCTGTCAAGAACACGATCTGTGGTCTGACAAGCTAATGTCACGTGCCATAGATCTGTGCCTGTGTTTGCATTTTCTTGTTTTATGTTTTGTAATGGTAGCCTGGTATGTTGTCTTTATTCTGCAAGTGGTAGTACTGGTAAATGATGTCTAGATCGTGAGTTGTAAACGGTCAAAGACCGTTGACCGGCCATGACCGGGTCGAATTCTGGGTAACCCAGAAATAGAAACACAGAGTCTGACAGTGAGTTCTAAGGTTCGGATCTGTCTGGTTTTAAATGATTTGATGTTGTTGTTGTAACACTTTTATAGCTGGTTATGTGTACTATAACTTTAGGTCTTTTTATCACTTATAAACTTAATAGATCGATCGTGACGGGTTGTCAAAGTAGACCACTCGGTCTGTTTTGATGTTTCTGGAAAACCCAGAATCGGTATGAATTCAGTTTCTGTCAGAGTTTGACCGGGACTAATCTAGCAGGTGTGATGTTGGTTAATTGATCTGTTGATTTCTATGTGTTCCTTGTCATGCGTACTTCATATTTAGACCAACAAACGAGCCATTTAATAACCGGAACATAGAATAAATTGTGCATGAAAGTGGCTGGTCGAATTTTCTGGGTTTCTGGAAAACCCAGAAACCGTCTGACAGCAACTTTGGAGGCTTTGATCTCCTTGTTGTGATGTTGTTTGACCAAAGTATCGATTAAGTATTGTAGTGTTACATTAATACTACAATACCAAAGTTTTAGATAGCCCAGAACATGAGTAGATTGGAAATTAAAGCTGGACAAACATGGCCCCTTGATCTGCCGGCTGTTAGTGTTCTTGAGCTCAAGAACACCAACAGCGACGCTTTCTGTCGCAAAAGACCAATAGCGACGGTTTTAATTATTTTATTTTCTGAATATTTCGAAAATTATTTAAAAATAGAAATAAATTCAAAAAATTACCAAAAATAGTTTTAAAAATTATTTTAAATTATGAAAAATAATTTTTGACCAATTGGAATATTTTTCTTTAATATTTATAATTATTTATAATATTAAAGGTATATAATTTATTTAATTAGTTTATTAAATAAATTAGAGAAAAATGATTTAATATTATGAAAAATCTTTTTAAATAAGAAAAATGTATTTAAAAATATTTTGAGTTATAAAATGTAACTTTTAATATTTTTGGAGAATTTTTCATTAATAATTTAATATTAATGATATTGTATTTATTTGATTATTAAATTAAATAAATAAGATAAAAATGATTTAAAAATTATTTTAATTTAGAATAAAGTGTTAAAAAAATATTTTAAATTATAAAATATAATTTTCAATATTTTTGGAGAATTTTCATTAATAAAGTAATATTAATGATATTTGATTTATTTAATTATTATATTAAATAAATGAATTAAAAAGGGTTTTATTGATTTATAAATCATTTAAAAATGAGAAAATGGTTTAAAAATATTTTAAGTTATAAATTATGAATTTTAATATTTAGATAATAAATTCATTAATGGTGATGATTTAAAAATGATTTTAAATATTTTAAAATCATTTAAGCAGAATATTGATGATTTAAAAATATTTTAAGTTATTGATAATAACTTTAATATTTTGACAAGTATGTTACTAATATTTTTATATTATTAAATATTAATAATGATATGATTATTTGATAATTATATCATTTAAAAATATTTTAAGTGTTTAAAAAATTATTATAAATTATAATAAGTGTTTATAAATTATTAAAAGCTTCCGAAAAATATTATAAACGATATTTGACTTATCTAAAATAATATTGAAGCTTAGAGACCAAGTTTAATTGACAATCAATGCGTTAATTGTCGGATAGGGTGACCAGAACACCGAGAATGGACTGAAATCCAACCAGACCAAAATAGTTAGATGTGATAAGTGTTTATATAGGTTATAAACACTAATGTGGCTATGTGGTAATGTGCCTAGGAGAAGTTTGACTGTAAAATACAGTGTTATGTGTTATAAATGTTTGTACTAATTGTGAGACCGACATTGTTGAATATAGGTCTTACGAACACAGTTAATTATATTGTGTAGCTGTAATCAACGTGGAAGGCAAGTTTCCTAACTCAACCTTGAGTTATATTTCATTCAATTATTATAGTGGTTAATTATTGTTAATTACACCACATCCAGGGAAGTTATTGTTGATTATTCGCAGTTAGTGCATGCTTAATAATTCAAATTGAATTACTGATTCAGAAATATATATATTCGTAGAATTACTGTTGATGAATATTCAAATATGTAGAAGTTAGAATTGACAGTACAGATAATTCCTGTTCATTGTCAAATTGTGTTGAGAAATGTCTTAGCTAATTATTCTGGCTAGACAAACATTTGTTAGAACTTGATAAATTCAAGAAAATAATTCAATTGTTATTGGTAGAATCGATGCCAATTATTTTTGGCAAGATCGATAAGTAAATAGAATTTGAAATCACAGTATTTCGTTGTAAAATCAAAATCTTGATTCTAAGACTGAGAAGAACAACCTTTTATATAAAGGGAACATTTTAGGTCGTGAATTCAACCTTTGCGCGCGTTTTGAGTATTATGCATAATATAGGGTACAAGGAGTTGGCCGACTCTAAGTACTTGCAGAGGGGTATGATTTAATCTTTATGGTTATCTGATACTCTTGGTATGTATCAAAGTAAATCTTTGATAGATGTCCGAGAAAATAAGTTCAAAGATCTTGTGTGATCGCTCAGTATAAATCTGGAAATTATTCCACTTTGTTATTGTGTAGAATTGATTCTTGTAGAAATTTGAAAGCGTTGTACTCTTTCATTATCAAATTATGGTGTTTCATAGAAAAGGAGAAACCTTGTTATTGATTAACGATTTGTTCAGCTATTTCAAAGTTCCCCGAACTTTGGTTTCATTCTGTTAAAATAGATAGTCTATTATTCTAATATTTATACATTTATTGTATATCTTAACTTGCGGGGCAAATTTGTTGCTCACCCTTGCTATAAATAAAACATTTCAGCTAGGAACGAAGAGGCCAGCGGGTCAAAGAAGAACAAAGGCAAAGGCAAGATGTTGGAGTAGTTATAAAGAACATTATTATTATTATGCTGTATTTGTAAACCCTTTTTGTTTATCTAAGGGGTATGTTTGTAATTTAAGGTTAGAAACCTGGGACTTATGTATTAACAACTTATGTTAATGATGTATATATATTCCTATTTATATATAAATGGGTAGTTAAATGATATTATACTATGGATCGTGAACACCAAACTCGGGAGTCAGGTAACCCGGATTTGGGGGTGTCACAGGTTGGTATCAGAGCTGTAGGTTATAAACCTTAAGTGGGGTAGGGAAAGACCTAGGATTATAACCATAAGCGAGATAGAGAATACTCATTTAGAGTACTAAGTGAGAGATTGCCGAAGTGCAACGATAGTGAGAAATGGGGACACATAGTGTGAGGTTTTTGTACTAATAAAGTACTAATCAAGTTATTTAAATTGATTGTAGGATGTCTGGAGAAGATCAAATGAGTACGGAGATGCTAGCGGCTGTTGCACCAATGCCAGAAGTTGAGGTGCCAGCGCAAAGTGAATCGGTTGATAAGGTGGAAGAAGATGAACCTATGGTTAATCTAGGGAGCGATCATGACGATTATCCCGAGATGTATCTGAGTGGAGATGAGGAGGTAGAGTCTGAGCCAGCTATGGTAGAGATAAAGAATAAGACTACAGTTGAAGAACAAGATCAACTAGTTGCAGATGTTCAAGAACTCTGGAGTAAGGTGTTTCTCTTGGAGCAGCTATGGAAGACAGAACGAGCGTTATGCGAAATGACTGAAGAAAGAAACGAGCTCAAGGCGCAGGTAGACAGAATGAAGGCGAAAGGTGGTGGATCATCTGAAGGGATGATCAAGTAGCAGAAAGACAAGAAGAAAAGGAAGAGGGACAATGATAGCCCTAATTTAGAAAAGTCAAGCTCGAAGAAGAAGCAAGCCTGTGGCAAGTATGGAAAGAGCCATTTGGGGGAATGTATGTGGGGTAAGAATGTGTGTTATAATTGCGGTCAGAAAGGACATCTATCCCCAAATTGTCCTAAACCAAAGAAAGGAGGATGTTTTGCATGTGGTGGAACGAGTCATAGGGTTAAGAATTGTTCTAAAAAGAAGAAAGATGGAGAAAGTGGACTGAAGAAAGATTATGTGTGAGGAGTATAATCATTTGGAGTATAATATTTTCTTTGATAGGAATAGGAGATAACTTTTGTATGACTCCACTTTTTGTGTAAAGTTGTAGTAATGAATCCCGACTTTTGTCGCAAAGGGATAGGACCTGTTTGTAGTTGTATGGGTAGTGTACTGAAAAGTACTATATAATATTTGCATGAAAATAAATGCAATGATATGTTTGTATGAATGAAATCTTTATTTTCTATATGAATATAAGATTAATTTGTGTGTTCTTAAAACTCATACTTATGGTAAGTTAATGACTCATAGTTATATGAAATGTTTTGAACCCTCAGCGAATAGACGCTAAAGGTCTGACTAGGATAAGTTCATACACTCATATAATTGTGGCAAGTTACTGAACTCCTAAGTGTGGTAAGTTTGATGAACTGGATATGCTTAACAGAGAATAGAAACCCTAACCCTAATTTTTGGAACGGGATTCGATAGGTAATATAATTAAAATAATTATATTAATATGTACGTGTTTGAACGGTATAGAATTTTTGATCAATGATTGATCGGATAAAGTTTAATATTAATAAAACCCTAATAAGAGATTCGAAACCCTAATCTCAGGATTAGAAACCCTATGTGCTGTTAGAAACCCTAATTGTACGCCGAGAAACCCTATTTTCAAAACCGGGAATTTTAAACCCTAAATTAGGAAACCCTAATCCTTATTGACAAGCCTATGGGTTCGTTAAACTTAAATATGATTAGAAAGCACTAATTATATTTTTGTATATTAAATTTCTATTTTAGAAACCCTAATTATATTTTAGAAAATTTATTTTTTCTAATTAAACCCTAAATTTTAAAATTTTGGGAACTAGAAATTTTAATACCTAAAGGGTTCAAATCTTAAACCCTAATCCAAGCCCCAAACCCTAAGGGTTTGTACAAATTCCATGTTTACCATTTAATTTAAATTACAAAAGACCAAAATGCCCTTTATAGAGATTTTATTAAATTACTTGTGTATCTTGCCAAATCAAGAGTTGTTCATCTACTCTCTTGACTTTATGTCTCAAAATCTCAGGAACTCCAACAATGTCAGCCGAAATATATCAGATCCAAGCAACATCAAGCAATATATATAAGATTTAGAGAGAGAAAGTTCATAAAAGTTAGCCATTTTGCTCTATGCTCTCACCAACTCTCTCTCTCCCCTAAACCCACGAATTACATTAGCATATCAGTCCTAGAAACAGCCTCAATATCAATCAATAACAGATTTGAGAGCCAAGATCGAAAATTATTCAAGAAAAGGTATAAACCCTAACTTGAGTTTGATCTTTCATGCTAAGAAATTTTGTGTGTTTATGTGTTTAGATTCATGCTAGAATATGTTTTTAGTTGATCTATGATGATCCATCATGGATCCATAGCATCAAAGTGTGATAAAATTGAGTTTTTCAAAATCTGTCAAGAACACGATCTGTGGTCTGACAAGCTAATGTCACGTGCCATAGATCTGTGCCTGTGTTTGCATTTTCTTGTTTTATGTTTTGTAATGGTAGCCTGGTATGTTGTCTTTATTCTGCAAGTGGTAGTACTGGTAAATGATGTCTAGATCGTGAGTTGTAAACGGTCAAAGACCGTTGACCGGCCATGACCGGGTCGAATTCTGGGTAACCCAGAAATAGAAACACAGAGTCTGACAGTGAGTTCTAAGGTTCGGATCTGTCTGGTTTTAAATGATTTGATGTTGTTGTTGTAACACTTTTATAGCTGGTTATGTGTACTATAACTTTAGGTCTTTTTATCACTTATAAACTTAATAGATCGATCGTGACGGGTTGTCAAAGTAGACCACTCGGTCTGTTTTGATGTTTCTGGAAAACCCAGAATCGGTATGAATTCAGTTTCTGTCAGAGTTTGACCGGGACTAATCTAGCAGGTGTGATGTTGGTTAATTGATCTGTTGATTTCTATGTGTTCCTTGTCATGCGTACTTCATATTTAGACCAACAAACGAGCCATTTAATAACCGGAACATAGAATAAATTGTGCATGAAAGTGGCTGGTCGAATTTTCTGGGTTTCTGGAAAACCCAGAAACCGTCTGACAGCAACTTTGGAGGCTTTGATCTCCTTGTTGTGATGTTGTTTGACCAAAGTATCGATTAAGTATTGTAGTGTTACATTAATACTACAATACCAAAGTTTTAGATAGCCCAGAACATGAGTAGATTGGAAATTAAAGCTGGACAAACATGGCCCCTTGATCTGCCGGCTGTTAGTGTTCTTGAGCTCAAGAACACCAACAGCGACGCTTTCTGTCGCAAAAGACCAATAGCGACGGTTTTAATTATTTTATTTTCTGAATATTTCGAAAATTATTTAAAAATAGAAATAAATTCAAAAAATTACCAAAAATAGTTTTAAAAATTATTTTAAATTATGAAAAATAATTTTTGACCAATTGGAATATTTTTCTTTAATATTTATAATTATTTATAATATTAAAGGTATATAATTTATTTAATTAGTTTATTAAATAAATTAGAGAAAAATGATTTAATATTATGAAAAATCTTTTTAAATAAGAAAAATGTATTTAAAAATATTTTGAGTTATAAAATGTAACTTTTAATATTTTTGGAGAATTTTTCATTAATAATTTAATATTAATGATATTGTATTTATTTGATTATTAAATTAAATAAATAAGATAAAAATGATTTAAAAATTATTTTAATTTAGAATAAAGTGTTAAAAAAATATTTTAAATTATAAAATATAATTTTCAATATTTTTGGAGAATTTTCATTAATAAAGTAATATTAATGATATTTGATTTATTTAATTATTATATTAAATAAATGAATTAAAAAGGGTTTTATTGATTTATAAATCATTTAAAAATGAGAAAATGGTTTAAAAATATTTTAAGTTATAAATTATGAATTTTAATATTTAGATAATAAATTCATTAATGGTGATGATTTAAAAATGATTTTAAATATTTTAAAATCATTTAAGCAGAATATTGATGATTTAAAAATATTTTAAGTTATTGATAATAACTTTAATATTTTGACAAGTATGTTACTAATATTTTTATATTATTAAATATTAATAATGATATGATTATTTGATAATTATATCATTTAAAAATATTTTAAGTGTTTAAAAAATTATTATAAATTATAATAAGTGTTTATAAATTATTAAAAGCTTCCGAAAAATATTATAAACGATATTTGACTTATCTAAAATAATATTGAAGCTTAGAGACCAAGTTTAATTGACAATCAATGCGTTAATTGTCGGATAGGGTGACCAGAACACCGAGAATGGACTGAAATCCAACCAGACCAAAATAGTTAGATGTGATAAGTGTTTATATAGGTTATAAACACTAATGTGGCTATGTGGTAATGTGCCTAGGAGAAGTTTGACTGTAAAATACAGTGTTATGTGTTATAAATGTTTGTACTAATTGTGAGACCGACATTGTTGAATATAGGTCTTACGAACACAGTTAATTATATTGTGTAGCTGTAATCAACGTGGAAGGCAAGTTTCCTAACTCAACCTTGAGTTATATTTCATTCAATTATTATAGTGGTTAATTATTGTTAATTACACCACATCCAGGGAAGTTATTGTTGATTATTCGCAGTTAGTGCATGCTTAATAATTCAAATTGAATTACTGATTCAGAAATATATATATTCGTAGAATTACTGTTGATGAATATTCAAATATGTAGAAGTTAGAATTGACAGTACAGATAATTCCTGTTCATTGTCAAATTGTGTTGAGAAATGTCTTAGCTAATTATTCTGGCTAGACAAACATTTGTTAGAACTTGATAAATTCAAGAAAATAATTCAATTGTTATTGGTAGAATCGATGCCAATTATTTTTGGCAAGATCGATAAGTAAATAGAATTTGAAATCACAGTATTTCGTTGTAAAATCAAAATCTTGATTCTAAGACTGAGAAGAACAACCTTTTATATAAAGGGAACATTTTAGGTCGTGAATTCAACCTTTGCGCGCGTTTTGAGTATTATGCATAATATAGGGTACAAGGAGTTGGCCGACTCTAAGTACTTGCAGAGGGGTATGATTTAATCTTTATGGTTATCTGATACTCTTGGTATGTATCAAAGTAAATCTTTGATAGATGTCCGAGAAAATAAGTTCAAAGATCTTGTGTGATCGCTCAGTATAAATCTGGAAATTATTCCACTTTGTTATTGTGTAGAATTGATTCTTGTAGAAATTTGAAAGCGTTGTACTCTTTCATTATCAAATTATGGTGTTTCATAGAAAAGGAGAAACCTTGTTATTGATTAACGATTTGTTCAGCTATTTCAAAGTTCCCCGAACTTTGGTTTCATTCTGTCAAAATAGATAGTCTATTATTCTAATATTTATACATTTATTGTATATCTTAACTTGCGGGGCAAATTTGTTGCTCACCCTTGCTATAAATAAAACATTTCAGCTAGGAACGAAGAGGCCAGCGGGTCAAAGAAGAACAAAGGCAAAGGCAAGATGTTGGAGTAGTTATAAAGAACATTATTATTATTATGCTGTATTTGTAAACCCTTTTTGTTTATCTAAGGGGTATGTTTGTAATTTAAGGTTTGAAACCTGGGACTTATGTATTAACAACTTATGTTAATGATGTATATATATTCCTATTTATATATAAATGGGTAGTTAAATGATATTATACTATGGATCGTGAACACCAAACTCGGGAGTCAGGTAACCCGGATTTGGGGGTGTCACAGGTTGGTATCAGAGCTGTAGGTTATAAACCTTAAGTGGGGTAGGGAAAGACCTAGGATTATAACCATAAGCGAGATAGAGAATACTCATTTAGAGTACTAAGTGAGAGATTGCCGAAGTGCAACGATAGTGAGAAATGGGGACACATAGTGTGAGGTTTTTGTACTAATAAAGTACTAATCAAGTTATTTAAATTGATTGTAGGATGTCTGGAGAAGATCAAATGAGTACGGAGATGCTAGCGGCTGTTGCACCAATGCCAGAAGTTGAGGTGCCAGCGCAAAGTGAATCGGTTGATAAGGTGGAAGAAGATGAACCTATGGTTAATCTAGGGAGCGATCATGACGATTATCCCGAGATGTATCTGAGTGGAGATGAGGAGGTAGAGTCTGAGCCAGCTATGGTAGAGATAAAGAATAAGACTACAGTTGAAGAACAAGATCAACTAGTTGCAGATGTTCAAGAACTCTGGAGTAAGGTGTTTCTCTTGGAGCAGCTATGGAAGACAGAACGAGCGTTATGCGAAATGACTGAAGAAAGAAACGAGCTCAAGGCGCAGGTAGACAGAATGAAGGCGAAAGGTGGTGGATCATCTGAAGGGATGATCAAGTAGCAGAAAGACAAGAAGAAAAGGAAGAGGGACAATGATAGCCCTAATTTAGAAAAGTCAAGCTCGAAGAAGAAGCAAGCCTGTGGCAAGTATGGAAAGAGCCATTTGGGGGAATGTATGTGGGGTAAGAATGTGTGTTATAATTGCGGTCAGAAAGGACATCTATCCCCAAATTGTCCTAAACCAAAGAAAGGAGGATGTTTTGCATGTGGTGGAACGAGTCATAGGGTTAAGAATTGTTCTAAAAAGAAGAAAGATGGAGAAAGTGGACTGAAGAAAGATTATGTGTGAGGAGTATAATCATTTGGAGTATAATATTTTCTTTGATAGGAATAGGAGATAACTTTTGTATGACTCCACTTTTTGTGTAAAGTTGTAGTAATGAATCCCGACTTTTGTCGCAAAGGGATAGGACCTGTTTGTAGTTGTATGGGTAGTGTACTGAAAAGTACTATATAATATTTGCATGAAAATAAATGCAATGATATGTTTGTATGAATGAAATCTTTATTTTCTATATGAATATAAGATTAATTTGTGTGTTCTTAAAACTCATACTTATGGTAAGTTAATGACTCATAGTTATATGAAATGTTTTGAACCCTCAGCGAATAGACGCTAAAGGTCTGACTAGGATAAGTTCATACACTCATATAATTGTGGCAAGTTACTGAACTCCTAAGTGTGGTAAGTTTGATGAACTGGATATAGTAAGGTCAAAATGGAGAATAACAACTTTTTGTGTAAAGTTGTGTTGTTAATCCTGATATGATTTAAAAAGGGATAGTAATATGTGAAGTACTAAATGTACTATGTGCTATTTGAATAAATATGCAATTACTTGAGAATTATGTGTTGAATTCTTATTGTGTTAAGAATTTGTATAGAGAAAGAGTATTAATATAAAATTTTTATTTAAATCAGATCATGCCGCCTAGACGACAGAATCGAAACCAACGAGAAGAATAATCAGTGAATAACGAAGGAGGTCAAGTTGACCCAATGCAAAATTTTGCAAATATGATAGCCGAAGCTATGGAGAATAGATCTCCCGCAGGAAGAGGAAGAGCGAGAGAACAGCCAGCTGATAGATTAGCTAACTTCAAGGATTTTAAAGCGGTAGGACCACCGGAATTCAAAGGAAACACCGATCCGATTGAAGCCCAAACTTGGGTAAAGGAGATGGAGAAAGCATTCATCATTGCACGTGTGGCAGAAGAGCAAAAGACGGCTTTTGCAACTTATCTGATGAAGGGAGAAGCCAATTACTGGTGGGAGACGAACCAAGCAAGAGCTGCTACAGAGGTGGTGTTGTGGACAAGATTCAAGGAGTTGTTCTTTGAGAACTACTTCTCACCAAGTATGCAATCCAGAATGTAAGCCAAATTCTTAGAATTAAAGCAGGAGAACATGTCGGTATCTGAATATGCTGCCAAATTCAACGAGCTGGCAAGATTTGCACCTCATCAGGTAGACACATAAGCAAGAAAAGCGCGAAGATTCGAGAATGAGCTGAAGCCGGGGATATTCAACAAAGTAGCTGTGTTGCAGATCAACACTTTTGCGGCTCTATTGGAGAAAGCGCTAATTGCTGAAGGAGGGAGCGAAGCAGTGTTTCGATTTCATCAGGAAAAGAAGAAGAAAATAAATGACGGTGGAAGTAGTGGAAGAAGTAATCCGAATAAGAGAAAATGGAATGAGAATACCCAGTCGGGTAATAAAACAGAAGATAATAGGAAAGGAAGGGAGCCATGTTCGAATTGTGGGAAGCACCATGCTGGAGTTTGCCTGAAGAAGAAGGGAGTTTGCTATAACTGCAGGCAAGAGGGGCATATGTCACCCAATTGTCCCAGTCTGAAAAAAAATTCAAGGTTGCTTTGGATGCGGATCGACCGACCATATTGTTCGAAACTGTCCGAAAAGAATTGCTGAGAAGGAAAGCGCCAATAAGGGACCCGGTGGCGGAAGCTTGACGATTCGAGGACCTGCACAGCCAGGAAGACCAACAGCCCGTACATTCAACATGACGACGCAAGATGTAGTGGCAATTCAGGACATGGAAGCAGGTAAGGATTTTATTACGTATATAATAGGAGTTAGATAATTCTGTGAACTAGTTTCTTTTATAGACTCAGGTCACAGGTTAGAATTTGAAACCAAAATTAATATTGTGTTGATTAAAATAAATTGATGATACAACTTTAAAAGATTGTAGAATATAAGAAAGCGGTGATTCCGAGGACGGAATCCTTTTAAGGAGGGGTGAATGTGATATACCAGGATTTCCAATGATCCAAAATTTGTGAATAATTTTTTTTTTAATTAATATTAATATTAATTATTAATTTTGTGACAAGTTTCTGTGATACGTGTATCGAGAAGGTCAATTTATGTATTGACTAATAAAATTGGAGTAGAGTTGTGCTTAACGGAGAATAGAAACCCTAACCCTAATTTTTGGAACGGGATTCGATAGATAATATAATTAAAATAATTATATTAATATGTACGTGTTTGAACGGTATAGAATTTTTGATCAATGATTGATCGGATAAAGTTTAATATTAATAAAACCCTAATAAGAGATTAGAAACCCTAATCTCAGGATTAGAAACCCTATGTGCTGTTAGAAACCCTAATTGTACGCCGAGAAAACCTAATTTCAAAATCGGGAATTTTAAACCCTAAATTAGGAAACCCTAATCCTTATTGACAAGCCTATGGGTTCGTTAAACTTAAATATGATTAGAAAGCACTAATTATATTTTTTTATATTAAATTTCTATTTTAGAAACCCTAATTATATTTTAGAAAATTTATTTTTTCTAATTAAACCCTAAATTTGAAAATTTTGGGAACTAGAAATTTTAATACCTAAAGGGTTCAAATCTTAAACCCTAATCCAAGCCCCAAACCCTAAGGGTTTGTACAAATTCCATGTTTACCATTTAATTTAAATTACAAAAGACCAAAATGCCCTTTATAGAGATTTTATTAAATTACTTGTGTATCTTGCCAAATCAAGAGTTGTTCACCAACTCTCTTGACTTTATGTCTCCAAATCTCAGCAACTCCAACAATGTCAGCCGAAATATATCAGATGCAAGCAACATCAAGCAATATATATAAGATTTAGAGAGAGAAAGTTCATAAAAGTTAGCTATTTTGCTCTATGCTCTCACCAAATCTCTCTCTCCCCTAAACCCACGAATTACATTAGCATATCAGTCCTAGAAACAGCCTCAATATCAATCAATAACAGATTTGAGAGCCAAGATCGAAAATTATTCAAGAAAAGGTATAAACCCTAACTTGAGTTTGATCTTTCATGCTAAGAAATTTTGTGTGTTTATGTGTTTAGATTCATGCTAGAATATGTTTTTAGTTGATCTATGATGATCCATCATGGATCCATAGCATCAAAGTGTGATAAAATCGAGTTTTTCAAAATCTGTCAAGAACACGATCTGTGGTCTGACAAGCAAATGTCAGGTGCCATAGATCGGTGTATGTGTTTGCGTTTTCTTGTTTTACGTTTTGTAATGGTAGCCTGGTATGTTGTCTTTATTCTGCAAGTGGTAGTACTGGTAAATGATGTCTAAATCGTGAGTTGTAAACGGTCAAAGACCGTTGACCGGCCATAACCGGGTCGAATTCTGGGTAACCCAGAAATAGAAACACAGAGTCTGACAGTGAGTTCTAAGGTTCGGATCTGTCTGGTTTTAAATGATTTGATGTTGTTGTTGTAACACTTTTGTAGCTGGTTATGTGTACTATAACTTTATGTCTTTATATCACTTATAAACTTAACAGATCGATCGTGATGGGTGGTCAAAGTAGACCACTCGGTCTGTTTTGATGTTTCTAGAAAACCCAGAATCGGTATAAATTCAGTTTCTGTCAGAGTTTGACCGGGACTAATCTAGCAGGTGTGATGTTGGTTAATTGATCTGTTGATTTCTATGTGTTCCTTGTCATGCGTACGTCATATGTAGACCAACAAACGAGCCATTCAATAACCGGAACATAGAATAAATTGTGCATGAAAGTGGCTGGTCGAATTTTCTGGGTTTCTGGAAAACCCAGAAACCGTCTGACAGCAACTTTGGAGGCTTTTATACCACTATTGACGGTGGGGTATGATCTATACGACTAACTGTCAAAGAAGACATCTGTGCGGGCCGTGTTATAAGACCATCCAGGGGTCAATACCGAGTATCTCTGGACATACATACATATGCATAGCAGATAATGGATGGCAATATGATATAGGGAATGAAAAAAAATGGTGCATACATTCCTAAATATATCATCATCTAATACACAAACTCTATACAGCTACCAGTACATGAAAATGGGGCACAAGTGCCCTACTACTAACAGATGCCTATCAAAAGATATAGCGAGAATACACATCAGAAGAAGACAATGGTCTCGATGTCCACATCCTCAATCCTGTCCAGATGAGTCGGAGCTCGGACACAAGCCACCCAATCTGTCATCATCAAAGATCCTGGAACCACATCCCCCATAAACTGTGTGGCACAAGATTGGGCACCAATAGTGCGAGGGAGTCACCAGCGCTGGAATGTCTCCTGAGTACATGGACCCTCAGATAAATCAAAACCGTCAACTCCCAACAATGGAATATCAAAGGCGGGTGACTGTGATACATGCCAATGACGCCTAACAGGAGGCAAGATCGGTATACGAATCTCCCCCGTGGTGCTCCTAATAGCACGCTCTCCTAAATAGAGCTCCTAGCCTCCATCGGTGAAAAGAGGAAATCTCCGGGTGGAAATCAAATACTCTACTCCAGTAGGGTGTCTATCCTCAAAACCGATGATCAAATGATCCCTTGAATATAGAAGTCATGTGATGGCGTCGGCCGTCAGCAACTCTAGCTGCATACAGCAATGAGCGAAGCCCTCAGATATAGGGACCTCTGGCAAAATAGAATGATGTCGTCGTCGTCCTCGTGGATAGGTATCTAAGCCTAACACACTGACAAGATGCAAACATTGAAGCCTCTCATTGGCCCAAAACTGCCAACATAATGGCAAAACATCTGCTATCAGTAAACACTCTTAACCTGTGAAAGGAAAAGATAAGAGAAATACTCTCCAGCATAAATGGGTAAAATCCTAGCCAAGACTCAGTTAAACGCGCAGATGCATGTGATGAGTGGGATTTAAACCTGCGAATCGGATATTTTCTGTCTTAATTACTTGCCTGGATTCATAGTTTTTATATAGTTTTATTGGGATTATAGTGTTTTTGTATTTAATCGTTGCATTGCAGAGCTTCGCAGTGTTTCTGCTGCTTTGAAGGGGCAAAACTGTCATTTTTAGCCTTCCCGCGCCGCGGCGCCAAGGCCAGAGTCATTGGCCGCGCCGCAGCGCCACATGCTGTCCCACACTGACAAAAAGCCGCGCCGCGGCGCCACTTACCATATACTGGCTCGCGCTGCAGCGCGAGCTCCGTGTCCAAATTCCTTAGGCCGCGCCGCAGCGCGACACAAAGGCTTCGTGGCCCGCGCCGCGGCGCCACCTCCGGTTCCCAGGCAGACAGGAAGTGTTTGACCTAGCAAATGTTGGAGGATAAGGAGGGGGGCGGCGGCTGTTAGAAAGGGATAGAGCATAGAGCAGAAAAACATAGCAAGAGTTAGAAAATAGAGAAGAGGAGAAGAGAAAGCTTGACCAGAAGAGATCCGTTGCTCTCCATTTTCTCAGATCGTGCAAGTGAAGAGATTGTTTGGCTGAAGAGTACTCCTTTCTTTAGGGGTTTTTCTTATTTCAAATCTTCTATTTATTGTATTTGTCTGAAATGGGTGGTGTATTAGAACTATGTGTTAGTCTCATAGTTATGAACTAACTCCATTTTTAGGATTGCAATGTAACTTTTTGAATAGCTTAATTGACTTTCTCTCTCGTTTTATATAATGAAGCATTTTGGAATGGGTAGTTGTATTTTGCTTATAATGTCTTATTTCTTGATAAAGAAATAGGTTTTGATAGTAGTGGAAATTGATAAATGGATATTACTGTCTTCCTCTAAATACAATGACACTTGTTTTGTCCTGACATTTAATTGTGGGCTTATTGTGCTTGTAGGATAGACATATCCTCACTTGCCTTGTGTGACCTTGGAGTTGTGCATAATGACCTTGGTCAGATTAGATTCACCAATAGACATATTGTGTTCTAGTTTGTCAAGGATTAGCATTTGACCTTCGACAGAAGCTTATGCTTACTTTAATCTCGGTTGACCATTCCTTGATTTGTTTATATACGGAGAGTTAGAAGATTAGGCGAAGCATTAGGGGAGTTGTAATCCTATCTTTATTTCTTAGAGCTGTTTCTTCTCGCAATTTGATTGTCCGATAGAATTTGTTTAACCAACCATCTATTTCTTTTGTTTAGATAAGATTAGTAACGACTTTACCTTAGTAGTTGTTTCCTGTTAAGTCTTTGTCCTCGTGGGTTCGACACCCCCTTATCACTGTATTACTTGTTAGACCGCGTATACTTGCGCGTGTTTATCGGTTGCGAAATCGACCAACAAGTTTTTGGCGCCGTTGCCGGGGACTTAAGAATTAATTGTTTTACATTATTACATCTAAGTCATTACAATCTTACTTTAAACCGATTTGTTTAACTTTCTCTTCAGGTAGTCTTCATTGTTTATGCCACCTCAGAAAGGGCTGATTACAATACCTCTTGATCCCGAGGTTGAAAGAACCTTCAGACGACTGTCGAGAAAGAAATTTGTGGACACACCCGAGGACATACATGTGCCTGTCATAATGGCTGAGGAGCTTCAGAAGTCTCTGAGGGATTATGCTATGCCTCGTGTTGATGATCTCCAGGCGAGCATTGTAAGGCCCGCCATTCAGGCTAATAATTTCGAGATAAAGCCGGGCACTATTCAAATGTGCACAAACATTCAATTTGGGGGAATGCCTAATGACGACCCCAATGATCACCTGATTAATTTTGTGGAAATCTGTGACACCTTCAAATGCAACGGAGTGTCTGACGATGCCATCAGGCTCCGGCTGTTCCCGTTTACATTAAGGGACAAAGCCAAGAGCTGGCTACATTCACTGCCGACTGGCTCCATTACAACATGGGCTGACTTGGCGCAGAAATTCATGGCGAAGTTCTTTCCGCCTGCCAAAATAGCTAGGCTCAGGCACGAAATCACATCCTTTGTGCAATTTGAATCTGAATCCTTATACGACTCATGGGAGCGATTTAAGGATCTCCTGAGAAAATGCCCGCACCATGGTCTGCCGGAATGGCTTCCCATCCAGACCTTTTACAATGGATTATCCGGATCTACTCGTTCGAGTATTGATGCCGCATCTGGAGGGGCATTCATGTCCAAACATCACACAGCGGGGTATGAGCTGGTGGAGACAATGGCGGCCAACAATTACCAGTGGCCTAATGATAGGCAAGCTCCGAGAAGAGCATCGGGGGTTTATGAAGTGGACTCGGTCACATCGCTAGCAGCTCAGGTAGCGACGCTAACAAAAAGGCTTGACACCTTGGGACCTTCTGCAGTTCAAAATGTGCAGAGTGTCATGGTCCAGTGTGAATTATGTCAAGGAAGCCACCCTACCGATCTGTGTGCTATAAGCCCTGAATCGGTGCAATTTGTTTCTATTTACGGGCGGCAACAGAACTCAAACCTTCCCACTCATTACCATCCGGGGTTGCGAAATCATCCAAATTTTTCATAGAGTAATAACAACAACAACAACAGCAATAACCCCAACCAACCACAACTTCCTTCTACCAGGCAGAGTTATGCTAACCCTCCTGGATTTCAACCAACAACCTCAGAGCATTCAGAATCAGTTTCACCATCCTCCCCCTCAACAGGAGAGAAAACCAAGTTTAGAAGATCTGCTTTCTAGGTACATAGCCCAGAACGAAACCAGAAGTAACAATCAAGAGGCCTCCATTAGGAATCTTGAAGTACAAATGGGTCAGTTGGCTACTGCATTAAACAGTCGGCCACAAGGCGCACTGCCTAGTGACACTGATGTAAACCCTAAACGGGAAGGCAAGGAACAGTGTAAAGCAGTAACCCTAAGAAGTGGGAGAACCACTCAAGTACAAAGTGGTGAGGAAATTCCTGTGAACGACAATGGGGCGGCTGAAGAGGCAATTCCTGAAACGGAGACTGTGGAGAAAGATGGGGGTGACGCAAGTGGTCAAGACGGACCCCCGACACCATCTCCTCCTATCACTGCAATACATCGGCCTCTCCCTCAATTACCCTTCCCCCAGCGGATGCAAAAGCAGAAACTAGATAAGCAATTTTCCAAATTCTTAGAGGTTTTCAAAAGATTGCACATAAACATTCCATTTGCAGAGGCGTTGGAAGGAATGCCCAGTTACGTAAAGTTCATGAAGGACATTTTGTCCAAGAAGCGGAAATTGGGAGACTATGAGACGGTGGCTTTGACTGAAGAAAGTAGTGCAATCCTCCAAAACAAACTTCCGCCTAAGCTCAAAGATCCGGGAAGTTTTACAATCCCGTGCACAATTGGGGACCAATTCATTGGAAAGGCTCTGTGTGACCTAGGGGCCAGCATAAACTTGATGCCCCTTTCCATTTACAAAAAATTGGGTCTTAATGAAGCCAAGCCGACTAGCATCACCCTGCAATTGGCTGACAGATCTTTAACTTATCCGAAGGGAATTGTGGAGGATGTGCTAGTGAAGGTGGACAAGTTCATATTTCCGGCAGATTTCATAGTTCTTGATTTTGAGGAAGATAGAGAAATCCCGATAATATTGGGAAGGCCATTTTTGGCAACTGGGAGGACCCTGATTGACGTCCAAAAAGGGGAGCTAACAATGAGAGTTCAAGACCAAGAGGTGACCTTCAATGTTTTCCGTGCTCTGAAATATCCTAACACCCCTGAGGATTGCTTCCAGATCACTACGATTGCTGAAGCAGTGAATGGGGTATTCTCTGAAACATGCATTAAAGATTCTCTAGAAGCTACACTAACAGGGGCGAGTACTACGGAAGAGCCATCGCATATTGAATGTGCCATGTGGCTTGATGATCCGCTAAGATCAAGGCATTCGCACCGCCAATTCGAGTCTCTTAAAGATGATGAGGCATCAACTTCCAAGGGTGTGCCGTCAATCATTGAGCCTCCAGCTCTTGAGCTAAAACCGTTGCCTAACCATTTAAGGTATGCATATTTGGGAAATTCTCTTTCATTACCTGTGATAATTTCTGCTTCTCTAACCAAGTGTCAGGAAGAGAAGTTGCTCATTGTGCTAAAGAAGTACAAAACGGCGTTGGGATGGTCGATTGCAGACATAAAAGGGGTCAGTCCAACCATTTGCATGCACAAGATCCTATTGGAGGAAGGCTCAAAACCTTCTATAGAACACCAGAGGCGGCTAAATCCGATAATGAAAGAGGTTGTCAGGAAGGAAATCATTAAATTGCTTGATGCGGGCATTATCTACCCCATCTCCGATAGTCCGTGGGTTAGTCCGATCCAGTGTGTGCCCAAGAAAGGTGGCATGACAGTTGTGCCCAATGAGAATAATGAGCTTATTCCCACCAGGACGGTGACTGGGTGGAGAGTGTGCATGGATTACAGGAAACTGAACAAAGCAACCTGTAAGGATCACTTTCCTCTTCCTTTCATCGATCAAATGCTCGATCGGTTGGCGGGACATGAATACTACTGTTTACTGGATGGATACTCGGGGTACAATCAGATTTCTATTGCCCCGGAAGATCAGGAGAAGACGACATTCACATGTCCATATGGGACTTTTGCCTTTCGGAAGATGTCTTTCGGGTTGTGCAATGCCCCCGCTACGTTTCAGCGGTGTATGATGTCAATCTTCTCTGACATGGTTGAAAAGACCCTGGAGGTCTTCATGGACGACTTCTCTGTGTTTGGGAGCTCGTTTGATAACTGCCTAACAAATCTGACTGCAGTTCTCCATCGTTGCGTCGAAACAAACCTTGTGCTAAATTGGGAGAAGTGTCACTTCATGGTTGAAGAGGGCATTATTTTGGGTCATCGGATTTCTGCTGGAGGTATTGAGGTTGATAAGGCCAAGATAGATGTTATCAACAACCTTCCCTCGCCCACCTCAGTAAAAGGGGTAAGGAGTTTTCTCGGGCACGCCGGATTTTACAGAAGGTTCATCCAGGACTTTTCGCGCATTACCAAACCGTTGTGCACCCTGCTGGAAAAAGATCAGCCTTTCCACTTTGATGCCGCCTGCTTGGGCGCTTTTGAATCCTTAAAGACAAGACTTGTCACAGCACCTATTGTGGTAGCTCCTGACTGGACCTACCCTTTTGAGCTTATGTGCGATGCTAGTGATTTTGCTATAGGGGCAGTTTTAGGCCAGCGAAGGGAGAAGGTCTTCCACACTATCTACTATGCCAGCAAGACACTGACGGACGCGCAGTTAAACTATACTACCACTGAGAAGGAGTTGTTGGCAGTAGTGTATGCTTTCGATAAGTTCCGTTCCTACCTCATCGGGACGAAGGTGATCGTATACACCGATCACTCGGCAATCAAGTATTTGATTGAAAAGAAGGATGCTAAGTCGAGATTGATACGGTGGGTTTTGCTCCTACAAGAATTTGACTTAGAAATCAGAGACAAGAAGGGAACTGAGAATCAAGTTGCCGACCATTTAAGTAGATTGGAAAATACTACTTCGTCTACTGAAGCCGACAGGGCTATAAATGAATTCTTCCCAGACGAGCAGCTCCTATTGGTACATGGCAAGGCCCCGTGGTATGCGGACTTCGCAAATTACGTCGCTTGCCAAGTTATCCCTCAAGGCCTGAGTTTCCAACAAAGGAAGAAATTCCTTAAAGATACCAAGCAATATTTTTGGAACGAGCCTTTCCTATTCAAACAATGTTCGGATCAGATCTTGCGTAGATGTTTGCCTGAAGAAGAAATTGAAGACGTGTTGCATCATTGCCATTCATCTAATTATGGAGGTCATTTCGGAGGCCAGCGAACTTGCCGCTAAAGTGCTACAGTCAGGATTCTATTGGCCCACCCTTTTTAAAGATGCTCACGCATTTGTGATGCATTGTGACAGATGCCAAAGGGTGGGCACTATTTCGAAGCGGCATGAACTACCGCTGCAAAATATTCTGGAAGTAGAGTTGTTTGATGTCTGGGGAATTGATTTTATGGGACCTTTCCCTTCCTCGTTCAACAATCTCTACATACTGGTGGCAGTTGACTATGTCTCAAAGTGGGTGGAAGCAGTTGCCTTGCCGACAAATGATGCGAAGGTGGTGCTTCAGTTCCTCAAAAAGAATATTTTCACCCGTTTTGGCACACCTCGGGCCATAATAAGCGATGAAGGGTCGCACTTCTGCAATAAGTATTTTGAGGCACTTCTCGCCAAGTATGGGGTAACTCATAAAATAGCCACTGCTTACCACCCTCAGACCAGCGGCCAAGTTGAAATTTCAAACCGAGAGGTTAAACGAATCCTGGAAAAGATCGTTAACCCAAACCGTAAGGATTGGTCGAAGAAGCTTGATGATGCATTATGGGCCTACCGCACAGCGTATAAAACGCCCATCGGAATGTCCCCTTACCGACTAGTTTATGGAAAAGCTTGTCATCTCCCGGTCGAATTGGAGCACAGCGCTTACTGGGCGATTCAAAAGCTTAACTTTGATCTTGACGCAGCCGGCGAAAAACGGCTGTTACAACTGAATGAAGCAGATGAATTTCGTCTGCAGGCATATGAAAATGCCAAGTTGTACAAGGAAAAGACCAAGAAGTGGCACGACAAGAAGATCCTTGACAGGCATTTTGAACCGGGTCAGCAAGTTCTTCTGTTTAACTCCCGGCTAAAATTGTTTCCCGGGAAGCTAAAGTCCCGATGGTCGGGCCCCTTCACTATAGCTAAGGTTTATAATCATGGAGCAATTGAGCTTATGGATCCAAATTCCGATTCCACATTCAAGGTGAATGGGCAACGTTTAAAGCACTACTGGGGCGGCGAGGTTGACCGTCAAAATACCTCCATTACACTTGTAGACCCGACCTAAGTCGGGATGAATAGTCAAGCTGACGACTATAAAACACGCGCTTGGTGGGGAGGCACCCCCATCTCGGTATAAATATTATTTGTTTCTTCACTGATTTCCAGTTCTCAGTCATTGTTAATTTTATCAAATAGCATAGTTGATAGCTTTTATGTTTTGTGTTTAGCATGTTGCCATTAGAGTTTGTTGTGTTTTTAATAATATATGATTGCTTGTATAGTGTAGTTGTTATGCGTGTTTTGGTCTGTGCAGATAACAGATAAAAAAAAAGGGGGGCTCAGACTGCAGGAACCCGCGCCGCGGCGCCATCCACCAAAGGGGATTTCGCGCCGCGGCGCCACAAGAAGTACCCGGTTACTGCTAAATCGCGCCGCGGTGCCATTTATCAAAGGAAAAGCTCGCGCCGCGACGCCACCAAATGTACATAGTTACTGCAAACTCGCGCCGCAGCGCCATTATCAAAGGAAAAGCTCGCGCCGCGGCGCCACCAAATGTACATAGTTACTGCAAACTCGCGCCGCGGCGCCAATCAATGCACAATTTCTCGCGCCGCGGCGCCACTAGCGAGATTTTGTTTCCCAATTGCTTTATAAAGCAGACTGATCGGCTAGTCTCCTGCTCTTCTCAAACCATCTCTGCAGTCTCCCTCTTGGCATCTTGCACCTGCGATCCATCAGCCTTATAACTGTCTTCATCGGTCGTATCTCTACTCAGCCCCTAACAAATCTGATTTGTTCATCACGTCATCAAAGGCTCCCCTCACTCAAGTGCTAGGTTTCCTTCCAAAGGTAATTTTGACAGTTTTCTTTGGATCCGAGATTTTGTTCAGTTATTTTCCGTGCTCTTCTTCTAGTGTGATTTGGGGCGATTTCCACTGACGGAAATCGGGTTAGAGCTAGTTCAATTAAGGGCTGTGCAGGTTTTGTTTGGGCATCGCACGCAAGGTGTTTGATAAATTGCCTGAACCAAAATTGTAGGCCAATTGGGGTTGTCTTGGTTTAATCGTCGTTGGGTTTGCTTTGGGGTTGAGGTTGGCCGTGCTTTAAGGTCGTTCCGCTCAAATTTGATTCAAGCTTACTGTTACCATGGCACCAAAAAGGCAGCGTCTTAGTGTCGGCGGATCTTCGTCTTCTGCCGCGGCACCGCCACAGGCTTGGGACCCTGCCAAGTTTGTTAGTGAGGCAACGTGGAAGCGGTACAGAGACTCCTTTGGCAAGCGCAATTTGCTTCCTGAGCGGGGTTTGCGGCCCGATAGAAAGGACGGGGAGCTCATGAATATGATTATCGAGCGGAAGTGGGTAAACTTCACCAAGCCGCCCGTATTTGCTGTTGTGCTTGTGGTTCGAGAATTCTATGCCAACGCCAGTCCTGATGGTCCTGCTGTGGTTATAGTCAGGGGTAGACCGGTGTCATTTGACAGTATAGCAATCAATGCACTGTTCGACGCACCCAACTACGCGGGTAATGATTATTTGCAGCTGGGGCTCCGCAGTTATGACCAGGATGATGTTATCAGAAGGCTCTGCAAGCCTGGCACGGCGTGGAAGAAAAATGATTATACCGGTGAGAAGACCAGCTTCCCGGCTGCTGCGCTCAGTCGCTACGGGAAGGCGTGGTACAGCTTCATTTGCGCCTCCATGCTACCAACCCGTCACCTAAGCGATGTGACTAAAGACAGGGCGATTCTGCTTTTCGCCATTGTCACGGGCTTGAACGTGGATATAGGAGTTCTCATCCACGACTCGATCATTAAGGCAATCAAGAGTACGGTCGTTTCGGGACTTCCCCATCCATCTTTGATCACAACATTGTGCAAGCATGCAGGGGTACAGTGGGGGCTTGATGAGACAGTTTCGCCGCCCATGACTATAATTGACCATCTGACGATCAAACGCTTCACTGTTTGGGACGGGGCAGAATCTCATGTCAGGGGCGAAGGGTATGGACCGCCTACAGCACCGCCTCCTTCCGCCGAACCAGAGCCTCCTCAAGCACCTGAGTCAGAACCGGCTAGTCAGGGTCTTTTGACAGACATCATGGCATCCCTGACCCTGCTGCATCAGAAGCAGGACGCTGAAGCACAGAGGCAGCGAAGGCATATCGCTGCTGTGGCTCAAAGGCAGGAGATAGCGATGCAGTACCAGGCTGAGCTGGTTAATATTATGCAGGGGATCTACACCGATTATTGTGGCGAGGGCATTGACTTCACGCCTTACCAGTTTCCCGATCCTCCCATCTTTCCACCTTACCCTCCTCCATCACCGCCCGCCGAAGCTGACGGCGCTGATGAAGATGAGGCTGATCCTGCTGCGGAGTGAGCGATCTCCAGGGAAGCCCTCTTGTGTATTCAACTGCTTTACGTTTTAGCAATGGGGGCATTGCTCTCCTTAAGTTTGGGGGTGTTGCTTTTAATTTTTATCTGTTTATCTTAGTGCTATCATGTTAGGACTACTGTCTGACTTTATTTCCTTATTATGTTTTGGTGCAGTCTTTTGAACTGCGGGATTTGGTTTATTATCTTTATCATTATGGATGCTTTATCATTATGGATGCCTGAGCTGTTTTTGGGTTTTATTTTGATTTGATTTAGCATGATTGTGGTTTCTAGCCATCTTTTTGGGGCTTTTACAGATTTGGATGTTTGTGCCATGTTAATGGCCTTTTCACCCTATTTTGAGCTGCTATTTAGCAAGGGTGTTATATTTATCATTGCTAATTTTTGTTGGATTGTGGCTACGTCTAGCGCCAAATGAGTATATATCTCGTAGAATTGTGTCAAGCTTGCGTTGTGCTAGGGGTTATGAATTGACAAGTTTAGACTGTTATTGATCCGTCCTTCTAGCAAGCTCTGGCCAGTTGTGTTAACTAGTTATTCTTCGAATTTAGTTTGTGTGTTGATTGTGTTGACTAGTTGTTCACTCTTATAAACCTTCATTTGTGCAAGGTAATAAAAGACTTGGGTGTCTATGCAGTTTTGGATCTTGGTTTCTAGCTAAGGGTGTTTATATCGAAAGTTGTGCGGTGGGTCGAGATGGAGCGTAAAACGCACTCGCCCATAAACGCAGAGCCGATATCGAGATGGAGCATAAAATGCACTCGTTAAAAAAAAAAAAAAAAAAAAAATTTATATTATATCGAAAGTTGTGCGGTGGGTCGAGATGGAGCGTAAAACGCACTCGCCTATAAACGCAGAGCCGATATCGAGATGGAGCATAAAATGCACTCGCTGTAAAATTTTCGTTCTCGTTGTGAAGTCTCAGTTGGCTTATGTTGATTACGTGGCCATTACTGCTCGAGTTATTAGATTCTTCGGGGTGTTCTACACCTAGTGCCCTAAAGTCGTCTGGCTTGGGAGTCGCTGATCAAAAGCTCATTCATGGGTAGTTCTGATTAGCCTAAGGTAATTAAGTACTGTCCGAATCTGATTTTACTATCGGCTTGCTAAAACCTTTTGATCTTTCCCTGCATTTGCGTCTTGTTCTTAATGCTTGTTGAATGTTTAAGTTGCGGAATGTGCTTGGTTTTAACAATCAACTATGCGAGCTTGTTTGGGCTATGATTAGTCAGGACGGTTGATTTTCACACGCATGCTCAGATTGGATTGATTACAGTCTTATGCTTGAATTAGATTGACCCCTTGTTCAACCCCGTGTTTGACTTTTTCTTTTGGGGGTAGTTTTTATATATAAAAGTAGCTGCGATGCTAGTATATATTTTTATGTTCCTTTCGCATTCTTAGTGTCTACTGTTATTATTATGTTAGATAGTTTGCTCGAGGACAAGCAAAGACTTAAGTTTGGGGGTATTTGATGAGTGGGATTTAAACCTGCGAATCGGATATTTTCTGCCTTAATTACTTGCCTGGATTCATAGTTTTTATATAGTTTTATTGGGATTATAGTGTTTTTGTATTTAATCGTTGCATTGCAGAGCTTCGCAGTGTTTGTGCTGCTTTGAAGGGGCAAAACTGTCATTTTTAGCCTTCCCGCGCCGCGGCGCCAAGGCCAGAGTCATTGGCCGCGCCGCAGCGGCACATGCTGTCCCACACTGACAAAAAGCCGCGCCGCGGCGCCACTTACCATATACTGGCTTGCGCTGCAGCGCGAGCTCCGTGTCCAAATTCCTTAGGCCGCGCCACAGCGCGACTCAAAGGCTTCGTGGCCCGCGCCGCGGCGCCACCTCCGGTTCCCAGGCAGACAGGAAGTGTTTGACCTAGCAAATGTTGGAGGATAAGGAGGGGGGCGGCGGCTGTTAGAAAGGGATAGAGCATAGAGCAGAAAAACATAGCAAGAGTTAGAAAATAGAGAAGAGGAGAAGAGAAAGCTTGACCAGAAGAGATCCGTTGCTCTCCATTTTCTCAGATCGTGCAAGTGAAGAGATTGTTTGGCTGAAGAGTACTCCTTTCTTTAGGGGTTTTTCTTATTTCAAATCTTCTATTTATTGTATTTGTCTGAAATGGGTGGTGTATTAGAACTATGTGTTAGTCTCATAGTTATGAACTAACTCCATTGTTAGGATTGCAATGTAACTTTTTGAATAGCTTAATCGACTTTCTCTCTCGTTTTATATAATGAAGCATTTTGGAATGGGTTGTTGTATTTTGCTTATAATGTCTTATTTCTTGATAAAGAAATAGGTTTTGATAGTAGTGGAAATTGATAAATGGATATTACTGTCTTCCTCTAAATACAATGACACTTGTTTTGTCCTGACATTTAATTGTGGGCTTATTGTGCTTGTAGGATAGACATATCCTCACTTGCCTTGTGTGACCTTGGAGTTGTGCATAATGACCTTGGTCAGATTAGATTCACCAATAGACATATTGTGTTCTAGTTTGTCAAGGATTAGCATTTGACCTTCGACAGAAGCTTATGCTTACTTTAATCTCGGTTGACCATTCCTTGATTTGTTTATATACGGAGAGTTAGAAGATTAGGCGAAGCATTAGGGGAGTTGTAATCCTATCTTTATTTCTTAGAGCTGTTTCTTCTCGCAATTTGATTGTCCGATAGAATTTGTTTAACCAACCATCTATTTCTTTTGTTTAGATAAGATTAGTAACGACTTTACCTTAGTAGTTGTTTCCTGTTAAGTCTTTGTCCTCGTGGGTTCGACACCCCCTTATCACTGTATTACTTGTTAGACCGCGTATACTTGCGCGTGTTTATCGGTTGCGAAATCGACCAACAGCATGCCCCGGAGGAAATAGGCAAAGGTGTAAGAGCCCCAATCGTACTCTCCTATACAGTCCACATCGTGTGTGGCGCTAACCAGAGCGAAAGATACCGTAGAAGAGTTATTTGCTATGAAGCAGCCTCGAATGATTATCAGGAACAATCGCCGCAGAACGCGATCCCTGATCCTGACATCATCAAGCATGGCTCACTCAATAGCCCGCTCATAACATCTACGCTCAAAGGACCTGAACGGAAAGTCCTACCTTTGAGCGCACGCGCCGGAACTCCTAACAAGGACCGAACGATAGTAGGGGTGATATTCGCCATGCAAGGAAATGACTCCCCTCCAAACTCCATACCTGTGATAAATCGCCAATCCATATGCGTCATCATCACCTCGCAATCCAGCAGGTGGAGTGACTGAGTTTGATGAAACCATCGCTCAGAAAATGCCCTGAGGTAACCCCAGGGACAACGACGGGGAAAGATAGAGAAAAATGCCCAAATCCCCACACATGCACTATTTCCCTATAATCAGGATGAAGCGCCTGGTACATGGAGTGGATGCTAAACCAGTTCCCCCGAGGCTGTGTAAAACCTGGAACTTGCATGAAGCACAGATCAACATCAGGACCCTTTTAATTCTCGTCAATTGGAAAGAAGGAAGATAAAGTCTAACGTCATACCTCGTTAGCATGCAAGTACATCGATAGGTGTCTACCCAAATCACCTAGCAACTCTGGGTTCACCACCTGGATGCTCGGAAGCTCCCTGTGATGGATATGTACAGCAGGAGCGGGATCCTGAATATCCCACGTCCTCGTCCTCAACGTCTGGAACCCCTACCTGGACGGGACGAATCACAGCCTCCACCAACCGACGAGACTGTCTGACAGAACGGGGACGAGGCATTTCAGAAGCCCTCAGAAAGGGTCCTATAAGAACTGCTCGGCTGATCCGGATCCATAATATCTGGACAACAAGTCTCCAAATCACCTCAGAAAGGGTGTGGTATTGCCTTACCTGGAGCTTTCTAAAATGCATTTTATGACTATATGCATGCATGCATGCATTTACTTTAATATATAATAGAGTTAGAATGCATGACTACCCAATGCCTACATTTAGAAAATTTTTGCCATAGTCCCCTTTGAAAATAGGACTATCCACATGCACACAGGCATGTCTAAGTGGCCATTCAGTAGCACACCTGCCCCAAAGTCATATACATAATATATGCATTAAAAATCAAACTCATCATACATAAGGCCAACCTCAATGCTAGGAGTATCTTGCATTTCTACCTTTTGCTCATTGGACCACAAATAGGATGAAAAAATAGCAGAAAAAGGAGCCAATTTGACTGTCTCAGAAGTCAAATTTTTCACATCATTATGTTCAGCATGGTTTAATACTAATATTTACTATGTTGAATATTTTTTATTAAGTCATTTGTGCATACATAATCACTACTATGTGTTTAGATGCATTTCGTGCAATATCTCACAATCTAACCGACAGAAACTGGAAAAAATACATGCATACGTTACCAGAATAGTGTAGAACACTTGTACGGTGACAGAATTTACAGAAAGTAGCTCGAACTCAGCAAATCTAGAAGTGGCTCACGGTTTTATCTAGAGAAAAACAAGTTGAAAGTGACTTGTGAAGGCAGGCTGCTGGGATTTATTATCCATGCCTGGCAGCAGGCCCACCTGTGGCTGTAGCAGGTGCACCTGCGGCTCCTCTATGTAGGTCCCACCCCTCCGGCTCGGTCCAGTTTGAGTTAGAACAGAATTCTTATGGACTAGAAAGGTCAAATCGGGAATAAAAATGCCATGCGATTGAGCAAAACGACATACAATCCTGGTATTCTAAGATGAGACTTTGAATCTACACATCACTCATTGGTAGTCGCCTGAACACAAGGTATACTCTTCCAATGACTTCAGTTGTCGCAAATCACATTCGGCAATACCTTAGATAGGTCTGATGCCGACGAGTCTAGGTCGTTACAACGTGAATCCCCGCAGGGGTTACAACATGAATGCCTGACGGGGGTTACAACGTGAATCCCCGATGGGGGTTACAAAGTGAATGTGACAACCCGAGAAATTAGACAATTTCTGAAAATCTCAAATGATTGATTTAAGATCAAATATTAGACCTAGACCGAAAATAAGTGTATGCGTATGATGTTATTAGGGTGGAATTTTGAGGATTTCAAAATTTCGTGAAGGCTTTTAGGTGAATTATTCAGGATTAAGTGTTTACGTGAATATGCTCTATGCATATGGATAATGATGTGTTCAGAATGTGGTTAAGGGTTATGGGTTGATCAGATAAATTATATCTGTGAAAACCCCAAAGTTTATATTAAGAACGACAACGTTCAGTTAGAAAACCCTAACGTCTAATATGAAACCCTAGTTTCAGTTCCGGGAGTACTAAATCCTAAATCGGATATTGAAAGCCCTAGATTGGGAATGCAATGTTATGTACAAGGTTAAACACCAATATATTTAATTAATTAGGGAAAACCCTAATGAATTGATGGAAATCTTAATTTATTATTTGAAAACCCTAATACCAGATCTGAAAACCCTAGTTTCAGATTCTGATAAAATGAAGTCCTAATCTGGGAATATAATGGAGAATTTTAATGCTTTAGTGCTATTAATTAAGTACTAATTAGGATAAAAGTTAATTAATTAACAAACCCTAATTAGTAATTTTTGGAACCCTAATTGTTCCGTCAGAAACTCTAATGCTCAATTGTGGATTTAATTGCTAAAATTAGCAATGTTAATTAGGAAACCTTAATCCTAATTGTCAAGTTATTAGAAACCCTAATTGGGAAATTTAATTTCTAAAATTGAAATATTATTTTATTTAAACCCTAAAATGTGATTTTGAAACCTAATGTACAATTGTGGGCCTAAGTGCTGCGATTTTAATTAGGATAAATTGGTCCTAATTAGCAAGGAATAATTTATAATTAGGAGATTATAATATAATTAGGAAGCCCTAATTATAATTTAGAAATCAAAGTTTTCTATTTTAAAAATTTAATTAGAAAATTTGGAAATCCAAGTTGCTTAATATTTGAGGGTTAAAACCTAAACCCTAAATTTGTCCAAACCATAAATTTTTGTATGCTCAAACCCTAAACCCTAAGGGTTTCATGAATTGGAAATTCTAGAATAAAATGGAAATGTCAAAATTGCCCTTTTTGAGCTTTATTTTAGTTTGCTTGCAAATTTGGCTATACCTTTAGTTGTTCACCAACTATTGACTTGTTATGGCCTAAATGTCCAGCAAATCAGCCTACCTTCCTAGCAATATAGCAACATGCAATGAATCAAAGATTATATAAGATTTTGGAGAGAGAAAATGTACAAAAAAACTTAGCCAAATTCATTTCTTGTTCTCACCAACTATCTCTCTCACCACACTTCGAAATATATTTCTAGATCAGTCCCAAAATCCAGCCCCACGTGTACCAGAATCAGATCAAAGGCAGAAAATGAAAATCAAAGTAAAAAGTGGTAAAAATCCCTAAATTTTGAAATCCTTCGATTTTATGTTTAATGTTGAAATTGATTGTTGAAAGTAGTGTAATAGGGTGTCAATTGATGTTCTGGGTTATTAAATCTATGACCCATAACATCAAAATGTACGAATTTAAAGTTTTAGCAAATCTGGAAATCTGGAAAATTCGTTTTTTTCAGCCAAATGTCAGATACGATAGATCCGTCTGTGTTATGAGTTTTTGATGTTTAAAACTTGTAACATGTAGCCTGTTATGTGTTCTTTAATTTTCAAAAAGAATCAGACCTAGATCTATTATAGATCGCACGATATAAACGGTCAAAACCCGTTGACCGAACTGCTTATTTAGCGAACCCAGAAAATTAAGAGCAGTTGTCCGTGTCCTACTTTGACCGGTCATATCTTGCTCATGCTGTGATCTTTTTGTGTTATTTTGCTTTATAGTTGTAGTACTACATGTTAACTACAAACTATAATTGATGGATCGCATAAACGTTGCTCGATCATCAAGTTATAAGGGATCAAAGTAGGTACCTATGGCTGTTCTTCAAATCTGGAAAACCCAGAATTTGAAGAACAGGCCTTGCATCATTTTTGGAAGTCTGGATCTCTCTGTTATGGTGTTGTTTGGCCATGAAATTACTTTCTAGTTGTAGTATTGCATAAGTACTACAATCTGAAAGTTTTTGTAATACCAGAAACGCAATAATCAAGGATTTAAGTCCGGTCAAAGCACCTACCCTCGCCACTGCCGAAAAATCTGGGCAGGCCTCAAGAACACCTATAGCGACAGAAAGCGTCGCTATAGGCCTTTAGCGACAGTTTATTTCTTATTTTCCGGAAAATGATTAAAAATTAGAAAAAATGGTTTTTAATTATTAAAAATACAAAATAAATTCCGAAAAATTATTTTAAAGTCTGAAAAATAGGTTTTAACTATTTTGAGTATATTTCAAAAATAATTAATATTTTTGGAATATAAATGGTATTTATTTATTTAATTACAATATTAAATAAATTATTTAAAAATAGTTTTTAATTCATGAAAAATCATGAAAAATAATATTATGGTATAAGAAAATATTTTAAGTTATTTTTGATAACTTTTGATATTTTGTGATGAATTTTATTAATAATTTAATATTAATGGTAATTAATTTATTTAATGAATATATTAAATAAATTATGGAAAATAGTATTAATGATTTAAAAGTCATATAAAAATGATTAAAGTGTTATAAAAATATTTTAAGTTATAAAATATAACTTTTGATATTTAGTCATAAAAATATTAATATTTTAATATTAATATTAATTATCGGATAATGGATTTAATGGTTTAAAAATTATATAAAAATGATTTTAAAGTATTAAAAATACTTTGTGATAATATAATTATATTATAATATTATGTAATGATTTTCATTAATATTTTATATTAAATAAATATTAATGATTAAGGAATTATGTGGTATTTAATTCATTTAAATACGATTTTAATGATTGAAAATGTTGATAAATGGTAATAATTATCCGAAAATTATTACGAGCTTAGGAAAAATGTTTTGACTGATAAAGAAATTATCGGTGATAATGGTTAAGTGTTCAGGAAGAGTTTAATTGAACTTAAACTCGATTATTGACCGACTAGACTGTCGGGATGTTAGAATTGTGTCGGTTTCAAGTCAGACTGAAATAGTTTGACCCGATACTAAGTCTTATGTGTTGTATAGACTGATAGGGTTATTTTGTGGATGTAAATATAACAGTATTATAATGTGATGATACTATTCTAATATTGGAGATCTATATTATTAATATTAGGTCTTCGAGTAAAGCGTTATAAAATGCGTTGCGGTAATCAACGGTTCAGGCAAGTTTTTCAGTTCTATTATGTTTGAGGATGGAATGTGGTTACATGTTAAATTACATATCATGCTCTATGAATTGTTAAAATTCAAAATATGACTAAGTTAATTGGGTTATGGAACTCAATATATATGTGATTACATGTTGTATGATGTAACTCGATAAAGTAGAAATGTATAATGCATGAATGAATGTTTTGTAAGGAATTATTGATGCATGTAAGATATGCATAGTAAAGAATTTATGTTGCATGTATAGATGCATATTAATGGAAAGGTAGTGCATATAGAATTATGTGCTATGTGAAACATGATAGACTATTAAATTTGTTGGGCTGTCGAGCTCAATCTTGCAAACACAAACTTTTGCAGGTTAATGATGTTAGACAATATTATTGCTATACGGATGATGAAGAATGAGCGATGTACAAAATGAATACATTTTCTTGAATTAGAAATGGTATAAATCTATGATTGATAGTTTTATCAAATGTAATTGGCAGCTATATACTGTTTGAAATGTTGAATAGATAAATAAGATTTATTTTGAATTGAGAATTAATATGATTCTTAAATAAACGAATCATCGATAGAAAAGATAATGCCAAGCTCAGCTTGGGGCAATATATGCGGCTACCTTGTAATAGAATAGTTGATAATAATATTTGGTGTTAAATAACTTTTGATTTGTGTAATCAGTTAAGGTTAACCGATTTTGGGGAAAATAGTGTGTAATGTAATGTATAAACAATTTATGTTTATATCTTCCGCAAATAGTGAAAGAATTAGTGTACCGAGTCTGCGGCGATTCGGGGCCCCGATTTTGGGATGCTACAGTTGGTATCAGAGCTGTTGGTTATGAAGCTTAGGTAGGAATACCTGAGACCAATAACCGCAGTGATTAGGATAAAACTAACTCAAATAGAGTTAGTTGGTCAGTAAGATTCAAAGACGAATCTCGACGAGTGTAAAGATACAGAGTTCCCTAACTCTGATAATAAAGTAGAACAGTAATGGTGAATAGATCGAGTCTAAAGGACTGAAAGTGCAGGAATATGAGATCGTAAAACAAAACGATCATGGGCATAGAAATAAATCGTAATATATACGATAAGATCACCCCGTGATCTGATAAGGTTATGACAGTCAGAAAGAATCAATCTTATGATTGAAAAGGTTACAGCATGATGCTGTGTGAAAGTTGTACTATGAAATGGTACTATGAAAAGTCATAAAAGAGTTATGGATTATGAATACGAATTGAATTCGTATGGAAAAAGGGGGTTAAGTATTAGGTGGGGATTCAATTGAGGACTCGTGTCAGCCGCTGAGTTGTATGATTCCTTGTATGGGCGGGGAATTTGTACTTGGTTTTAGAATCACTTAGCTTCCTGGTCGATGTAGTGGTTAGGTTGATCAATTCTTTGTATGGGCGGGGAATTGTTCACTTAGCTTCTTATATTGATTAGTGGTCGAGTTTGGTTTGACAACCATTTAGTTTCTGACACTGATAATCATTGAAATGTTTGTGTCACGCTATTTGCTATATGCGTGTTAAGAGGGTGATTCCTTTTTCATGTGTATGACAGATAGATAGGTCATAGGTAGAGGATATAAGGTTAAGTACGAGTTCTTAAAACTCATACTTATGTGACATACTTGACGCATAGTTATATGAAAGTTCGTGAACTCATATGATTGTGGCAATTTATGGACTCATAAGTGTGGTTTCATGAACTGGGTATAGTTGTGTGTGAATGAAGTATTGAGGATAATAGGATCAGATAGAATGTTAAGTATATGATCATTAGTAGAGAATTAGGTTTTCCCAAACCCCTATCTTTGCTAAACTTCAAATTTTTGACATCAAGCTAAATACGCACTATGTGCCTTTTAAAAAAAATTGTTTTTATTTATCACTTATGTACCACGTGACCTGGTGCAGAGATGATAAAAATGATGGAGTCATCAATGCAGTATTACTTCGTGTGAATTTGACTTAAAGTCACTATTCCACTATGGTATGATGTAGTATGATAAAATCACCAAATGACGGAATCCTCAACGGACTGTAAATACAGTGCGGCATCATGACGTCATTCTCAAAAATGTTTTCAAAAACTCCAAGTGTTTATTGAAAGAAATTTCCTGAACCAAATTGTTTTGGTGCTGAATCCTATGATAAGACTGAGGTGAACTATGTTGTTTGGATAAATAAATCCAATCTAGTAGCGTAAATATTCGCTAAAAATAAATACGTTATGCATGATGTAATCGTACGATGGGCTAATCACCTACAGTACTAGTAATGGTAGTTTACTTTCTTTGTGATTGTAAACAGACCAAATAATGTTTTGTTTTGCAGTATAAATACTGTCAAATCTATGTGTTCATGGTCTATATGACCCCTCAGCATAATTTTAAACCTTTTACCTTTGTGAGTGGTATATTGGGTAGCATGTGATATGTGTGAATGGTGTAAGGTGCACGGTGTAAGGTGTAAGGTGAATTTCGGGGACGAAATTCTTATAAGGAGGGGTGAATGTGACAACCCGAGAAATTAGACAATTTCTGAAAATCTCAAATGATTGATTTAAGGTCAAATATTAGACCTAGACATAAAATAAGTGTATACGTATAATGTTATTAGGGTGGAATTTTGAGGATTTCAAAATTTCGTGAAGGCTTTAGGTGAATTATTCAGGATTAAGTGTTTACGTGAATATGCTCTATGCATATGGATAATGATGTGTTCAGAATGTGGTTAAGGGTTATGGGTTGATCAGATAAATTATATCTGTGAAATACCCTAAGTTTATATTAAGAACGACAACGTTCAGTTAGAAAACCCTAACGTCTAATATGAAACCCTAGTTTCAGTTCTGGGAGTACTAAATCCTAAATCGGATATTGAAAGCCCTAGATTGGGAATGCAATGTTATGTACAAGGTTAAACGCCAATATATTTAATTAATTAGGGAAAACCCTAATGAATTGATGGAAATCTTAATTTATTATTTGAAAACCCTAATAACAGATTTGAAAACCCTAGTTTCAGATTCTGATAAAATGAAGTCCTAATCTGGGAATATAATGGAGAATTTTAATGCTTTAGTGCTATTAATTAAGTACTAATTAGGGTAAAAGTTAATTAATTAACAAACCCTAATTTGTAATTTTTGGAACCCTAATTGTTCCGTCAGAAACTCTAATGCTCAATTGTGGATTTAATTGCTAAAATTAGCAATGTTAATTAGGAAACCCTAATCCTAATTGTTAAGTTATTAGAAACCCTAATTGGGAAATTTAATTTCTAAAATTGAAATATTATTTTATTTAAACCCTAAAATGTGGTTTTGAAACCTAATGTACAATTGTGGGCCTAAGCGCTAAAATAGCGATTTTAATTAGGATAAATTGCTCCTAATTAGCAAGGAATGATTTATAATTAGGAGATTATAATATAATTAGGAAGCCCTAATTATAATTTAGAAATCAAAGTTTTCTATTTTAAAATTTAATTAGAAAATTTTAGAAATCCAAGTTGCTTAATATTTGAGGGTTAAAACCTAAACCCTAAATTTGACCAAACCATAAATTTTGGTATGCTCAAACCCTAAACCCTAAGGGTTTCATGAATTGGAAATTCTAGAATAAAATGGAAATGTCAAAATTGCCCTTTTTGAGCATTATTTTAGTTTGCTTGCAAATTTGGCTATACCTTTAGTTGTTCACCAACTATTGACTTGTTATGGCCTAAATGTCCAGCAAATCAGCCAACCTTCCTAGCAATATAGCAACATGCAATGAATCAAAGTTTATATAAGATTTTGGAGAGATAAAATGTACAAAAAAACTTAGCCAAATTCATTTCTTGCTCTCACCAACTATCTTTCTCACCACACTTTGAAATATATTGCTAGATCAGTCCCAAAATCCAGCCCCACGTGTACCAGAATCAGATCAAAGGCAGAAAATGAAAATCAAAGCAAAAAGTGGTAAAAATCCCTAAATTTTGAAATCCTTCGATTTTATGTTTAATGTTGAAATTGATTGTTGAAATTAGTGTAATAGGGTGTCAATTGATCTTCTGGGTTGTTAAATCCATGACCCATAACATCAAAATGTACGAATTTAAAGTTTTAGTAAATCTGGAAATCTGGAAATTTCGTTTTTTTCAGCCAAATGTCAGATACGATAGATCCGTCTGTGTTATGAGTTTTTGATGTTTAAAACTTGTAACATGTAGCCTGTTATGTATTCTTTAATTTGCAAAAAAAATCAGACCTAGATCTATTATAGATCGCACGATATAAACGGTCAAAACCCGTTGACCGAACTGCCTATTTAGCAAACCCAAAAAATTAAGAGCAGTTGTCCGTGTCCTACTTTGACCGGTCATATCTTGCTCATGCTGTGATCTTTTTGTGTTATTTTGCTTTATAGTTGTAGTACTACATGTTAACTACAAACTGTAATTGATGGATCGCATAAACGTTGCTCGATCATCAAGTTATAAGGGATCAAAGTAGGTACCTATGGCTGTTCTTCAAATCTGGAAAACCCAAAATTTGAAAAACAGGTCTGGCATCATTTTTGGAAGTCTGGATCTCTCTGTTATGGTGTTGTTTGGCCATGAAATTAGTTTCTAGTTGTAGTATTGCATAAGTAATACAATCTGAAAGTTTTTGTAATACTAGAAACGCAATAATCAAAGATTTAAGTCCGGTCAAAGCACCTACCCTCGCCACTGCCGGAAAATCTGGGCAGGCCTCAAGAACACCTATAGCGACAGAAAGTGTCGCTATAGGCCTTTAGCGACAGTTTATTTCTTATTTTCCGGAAAATGATTAAAAATTAGAAAAAATGGTTTTTAATTATTAAAAATACAAAATAAATTTCGAAAAATTATTTTAAAGTCTGAAAAATAGTTTTTAACTATTTTGAGTATATTTCGAAAATAATTAATATTTTTGGAATATAAATGGTATTTATTTATTTAATTACAATATTAAATAAATTATTTAAAAATAGTTTTTAATTCATAAAAAATCATGAAAAATAATATTATGGTATAAGAAAATATTTTAAGTTATTTTTGATAACTTTTGATATTTTGTGATGAATTTCATTAATAATTTAATATTAATGGTAATTAATTTATTTAATGAATATATTAAATAAATTATGGAAAAATAGTATTAATGATTTAAAAATAATATAAAAATGATTTAAGTGTTATAAAAATATTTTAAGTTATAAAATATAACTTTTGATATTTAGTCATAAAAATATTAATATTTTAATATTAATATTAATTATCGGATAATGGATTTAATGGTTTAAAAATCATATAAAAATGATTTTAAAGTATTAAAAATACTTTGTGATATTATAATTATATTATAATATTATGTAATGATTTTCATTAATATTTTATATTAAATAAATATTAATGATTAAGGAATTATGTGGTATTTAATTCATTTAAATGCGATTTTAATGATTGAAAAATGTTGATAAACGGTAATAATTATCCGAAAATTATTACGAGCTTAGGAAAAATGTTTTGACTGATAAAGAAATTATCGGTGATAATGGTTAAGTGTTCAGGAAGAGTTTAATTGAACTTAAACTCGATTATTGACCGACTAGACTGTCGGGATGTTAGAATTGTGTCGGTTTCAAGTCAGACTGAAATAGTTTGACCTGATACTAAGTCTTATATGTTGTATAGACTGATAGGATTATTTTATGGATGTAAATATAACAGTATTATACTGTGATGATACTATTCTAATATTGGAGATCTATATTATTAATATTAGGTCTTCGAGTAAAGCGTTATAAAATGCGTTGCGGTAATCAACGGTTCAGGCAAGTTTTTCAGTTCTATTATGTTTGAGGATGGAATGTGGTTACATGTTAAATTACATATCATGCTCTATGAATTGTTAAAATTCAAAATATGACTAAGTTAATTGGGTTATGGAACTCAATATATATGTGATTACATGTTGTATGATGTAACTCGATAAAGTAGAAATGTATAATGCATGAATGAATGTTTTGTAAGGAATTATTGATGCATGTAAGATATGCATAGTAAAGAATTTATGTTGCATGTATAGATGCATATTAATGGGAAGGTAGTGCATATAGAATTGTGTGCTATGTGAAACATGATAGACTGTTAAATTTGCTGGGCTGTCTAGCTCAATCTTTCAAACACAAACTTTTGCAGGTTAATGATGTTAGACAATATTATTGCTATACGGATGATGAAGAATGAGCGATGTACAAAATGAATACATTTTCTTGAATTAGAAATGGTATAAATCTATGATTGATAGTTTTATCAAATGTAATTGGCAGCTATATACATGTTTGAAATGTTGAATAGATAAATAAGATTTATTTTGAATTGAGAATTAATATGATTCTTAAATAAACGAATCATCGATAGAAAAGATAATGCCAAGCTCAGCTTGGGGCAATATATGCGGCTACCTTGTAATAGAATAGTTGATAATAATATTTGGTGTTAAATAACTTTTGATTTGTGTAATCAGTTAAGGTTAACCGATTATGGGGAAAATAGTGTGTAATGTAATGTATAAATAATTTATGTTTATATCTTCCGCAAATAGTGAAAGAATTAGTGTACCGAGTCTGTGGCGATTTGGGGCCCGGATTTTGGGATGCTACAGTGAGTCCCCGACGGGGCTTACAACGTAGATCCCCAGTGGGGGTTACAACACGTTCATCCGTTGACAATTCTATCAACGAAGGTCAAGCAGCCTTGACATTATTTTAGCCGATGACAGGCAAACCCATCGAAGCGTTGAGAATCGTTCGGTAGTTGCGTACGTACTTATGCATCCCCAATAGGTCCCTGACGGGGTTTACAACGTATATCTCTGGCGGGAGTAGCAATGCATGCTCAGTCATTGACACACGTATCAATGAAGGTCAAGCAACCTTGACATCATTTTAGCCGATAGCGTTTAAACCTGTCAAAGATATAGAGTTGTTCAAGGTTCTCATACCCAGATGCTCATATTCCCCAGTGGATCCCCGATGGGGGTCACAATGCAATGCTTTGTTGATCTACACGTCAGCAAATGTCAAGCAACCTTGACGATCTCCTCACAGAGTTTCAGCCGTTGATTCACACATCAGCAAAGGCCAAGCAACCTTGACAGCATATCCCACAGGATGTTTCAGCCGTTGATTCACAAGTCAACAAAGGTCAGGCATCCCTGACAACATTTTCTATTGGCAGTAAATCCAACAGAATCATGACGTATTTTGGCGATACTAACCAAGAGAGGTCAACATTATCTAAGAGGATAAATGATGGAATATGTTATACACATCCTCAAATAGATTAAGCTTTATCCCCACATATCTCTTACACATAAGAGATACCCTTTCAGCATCAAGTCGTTATCAAGAATACAAGAATTTGGTGATAACTCCAACACCAATATCCTAACAGATTCGGCTTGCACGTCAGATCTGGTCAGTATTGCCAATCCCCGGTTGAAGCAACAGGGAACCAGCAATCATCCCCAGCATATTGGGCCACAACCCCATACACATGCATCATACATTTGCATCATGTTGCTACCCTTAGCACCGTGTTTATCTTGTTGCGTTTCAAGTGTCTAGGATTCTTTATCCTACCCATGCATCGCCATGCATGAGTATGATAAAGAGGGGCATCTGTAGACACTCAAAATTTTCTATTCTACTTTTACTAACATTACAGGATGACAGATTCCTCTTTTAAGAGAGAACCCTGAAAGACAATCCAAATCCACACCGGATACTACCGGAAGTTCAGCAATAACCACGGATCGCAATCTGGGAGTAACGGTTTTAACCTCGGATTTAACTCTGAGACCTTCAGATACAATACCGAAACAGACACCAGAGAAGACCGATTAATCTTGGAGATAACCCCGAGGTATCCAGTCTCAGTCCCAACCATGGGAATAGCCACCAACCTTGGTGATAACCCCAGGAATGTAGTTTCCGAGATAACCCCGAAAATGCTTGTTTCAAATGCCATCAGCTTCAATCTCGGCACTCACAATGAAATACGATGTGCCAACACGGCAATTACATCGGGAAGACAGACACACCTCAAAGATGACAATGAGGATCTTCAACAAATATAGCAGTCCAATCTCAGCGAAGTCTGAGAAATGTCTGCTTATCGGCCCAATCCGGCAGTAACATCGGTGAGGGGCAACATCGCCATATCGTCCAACACGATGTCACGTCTCGTCTCTATGCAACAATGTCACACAAGGCTAACTAATCCCGAGTGACTATTGTGTTGGGTAACGGATGAAAGTTGAAGCTTGAAGACCGGAGGGCATCGTCCAATCTTCAAAGACTTTGTACAAACTCTAATCCCATGCCATCATACAACTTTCGACAATGCCAGTCCGAAATAGGTCCTGAATACCTCTAAACGGATGCTCGGATTGCACTTCTCAAAATTCGAGTGGACATTATAGTGCCTGAGTGCACGTACTTTCAGACGACCCGACCCGACAGAACCGTGCCGACCCGACCCGCCTCTGTTACACCTGCGGCACCTGCGACACCTTTTTCCTATAAATAAGAGGCTTGGGGTGCTGATTTTTAAGAGAAAAAAGACGGGGAAACCCTGCATAATTTGCTTTGCACTCGCCATACAGTGTATTTTCCAACTTTCAAACACCTGTGAGCTCATATATAGCCTCTTTTGTACCCAAAAAAGCCCAGTGTTTACCAACTCTAAAGATATAGAAACCCTTTTTATCAGTCAGCTGTAAGCCTTCTCACACACTTTAGAGTCTTTCTCTTCATCTTTGCACACACCCTTCTACACGTTGAGAGTCGTGTTGCTTTCTTTTGCTCGGACTTCGGTCCGTGGTTTCCTTCCAGTCTGTATATATATATATATATATATATATATATATATATATATATATATATATATATATATATATATATATTGACTAACATTATCGAGTTATGCTTCGATTGAGCCTAGACTTTGGTCTGGAGCGTTTACTGCTTTAATATATATATATATATATATATATATATATATATATATTAATTATCTTTCGGACTTTGTTCGATGAGCCTAGACTTCGGTCTGGTGCGTTTATTTGCTTTTATATATATATATACACTTATATATATCAACTGTGTGTCGGACTTTGTTCGATGAGCCTAGACTTCGGTCTGGTGCGTTTACTCGCTTATATATATATATATATATATATATATATATATATATATATATATATAAGAAAGCAATAAACGCACCAGATGTAAAATCCAGGCTCATCGAACATATTTCGACCACAGTTCATATATATAAGTATATATATATATATATATATATATATATATATATATATTGTCCTGCCTGGAGTTCCCTTCGTGGCAGTTGATAGTTTTTACAGCTTTCTTTACATTTCGTCCTGCCTGGAGTTTACTTCGTGGAAGTTGACCGCATTTACAGCTTTATTTATATTCTGTCCCGCCTGGAGTTTCCTTCGTGGCAGTTGACCGTATCTACAGCTTTATTTATATTTCTGATCCCCCATGGAGGTGCTTTGTGGTTGGTGATCCTTTCTGTATATATATATTTAGCGTTTATATATATATACCTGCTTATTACTTTTATACAAATTCCAATATTCTGTGCGCCTAGGAATCATGTGATCACAGATTCATCTCATTGGATCTAGATTCGGTTCTCGTGATGGATATTTTCAGCTGTAAGCAGCTTGTAAATTATTTTGCGATGTCTGTATTTCCTCAGATGGTTTTCATACCCACGAGGAAGTCAAAATTATTTTTTTATATATTATTTTCGTACGGATGCTTCGCATTCGTCAAATAAAATCAATCAAGCCGATCACTTAATAAAAATGGGAGTGTAAAAGGTCTTAATTCCTATTGAGCAGCAGGGTTTGAAAAACCTCTTTTATAAAACATCATTGCCATATCTTGCTAAAAATTGAATTTTTACATAAATTCAAATCCTGCGTATATAGGTTCAAAAGAGGCCTCGCACAACTTTAATATAACAGTACATTGACCCACACACACACACACACACATACACTCAGATAATAGTTTCTTGAAAAGAGGCGGTCACCGTGGTAACATGAATGTCAGGGGGTGCCTAAGACCTTCCCCTCGCATAACCAAGTCCCCGGACCCTAAATGAATCTTGGTTTCGCCGACCCATATATCAGTGTCACATCATTGGGTTAATGTGCAAACCTTTTCTCGGTTGTGTTGGTACAACCATTTAAAAAACCAACTGGCGACTCTTAACAGTCCCATCGTCGACATTATACATGTCGGATCTTTTTCACTTGTTTTTTCAAACAAATATCATCTAAAATGAGAACACCAAAGAACAAGTAATGGAAAGGGACATCCAAAAATCCCGACGTCGACACACCTCACAGTCCAACAAATGGAGAGACTGAGTCCGATAAAACCAGCTCTCAGACAATGCCCTGAGGTAACCCAAGGGACAACAACAGAGAAGAATGGAAAAGAATGCCCCAAAGCCCCAACCATGCATAATCTCTCAGTAATCTGGATGTAGAGCTTGATATAGAGAATGTATGTTGAACCAATTCCCTCAAGGTTGCGTAAAGACAGGAATCTGCACCACAACTATAAATCAACATCAGAATCATTGCTCCTCGTCAATAGGAAAAAGGAAGATCGAACCCAGCTTTTTACCTCGTTTGCCTGCAAGTAAACTGATGGTGTGGCGACTTAAATCACCCAGAAGATCTGGAATCGACTTATTAATGCCTGGAAGATCCCTGCAGGGAGCATGAGTAGCATGAGCTAGAGCCGCAACCGGTACATCCTCCTCCTCGTCCTCAACATCTGGTACATCAACCCAGAAAAGATGAATCACTGCCTCTACCAACTGTAGCGCACCGAAATCTGATCTACCTTCTCACCCAGATTTCGTATGTCACACTTCCATCTCCTTCTAAACATACATCATTATATAGCTAAATATAAAAACATACATTCTTAAATCCCAGGTTCTATAAACTTATAACCTACTTCATTACAAATAATGATAATTACATTATTCTTTAAATCTTACAAGAGTGACTTTTATCCACCACCAAGGATAATAATAGTTAATTAAACTAATCTATAGTTCAATTATATATTCTACATTACAAGTCTTCTCTTGATCTTAACGCACATTCACATACTGAATGACATTTCTTCCGGATACCGATTAACTTGATCTTTACAGGATCCTTAAGTTCTTTCTAACATCGTTCGCTAAAAATGTTTTTATTTAAAGCAAGTGTGAGCATTTAATTGCCCAACAAGTCATAGCAGTTGAACAAATATCTTCAAGAATTTAAACATTCCTTTAGGACTTCCATAACTGAACAAAGGTTATGAAGTAGCTTGAACAATAGGAATAATCTTGATTCCTATCATTTTAAAATATTAGTCACATACACTTTAAAATACTATCATTCTTCTACCTTTTTCCATACACATCCTGTCTGGCTAGAATCATTAGCACAAACTTAACAATAACGGTTTATGTATAAAAAGAACATACTCATATTAAACAGTTCAATCACAGAACAGTACATCTCAAATAAACACCAAAGTGTTCAAATTGTGGCATAAGGCCTCATACATTCTATCATCTTGTACATATATCGCAAATATGCACATAGACAAAACATCTCAAGTTCAACATCTGAGAAGTTTAAGACACTAGCATTCATTTAATATGAATGAAGCTATGAAAGTTTCTTTATGCACAGCTACAGCTTACACTGAACTGCTCATTCCAACCCCTAGATAACATATAAGGAAATAACACGTACACCAATTAGTTATATACTTGACTCACACATTAGTTTACTTTACTTTACTTGTTAGGGTTCGCATTCTTTCAATCTAAGTTTACGCGACCAACTTTCTTTATCGATTTACGGCTTCATGACATACAGAGATGTCTTACTCATACGTTCATCATCTTTGATGATTTATATTTTTTATCTTCTTCTTATTACTCTTCTAGGACTCAGCACACATCGTGTCTCTGCTAGTAGTCCATATGGTACTCTGAGTGGTTTCCCACAAATAACCAACAAACAAGTTCCCGTATCGTCTACATTGTCTTTCACAGTGAGTTAGATCGGTTGCCAGTTTAATATATACATCCGCTCTCTGAACGAATTATTTAGCCCATCTCCCATATGTCAACCATCAAATATTACGATAGTACCACAACCTAACTTTATCTTAACCTATCTGAACCATTAAACTATAATGTTCGATAAGTCAATTTCTTATTCCATATAGCTTTCTGGCAACTAAATGCCATACCTCAGGATTCGTTATTTATCATCTAAGTCATAGAGTCTTTTGTATACTCAGAACGATCATTCAACATTAATTCTACGCATTCATAGAGTTAAGCATTTTACGTTACCTTACTCATATCTTACAACGTCCGGTTCGTTACTGCTTCTTCGATAAATAATATCCTACTTACTACATTCATCAACATCTAAGTCATATAACCATTATACACATAGAATGTTCATCTGACGCGAATACGATTCACGAGGATGGCTTACGTATTCAACATTCAATTTGTTCGTCTCTTAATCTCTCATTCAGCCTTTACTCAAGGTTTTAATCACTTTCAATCATTATCCATCCCATGAACCCCATGTTCATTATTCTTTCTTAATTTTGAAGTCATACGGTTCGTTGTATGCTAAGACCGATCGTTCATCGCAATTGCATTATGTTCACAGCGTCTATACGATTTACCCTTAACTCTCATTATGACATCATAACATCGAAATATTATACATCATCCTAGTCACTTAACGTTTAAGAAATAACCATTATAGCAATCCCACACATTCAATTTATCGAGACTACGGTCCCCAGATATCGGTTATGTAATCTAACATTTACATCCTTCGTCTTTTAATCCCGTTTGATCTTTCTGTTCAACTTTTACTAATGGTTTAATTCACTTGCTTAAGTGTTATTTTAGGTGAAATACATGTTCATATTTCTTTCTTACACATCCCCCAGTAATTAACCACTTAAAAGCTCATCACTGGGTCTTTCCCTGCACTGGCGCTACGGCGTCGGGTCCCTGCCTTGTCCTCGCGCTGCGGCACAAGTATGCAGTGCCTCCTTCCCCGTTCTGGCGCTTCGGTGCCAAACCCTTCCCTAACACTCGCGATGCGGTGACACTCAGCAGTAGCTGATGGCCCGAGCTTGTGCTGCGGCACCGCCTCCAAAGGCTCAGCTTACGTTGCGGCACCGCCTCCTAAGGCTCAGCTGGCGCTGCGGCGCCGAGCATGTAATTTCTAAAAATTCTTCTAAGTCTTGCACTGATTTGAGACGCTTACTTTACGTACTTCTTTGTTATAGCTCGGAATGAGGTTTTTCCAAAGCCATTCTATTCTTTATCTTACGTACTTCAATTTCCCTTGGACAGAAATAAATTTTGAATTCCTTAACATGTCTTTCAATTGGATTAATCTTCATCCTTCGTTCATTTTATGTTATTAACGTTATTCGTCCGTTCGTCTGTAATTCAGTCATCTGAACTCGGAACTCATTCTTTCTTGAGTCCACGACTCACGTTTTCTATGTTCTCTTACATTCTTATGAAACCCTACTCACTCAGTTTTATTTACATACTTTCTATTTCACGAAAATTTGCTATAACTTCGTTATAGCTAAGTTTAATTCGTTCTTCATGAACTTTTCTACCGTTCCTAACCAAGAAATAAGAAACTAACTTATACATGATGGTTTTAAACTTGTGCATCAACAACAATTATATTACGATGGTTTTAAATTTTTCCATCAACAATGTTCTTCGTGTTCTTCGCGTGTTATGCGCTCATTTTTCATTTTTAATCGATATTTTGATTACGATTTCACTTTTCCTTGCAATTTAATGTTATAAAACGCCATTACTTACTAATATCACCGAATCGTTCATATAATACATTTGGATCGTTCAAATTCTTATTTCTTCGTTTCTTCATGATTTCAACCATATGAAACCATTCTTAACATATTTCACTTCTTATTCTCATTAAGCTATGTTTTAACATAGAAAACTTTAAGAAAATTATATTGAACTAGGTTCCGAATTACCTCTCTTATTTAATCTTCCTCCGTTGGACAAAGCGTGCACACGGGCTAGCTTTTCCTCTTCTTTTTCCTCTTCATCCGAACTCTCTCTCTCTCTCTCTCAAGTGTTGGAAAATTATAAATTAACCAACAAATGAGCTTAAGCTCTCTTTTTATAGATTTTCAAGGCTAGGGGAAAAATAGTCATTTTGCCCCAAACCTCATTACTATTCATGGCTTAGCCACCAATTAACGTTAATTGTTGGGTTGGGCATTAACGTTAATTCTTATTGTGCCTATCTTGGGCTTGATTTCACAAAGAGTTGGGCTTGACATAATCCAAGTCCAATTGGATTCTACAAAGTCCATGAACTCAAAGTCCATTAAGACTAATCGTATTCTACGCATCCCATTCTCGTACTCCCTTCATATATAGTTTGTACGATATTCGTATTATACGTCATAATAATCTTCATACTATACTCATATAATAACTAGTATCATACTCATATTTCTCACGCATAATAACCCTAATTATTATACGTAACCATTAAATTCTCAGAACTCACTTTTCCTAACCCTTAGGTTTTAAGTCCGCAGGCAAAAACTTTGTTTGCCATAACTGAAATATTATTGAATATTCCATCACGTCTTAGAATTATATCATTACACGTTTCTCAGAAATTCAAACTCAATCTCCGAGCAGAAACGGATGAATAGTGCCTATTCATCTTTTTCCTCGAAAATATTTTTATTCCCAGAAAAATTTTATTTTCTTCTTCAAAACTCTTACTCGTTCAATCTAGCTCGTAGCCAGAATCCTCTCGACTTATAATCATCCTAGGTTCTAGAACGATTAATAAATAAATAGCACAAAATATTATTAATAAAAATTCATTTTATTAATAGCTAATTATGTAACTTAAATTCTGAACAATCCAAATTTCCGGGTTATCACTTTTTCCCTCCTTAAAAAAATTCCGACCTCGAAATTTCATAAAACCACACCCATACTTGGGTCCTCACATTTTCCCCTTCTTCACAGAATTTCGTCCTCGAAATTTTTAGCTTACTCTTCTTCTCAACTTCCCTTCAAAGAAGTTGTTATCATTCAAACATTCCCTAACCTCCATAACCTAACAAGAATCATGAAGTAGAATGACTAACAAGGAACATAAAGATTCCTTTAAAACATTTCATACTTTTGCTGAGGTGACAAATCGACCATGAACTCTTACTAGGTGTGACGCCCCCAAAATAGGTATACATCACATATTCTGAGTTGCCAAATATATGGTAAATAATACAAATACAAACTTAAATATACAACATGGGCTGTAACTTTTAATACAAATATTATCTTCTAGACAATATTCGAACTCAAAATAAGTCCTCATTTATTATCACACTATTTCACATAATAGTGAGGACTACTAATGCAAGCATCTGAATCTTCACTCCGTTCCCCGACTAGTCCCAGCTATATTCGCGTTTCCTGAAGAGAATAATGAAAGAAAAGGGTGAGCCCAACTAGCCTAGTAAAAAATATTATGACTAAGATAATGCAGAATAAATTATTGTTAGCCTTCAACAACGTTAAACTGATAAAAATATAATAAACATCAAGTTTAACTGTAGCGGAACAAGAAATCTATTAGAAGAGTCAAGTAGAGCATGATATCTACTATCTTCTATGATTTAAAAAGTTTACCATCAATTATATCGCTGAGACTCAGCTTAATAATTAATCCACATCACGAATCATTCATGCATTACGACCAAGAATATTCATTAGTATCACGACCACGAATTATCCATGCACTACGGGCTAAGGATATTCATGCTTTCATCAATGGTCATGATCATACCAACAACTGTCAATCAATACACTACGGGCCAATGAGGACTTTTACCACATCATTTGTAACATTACGGTCATGATTATACCAAATAATCCATGGTCATAATCATACAAATCAATAGTAAATCTATGCATGTAAGCCACATATGACTTTTATTACAATATAAGCATGAGGATGATGACAATGATATAAGAATTTAATTAAAAGAAAGCAAAGGATAAATCTTTAAATATTTATAATTTAATTTATCCAGAATTCAATAATGTCTAAAATGTTAGCATTATACTGCTTTGTGGAGTAAAATTCAAGAATAATATTGTATCAAAAATGATTTGAAATCAATTTTTATCATGAATAGTACCCCGGGTGAATAGTACACGAGTGAATAGTAACTTGGTATGAAAAGTACCCCAAATCCTCGGGTGAATAATATTCGAGTGAATAGTAACTGTGACACCCCCAAATCCGGGTTACCTGACTCCCGAGTTTGGTGTTCACGATCCACACTATAATTAACATTTAACTACCCATAATATATATAGATAGAAACTTTCATAAGATTTTATCAGAGTTTAATAATAATACATCACCCAGGTTCACTAACCTTAACTTTACAAACATACCCTTTAGATATACAAAAAGGGTTTACAAATACAACATAATAAATATGCTAATCATAATTAATTTATTACAACGCCTTTGCCTTTATCCTTCACAGCACCTCCTGCTACTTCGTCCCTAGCTGAAAAGTTTTATTTAGCAAGGGTGAGAAACTAATTTTCCCCGCAAGTTAATACATACAATAAATGTATAAGGATTCAAAACAACAGACTATCTATTTTGATAGAATGAAACCAAAGTTCGGGGAACTTTGAAATAGCTGAACAAATCGTTATTCAATAACAAATTTTCTCGTATTCTATACAACATAATAATTCACTAATGAAAGAGTACAACGCTTTCAAAGTTTCTACGGTATTCTAGTGAATAATCAAGAATCAATTCTACGAAATATCAAAGTGGAATGTTTTCCAGTTTTATACTGAGCGATCACACAAGATCTTTGAACTTATTTTCTCGGGTAGATATCAAAGATTTACTTTGATAAATACTCAGGTGTATCAGATAACCATAAAGATTAAATCATACCCCTCTGCAAGTACAACAAGTGATCAGCTTATTATACCCTATATTATGCATAATACTCAAAACACGCGCAAAGGTCAAACTCACGACCAACAAAAATGTTCCCTTTATATAAAAGGTTGTTCTTCTCAGTCTTAGAATCAAGATTTTGATTTTACAACGAAATACTGTGATTTCAAATTCTATTTGCTTCTCTTCTCAAACCTAACAAGTTTTTACAAATGCTTGTCTAACTAGAATAATTGGCTAAGACATTTCTCAACATAATTCGACAATAAGCATGAATTATCTGTACTGTCAATTCTAACTTCTACAGATATAAATATCTAACAATAGTAATTCTACGAATATATATTTTCTAATTCAAAAATTTAATTTCAACAATAAATCCCTGGACGTGGCTTAATCAACAATAATTAACCACCAATAATAATTGAATGAAATAACTCAAGGTTGAGTTAGGGAACTTGCCTCTTCCGCTGATTACAGCTACACAATATACTTATCTGCTTTCGAAAGACCTATAACAAATAATATCGGTCTAACAATTAGCACAATATCCACATAACACACAACACTGTAATTCACAGTCAAACTTCTCCTAGACACATTACCACATAGCCACATTAGTGTTTATAACCTATATAAACACTTAACAAGTCGAACTAATTCAATCTGGTTGGACTTCGGTCCATTCTCGGTGTTCCGGTCACCCTATTCGACAATTAACACATTTATCTGTCAATTAAACTTGGTCTCTAAGCTTCAATATTAATTTAGATAAGTCAATTATCATTAATAATATTTTTTGGAAGCTTTTAATAATTATCAATCAATTATTATAATTTATAATAATTTTTCAAACACTTAAATCATTTTTAAATGATTTAATTATCAAATAATCTTATCATTATTAATATTTAATAATAACATTCATTCCAAAATATTAAAGTTATCATCAATAACTTAAAATATTTTTAAATCATCAATATTCTACTTAAATGATTTTTAAAGTAATTAAAAACATTTTTAAATCATCACCATTAATATATAAATATTAATGAAATTATTATCTAAATATTAAAAGTCATAATTTATAACTTAAAATATTTTTAAATCATTTTTCTCATTTTTAAATGATTTTTAAATCAATAAAATCATTTTTAATTCATTTATTTAATATAATAATTAAATAAATCAAATATCATTAATATTAATTTATTAATGAAAATTCTCCAAAAATATTGAAAATTATATTTTATAATTTAAAATATTTTCTCACACTTTATTCTCAACTAAAATGATTTTTAAATCATTAAAATCATTTTTATCTTATTTATTTAATTTAATAATCAAATAAATATAATATCATTAATATTAAATTATTAATGAAAATCCTCCAAAAATATTAAAAGTTACATTTTATAACTCAAAATATTTTGAAATACATTATTCTTATTTAAAATGATTTTTCATAATATAAAATCATTTTTCTCTAATTTATTTAATACATTAATTAAATAAATTAAATACCTTTAATATTTAAATAATTATAAATATTAAAGAAAAATATTCCAATTGGTCAAAAATTATTTTTCATAATTTATAATAATTTTTAAAACCATTTTTGGTAATTTTTAGAATTTATTTCTATTTTTAAATAATTTTAGGAAATTTTGAAAATAAATTAATTAAAACCGTCGCTATAGGCCTTTACCGACACAAAGCGTCGCTGTAGGTGTTCTTGAGCCCAAGAACACTGACAGCCGGCTTATCCACCTAGTCACCTTTGACCAGCTGTAATTCTCTGTATATTCATGATCTCGGCAAACTAAGACATTTCTTATGTAGTTCATATGTAATACTACAAGTATAAACCAACAACTTGTTCAAAAAAAAACAATACGGCAATATCTAGAGCTTCAAAGAAGCTGTCAGACCCATTCTGGGTTTTTCTGGCCTTGACAGTTTCGAGTTGCAACTTTCAAGCTTAATTTAATCTATGTTCTGTTCATAGTTCATGTCGTTTGATGGCTCAAAATTGTATATCTAGCGTCAAGGTACATTACTAAAGCAGAAACACACCTTATAACCAACCGAATCATCATGAAACACATGGTCAAAGATGGTCAGAAAAAAATGTTCAAACATTTTCTGGAATTTCTAGAAAATCCAAAAACAGCCTAGGATGGCTGGTTTGACCATCTTTCACGATTGATCTGAAGAAGTTATAAGAGTTATATTGACCCAGATCTGTATTACACATAACCAGCTACAAGATGTACTAATAGAAAACATCAAACGCTAAACATACTGACAGATACGATCATTACAAAAACTTGTCAGACCCTGATTTCAACGTTCTGGGCTGCCCAGAAAGTCACTCGGTCAATCCCGGTCAACGGGTTTTGACCGTTAATAACTCCCGATCCAGATATCATTTAGCAGTAATACCAACTACAGATTAAAGACCTCCTACCAGGCTACAAATCCAAAACATAAAACAAGAAAAATCAAAAACAGACACGAATCTATGGTACCTGACATTAGCTTGTCAGACCACAGATAGTGTTCTTGACAGTTTTTGAAAAACACCATTTTAAAGCCATTTGATGTTATGGATCCGTGTTATATCAACATAGATCATCATTAAACATCATCTAGCAAAGATTTAAACACATAAACATGAAATTTTTCCAAGCAACAAAGATCAAAAATTAAAATAAGGTTATACCTTTCTAGCTTTTGATTCTTGATCTATGCTCTCCAATTGTTTATGGTTGATCTAAGAGGTGTTTATAGGACTGATCTACTAAGCAAATTCGGAGGTTTTAGATAGAGAGGGAGTTGGTGAGAGCAAAATGTAAAAATGGCAAATTCTTTGCATTTTCTCTCTCTTGATTCTCTTATATAGCATATCTAGTGGTTAGATCTGATCTTGCTGGCACATTGTAGGTAGAGAAACCGTACCTTACTAGGGTTAGGGTTTCGTGTTGGCCGAGGAGGAGAGAAATCCACGAAGAGTACGGTCTTGATTGAGTGGTTGAAGAGGGGAGAAGAACAGGTAAGCAATTGCTCGAGTAACACGTGGCAGAACTCTTAGGATTCAAGAGCCTTCTTCAAAGTCTCTAGTTCAGAGAGAATTCAAAAGTCCCTTTCTATTGAAATGGAAGGGGGTATTTATAGAGTTTCCTGGAAAATGGTCACGTGCCTTGCACATGTCTGGGTCTTGTGCTTGGCATGTGATTTCAGAGGAAATTCCAAGAATACCCTTAATTACTTAAGTAATGCCTAAATCATCCTGTTCTTCTAGCCACCAATCCAATCCCTCAATCAATTCCCAAAATGAGTCGTTTCCACGAGCCTTCTGCCTCGGGACACGTGGAGACTTCTCCGGTTCATTTAATTCTTTAGATCACACGTGAGCCCTAATTTTGTACTCGGACTCACATTTGCCCCCTGCACGTGAGTCACGCCTTCGGAGGGACGATCGTGCAAAAATATTTTGAGTCTTTGAATCCTGCTTCAAAATTTCTGAATAATCCACGGAGCTCGATTGTGCAAGCCTCGTAAAAAAAATAAAAAAAAATCATATGAGAATCATTTATCAAATTTGTTTCTAAATTTTGCTCAATCAAATTAAATCTAAAAAAAAAAAACTTGTCCATCAGAGGATTAGTTGCAACAATTAATAATATATATAAATTATTCATAATTTGTAAATGAAGAATCATAATATAATATTTGATAATAATTACCAATATGCATAAGAAGGACAAATATAACAGTAAAATATACCTTGTGAAGAATTTGATTTTATAAACAAAAAATAGTGTCATCATATAAATAAACAAAATTGGTACATATAGGTATATATATCCTCAAAACAGCAGTTAACACATATATATAAATAAACGTTTTTACGTTTTTATGTTTTTTTTTTTTTTTTTTTTGGGGAAATTGGTTCAAACTTCAAACACCCATAATTAGAGTTCTAAAATAAAACAATTTCTTGAGAGAGAATAATTTTTGTAGAATAACAAGTTTATTAGGACACTTTGTGGTTTATCACTATTTATGTATATATAGAAGGGAAAGGCTGAGCTTTTTCTTTGTGATTGATGAAGTAATACAATATCAGTAGTATTGTATTGGAGAGAAAAAAAGAAAGTAATTCAGAAGAAGAAAAGCTGCGCCGAAATCAATTACCATTCTTTTTTTTTACGGAACAAAAAAATTTATCAACCCACTTTGATATATGTAACCAGTTGGTACGATTTCTTTTATCACATCTTCTATGGTAAGATTTCAGTAGTTGGTACAATTTCTTTTCTTTTTTTTTTATAGACATCTCATGTTCAAATAAGTTATCAATTAATGACTACACAATTAAATTTTATTATTTCTTATTTTTATTATTGTTTTTTTTTATACGTGATGGGTAAGATATTGTGCATATCTAAGGATACTACACTGTGATGCAACAAGCTAGATTCGTGAAGGAAAAAAAAAATTGGCATTCAGTAAATGCTCCAGCACTAGCATAATTTCAATTCATAAGAAATAAAGGAATCTTTTCTTGCAAGTGATCAAATACTACTAATAAGCGTAACTTGCTAGCTACATTATTTTTTTTTTTGTTTTTTTTTTTGAAAAAAACCTAGTACAATTATTTTTCCAGCTAAAAATTAGAGTTAGAGAGAATCTATTTTCACTCTCTTTTTTTTATACAAGCTCAATAAGGCTCAAAAATTATACTTTTCGAATTAGTATTATGTGAACCATCGTCAAAGGGTAGTACGTTTCAAAGGGTAATTCTCAAAGTCGGGCAACATGTTTTTTATTATTATTATTATTTATTAATAATCTAAATAAAAATCAGGAATTGACCCAAAAAGTTTATTATTCATTTTAAAAGAAAAACTTACTTTTAAGGAACTTCAAGCGGCACTTCGTTTCGATCAATTAAATAACGAATCAAGAAAGTACCATAGTTGGATCATCCTGGACGGGCGAACCCTAGTAGGGGCCGAATTCCAAGGTGGCTGAATCTTAGGAAGTCGAATCTCAATGTGGTCGAATCCTGAGGTGACCGAACCCTAGAGGGTTTTTCGTCGTTTGATAATTTTGTTCCTTTTTCTTTTCAGGTGTCCTTAATCTCTCTTTTTTTCGGGTTAAATCTTCTTATTCGAGTTCAGACTTTTTCGCACCGGACATTGTCAAAAGGAGATTGTTTTCAAGGAGACCTTGTTTGTTCGATATTCATAATTTCTCTTTTACCATGGTAAGTACTATATTTTGAATGCTTTCCACTTCGTTTTTCTGTTCCATAGAATTCTCATATTAAATAGCCCTCGTTGTAGGCTAACTCTGACGAACGTTCTGCGAACCCAAAAACTACTAAGGAAATCCCGATCATTAGCGAGTGGGGAAAGGCTCCCTTTTTTGGGCCTTTCGACGATTTCTGGGAACGAATCAAGAACTTTGATCGTGCACATTTTCATCCACCTGACAAAGGGGGTCTATTTCTATATGCTGCAGCTAGCAAAAGTGCAGATAACTTTCCCTGCTCTGCTCACATTCTCCGTATGTGCATCGAAAAAGAAGAGTATCCTTTCAGTCCCGTTCGCTTCCTATCCGACTCATCTAGTCGCCTTCAAGGATGGCAGTCTTGGACCGACGAGATCCTCGGGAATTCTGATTATGTGAAGTTGTTGGACAAAGCTAGGATTCTGCGTTGTGTTCGACTATATAGGGATCTTCGTATCCAACAGGACTATGATGCCCTTACTTTATTGATTTCACGTTGGTGCTCTTCTACATGTACATTTGTCACCGCTTGGGGGGAGTTCACCCCTACTCTAGAGGATGTCTATGCCATTTACCAGTAATTCTTTTCTTCTGTTTTGTACATTCATCCTCAATTTTTTTTTTTTTGGGCTATTTATTTATTTTGAACTATGTCTTGTAGCCTACCTGCTGCTGCTTCAGCTTCTTGTGGTTCATCCAGCATGTCCTCTAGGGATACCGAATGTGTCGCGTATTTGACAGAAGCTTTCAAGCAAGCATCCAATTACACCACGAGGTTCCAAGGAAATATAATCCTTTCAGACTTTGAGACGTCCAACCATCCGGAGACTTCCTGGCTATCTTGGGTCCGCTATTTCTTTCGGGATTACAAGCCCGGCCACTGGAATAGTTCTGTTTATAGAGATTCCGTTCTTGCTCTTCATAAGGAACCTTGTCCTTTTCCTTTAGCTGTTTATCTGGCTATGTGGTTGTCCCACTTTATCTTCCCCGGGTTACCTATGGACGGTCTCTCGACCCGTATGTTTAGCTTAGCGGCTTTATTATCTCGGGGTCTGGAGGTTCCTCTTGCTACTCTCTTTTTGGGGACCTTGTATCATCGCTTGGATGAAACTGTCCTCGCCATGAGAGAATCTGTCGGAAGGTACCCCTTTTTAATTTTACCCATTTATTATATATATATATATATATATATATATATATATATATATATATATATATATTATTAATATTTCTTTTGTTTATTCATGTATGACGTGAATTGCTTCGTTCCATGTTCATTTCTTCAGATCTTCCTCTTCGAGCACTTTTGGGGTCATTCTACATCTGTGCACTTGTCCCAGAAACGAAGGAAATATCCACCTTTTTCATCGCCCAATATTATTCCTCGCAATGCTCGCTGGATCGATCATAGGATTACCTCAGATTTGCGTCTTTATATTGATAACTTTTTTTGTTTCACTGCTCGTCCGTACACCATTATTCCAGAGGGAGGTTCTATGCCTCGCTTATATAAGAGGAACTTTCGTTATTTTTCAAATGTCAGGGAATTGACTGGTTCTTCACTTTCTTGGTTCATATTCCTCCGAGCTGCAGAACTTCCTTATCTTGTTGAGGACGATGGTTTCGGTACTGTACTTTACTCTCCTCATAGAGTCATGAGGCAGTTTGGATTTGATCAGAATCGACCTTTCGGCCGCTCTTGCCAGAGGGATTATGAGAGTGCTCTCCTCAATTTTGTCCCCACATCATCCTCATTTGCATGGGAGTTTCCAAAACCATCTACTGCTCCTTATGACCCTCTTCATTTCGTTATACCAGATGATTCTCGGCAAGGGCGCTATACTACTTTTGAACGCAGCTACTGGCTCATCAACCTTAAAAAATGGCAGGATGATACTATGATTTGTTCGCCACTAATTTCTCCTCCCGAACGTCTTCAATGGGCCAGAATGTTATGTTCTCCTAGAACTAATACACGTTCGAGCGTTGGCCAACTAGTAGTCGGCTTCTTGAGCGCAGGGCTTTAATGTCTGAGTCTCTTCCTGCTCAGCCAGCAGATCCGGACTGTTTTTCCCGTGCAGGTCTCACGAGCTTCATCTCAGATACCTCATTCGGTTCCTCCCCAGGGATCCTCTGCTGCCGAGGAAATCAAAGTTACTTCTCAAATGAGAGCATCTGTTATTACTAACTCAAAGGTGATGCCCCCTACAGATTCTGCTGTGGTTCTTGCTAGTCGTTCTATCACTAGGCGAATGCCAAATGGGCAAACACTTATCTTAAAGCCTTTGGCAAAGCGCCCTCTTGATAATTCTAGCTCTAGTATGTCGGCCGCTGAGGATCCGGTTAAGAAACAACGTAAAACTTTGGTAAAATTTATAGCATTTTCATTTGTCTTTACACCATTCATACAATTGTTTTCGTGTTTCCCTATGTTATTATTTCCTTATTTTTTAGATTGCCGATGTTGATGAAGAAGATGTTCATGATGTTCCTATTGGGCTTTCTATGGGTGCTGTAAGAAAGACGGTCCCGGCTTCCACTACTTGTGAGCCTCCTCAGCCTATCACTGTTGCTATCGAATCTTCTTCACCGCATGATGATCGTGTTAGTCTTGATGCTGAGGATTCTTTATCTGATGCGAGTTCGGGTCATGTTGTAGATTGTACAACTCTCTTTTCACGTCCTCTTATAGCACCTCTTCATTAGAGTCTAGAAGGTACCTGGTGATGCTCCTATTTTCTCGAAGGAGAATTCGTCTGAGCTTATTGTTGATATTCCGCTTTTAGCGGCATTTCATGACTCTTTATCCATCAGTGTGAGTATTTTCTTTAGTTGACATATACAATTTTTTTTTATAATATACTATGTTTTATCATTTTTCTTCTTCTTGTCCCTTTTTTTAGAACGAGGAGAAAGATTTGCCCTTATCTGTCGAGTCGCTTGCTTTATTTGATGCTCTCCATCCGGGTGTCGCCACCTTGCCGTCTAATGATGACCTTGGTTATCCTCCTACTGACCAAGGCTTAAAGGATTTATCAGCAACACAACAGCAGTCTGTTTCTTCATCCTTTGTTAAGGAGTCATCAGCAGCACATCAACCACATGTGTCTTCATCTGTTGTCCCAAATGATCATGTGGTGGCTTCTAAAGTGGCTCCTACTAGAGCTTCCTTCAATCCAAGTGGAGATCTTATTTCTTGTAGAGGTTTTCAGATATCTTCTTCCAGCCAAGAAATTCTCGATCGTCTCTTAACTCGGTTTCCACAAACACTTGACCATCTGACTATCTGTATAGCCCCCATCTAGACCTTCTTTTTGGATCGACTTGCTAGCCTTATTCTTGAGTTGCACAGTCTTTCTTTCTATTCTTTGCGAGCCGAAGACTTAGATAGATTTAGAAGTGAGCTTAATGACTTCTCCATTGTTGGCTTTGATATTTTTCCCTTTCGGGCTCGATTAGATCTTCTCAGTTCCACTTTTCAGATCATTGCACTACGATCAGAGGTTACTATGTATCAATGTGAGAATAACTCATTTTCAGAACAACTTTCGGATCTTGAGAAAACCGCAAACGAACTGGAGACCCAACTTCAGTGTTTAAAGTCAAATATCCAAACTTTTCAGAAGCTGAAAACCGCCAATGTAAAGGCTCGCGATGCTGCCATTGCTAAATTGGAAGCCCTAGCTTTGCCCCCGCTTCAGTTTGATATGTCATGGCCCTTAGATCATGACTTTTTGTAGTTTTTTTTTTATCAAAAAACTCATTTATGTATATTCCTTTTATCGGAAATAAAGTTTCTTTAGCCTTGCTAATTGTCTTTAATTTGAATTTCTTTTTTAAGACTCAATGATTAACATTGAATCTCAAGTTATTCAAATTAATATTATAACACCATAATTTGAATAATAATAAAAAAAAAGGCAAACATGAATGTGAATAAAACACGTTTTTTTTTTCGCAAACCAACACTTAAATCCATACTTTTAAAATCCAAAAAATATTCAAGTATAAGTGAAAGTTTGACATTTTATTGATAATCATGTTGCTTTTAACGAAAAGCATAACGTTTTAAATAATAAATTCTCGATTACTTTTGAAGTAGAAAGTATAACTTGTCTGGTTTGAGGACTTATAGTCAGGTGCCTCGATTACTTTTCGGGTCTGAGGACTTATAGTTAGGTGCCTCATTCACTTTTAATGATAAAGTGTAACACTCGGGTGCCTCGTCACTTGGGTCGTCCAATTTCTTGGCAAGTGCAGTCTACGAGGACTTGAAATCGGGTGCCTCGTCACTTGGGTCATCCAATTTCTTGGCAAGTACGGTCTACGAGGACTTGAAATCGGGTGCCTCGTCACTTTGGGTCGTCCAATTTTTTGGCAAGTGCAGTCTACGAGGACTTGACCACCATTTAGAGTGGACCACCATCTTGGATGGATTTTTTTTTTTTTTAATTTGTCAATTCTTGTGCCTCCTCCCTTGGTCATCCAATTACTTGGCAAGAGATACTCCTGAGGACTTAAACCACCATTTTTGGTGGGCCACCATCTTGGATGGATTTTTAATTCATCTGTATTTCAGAGCTTTTCGATGGTAGAGCCAGTATTTGGGTTTTGACTTCCGGGACTGCACCATGGGTGATAGTGTTGCACGCTTCTTCTCCAAGTTCAATCTCCCCGGCTGCCAGCTTCTCATGGTATATCCTCCGCAGACTGTAACAGTCCATAGTGGAATGTCCTGCGTATTGGTGGTAAACACAGAAGTCCGATCTTCTTTTCATCTCTTCCGTTATAACCAACCGGGGCCTTGGAGGCTTCACCACTCCATGTTCAACCCATTGTTCATACAGGCTCCTGAATGCCTTCTCGCTACATGTAATAGCCTCTGGAACTGGCATCCTGGTATACTTATCCCCATGCTTTTCTCTGCTTCGCTCAAATTTCTCATTCTTTTCCCTCTTGCCCCCTTGTAGTTTTGACTGGGAATCCGCCAAAGCCACGATTGTTGTCCTTTTACCCTTCCATGTAACCATCGCATGGCTGGTGGGAAATGTCATGATTCCTCCCAAGTCTTGTGCAAAAGATGAGAGGGTCGCAAATGAATCACAAGCTTTGGTAATGAGGTGGGGCTTGAAGGAGTCTAAAGCACCATTGTTGCATATACTAACCACGTTCTTTTCTTCAATTGGCTCTGCACACTTCTGTGCTTAGGCCCTGAACCTATCCACGTAATCTGACAGCTCCTCGTTTGGTTTCTGCTTGAATCGCATGAGCTCTACGATGGTTACCTGTTTCTGCATATAGAAAAACTTCTTAAAAAATTGTAACTTCAAATCGTCCCAATCTTGGACTGACCCTTTCTCTAGATTGTAGTACCAACTGAAGGCACTATCTGTCAACGTTTTACTGAACTCACGGAGCAAGAGGTTATGGTTTATTACTTCATCATAACCCAACCACGGAGACATCGACTCTACAAACCTGGCTATATGTTCTCTTGCATTCCCTTTTTCTCCATTATACTTCGGAAATTGTGGCGGATGCTCAATATACACTGCTGGGTAAGGCTGTCTCCGTATATGTGTTGGGTATGGTGGATTGAAGTCCAATTCTGATGGTCTGGTTGTCTGTCTTCGGAGTTGATTGATTACGTCAAGCATATCATCCTTTGTCACATACTGACTTGTTGTATGGACTCTCTGAGGGGTTGTAATGTATTGTTGCGCTGGCGGTGTATATGGTAAGGAGATCTGCTGGTGCACACTGGCATCATGTAAAGCTTGCATTGCTTGTACTTGTTGGCTTATTTGTTGGGCGTGGCTCGGTACAGTCGGTATCTGCTCTTGTGAAAAAGTTGGGAGTGTGATGGGAATGACGATTGATTGAGGCTGACTTGTTTCCACTCTGGGTTGTGGTACATCACCACTGGTTTGGGGCTCTAAATGGATGCTTGGAATCGGCTGACTCTCCGTTATTGGAGGCACATTCTGATTGTCCTTGTTGACATCCACTCCTGTTCGTTCTACCTGCGAACTTCCTGGAAACATAGCTTTGAAGGTTGGAATCTGCATTAACTGTTGACGAAAATTTCCCATCTCTTCTTGTTGCTTCCGCATTTCTGACATCATGGCCATCATCATCTCTTGTCCATCTCTTGCCTCCTTTAAGGCCTTGAGCATCTCCAACTGCACATCATTCGTGGTTATTTGTTCTCTACTTGCTTTCTCACCTTGTCTTCCTGTGTCCATCTGCCTGACATTGGTTTGTTGTTGATCAGCCATATGTGGTGATGTTGAACTTCCTTCAGAAACGTCTTCTACGAGGGGTTGATCGAGATCCAGATTTGTGCCTTGGAAATGTTGATTTGTCTGCCTCGGAACCGGATCTGGTGAAGTAATGCTAGGTGTCGGTGAAACTCTTCCTATAGTTCTCCCACTTCGAGTCGTGGGCATACCCTTCACGAATTCTACACCTCCCCAGCGGAGTCGCCAAATAAATGTTGGTAGAGAAACCGTACCTTACTAGGGTTAGGGTTTCGTGTTGGCCGAGGAGGAGAGAAATCCACGAAGAGTACGGTCTTGATTGAGTGGTTGAAGAGGGGAGAAGAACAGGTAAGCAATTGCTCGAGTAACACGTGGCAGAACTCTTAGGATTCAAGAGCCTTCTTCAAAGTCTCTAGTTCAGAGAGAATTCAAAAGTCCCTTTCTATTGAAATGGAAGGGGGTATTTATAGAGTTTCCTGGAAAATGGTCACGTGCCTTGCACATGTCTGGGTCTTGTGCTTGGCATGTGATTTCAGAGGAAATTCCAAGAATACCCTTAATTACTTAAGTAATGCCTAAATCATCCTGTTCTTCTAGCCACCAATCCAATCCCTCAATCAATTCCAAAATGAGTCGTCCCCACGAGCCTTCTGCCTCGGGACACGTGGAGACTTCTCCGGTTCATTTAATTCTTTAGATCACACGTGAGCCCTAATTTTGTACTCGGACTCACACACATGAAGGTTGGTTTGCTGAGATTTTGTGTCACATTGGTTAATGGAGTTGGTCACCAACTAAAGATTTGGACAATTTTGCAAGTTAACTAATAAAAATCCCATAAAGGGCATTTTTGACATTTGCACAATCTCTTAGGGTTTGGGGCTTGGATTAGGGTTTAATATTTGAACCCTTTAGGTATCAAAAATTCTAGTTCCCAAAATTTTAAAATTTAGGGTTTAATTAGAAAAATAAATTTTCTAAAATAAAATTAGAGTTTCAAAAATAGAAATTTAAATACAAAAATATAATTAGAGCTTTCTAATCATATTTAAGATAATCAAACACTTTAGGCATGCTAATAAAAAATTAGGGTTTGCCTAATTAGGGTTTATAATTCTCGGTTTTTAAAATTAGGGTTTCTCGGCGTACAATTAGGGTTTTAATTGTACAATTTATTTTTTAAATTTAAGATTAGGGTTTTAAATCCCTTATTAAGGTTTATTAATATTAAACATTATCCAATCAACTATTGGTCAACATTTCTAAATAGTACAAACACATAATCAACAATACAATTATTTTAATTGTATTTTCTATCAAATCCCTATCCGAAAATTAGGGTTAGGGTTTTCTAAAGTTGTTAAGCACAACTCTACTCTAAATTTATTAGTCAATACACAAATTGACTTTCTCGAGGCTCGTATCACAGATACTTGTCACAAAATTGATAATTAATATTAATATTAATTAAAAAAAATTATTTGCAAATTTTGGATTATTCGAAATCCAGGGTTATCACATTCACCCCTCCTTAAAAGGATTCCGTCCTCGGAATCACCGCTTTCTTATTCTCTACAATCTTTTAAAGTTGTATCATCATTTATTTTGATCAACACCATATTACTTTGTGTTTCAAATTCTAACCTGTGACTTAAATCTATAAAAGATAACAGTTCACAGAATTATTTAAATCATAATACTCGCGTAATTAAATTTCTAAACGAAATCATTACCTGCTACTACCTCCTGAGTAGCCACTGCGTCTAGCGCCGTCATGTTGAATGTACGGGCTGTTGGTCTTCCTGGCTGAGCAGGTCCTCGAATCGCCAAGGTTCCACCACCAGGTCCCTTGTTGGCACTTTCTTTTTCTGCATTCTTCTTCGGACAATTCCGCACCAGATGATCAGTCGATCCACACGCATAGCAACCTTGAATCTTTTTCGGGCTGAGACAATTTGGCGACATATGCCCTTCTTATCCGCAGTTGTAACAGACCCCCTTCTTCTTCAAACAAACTCATGCATGGTTCTTCCCACAATTTGCACAAGGCCCTCCTCCTTTCTTATTCCCTTCAGCTTTGCTACCCGATTGGGTAATCTCACTCCACTTCCTCTTATTTGGGTTACTACCACCACTGCTTCCACCCTCATTGGTATTCTTCTTCTTCTCCTGATGAAAACGAGATGCAGCCTCGCTTCCTCTTTTCGCAATTAATGCTTTCTCCAGTAGAGCCGCAAACGTGTTGATCTGCAGCACAGCTACTTTGTTGTAAATTCCCGGCTTCAATCCGTTCTCAAATCTTCTTGCTTTTCTTGCTTCTATGTCCACCTGATGAGGTGCAAATCGTGCCAATTCGTTGAATTTAGCCGCGTATTCAGAAACAGACATGTTTTCCTGCTTAAGTTCCAAGAACTTAACTTCCATCCGAGCTTGCATACTCGGTGAGAAGTAGTTCTCAAAGAACAACTCCTTAAATCTGGTCCATGCTACTACCGCTGTACCCGCTCTCGCTTGATTCGTCTCCCACCAATAATTGGCTTCTCCCTTCATTAAGTATGTCGCAAAAGCCGTCTTTTGCTCTTCCGCCACACGCGCAATCACGAACGCTTTCTCCATCTCTTTCACCCAAGTTTGGGCTTCAATCGGATCTGTAGTCCCCTTGAATTCAGGCGGTCCTACCGCTTTAAATTCCTTAAAATTAGCCAATCTATTAGCTGGCTGATTCCTTTGTCTTCCCCTGGCTGGAACCCTATTTTCCATAGCTTGGGCCAGCATATCCACAAAATTCTGCATCGGGTCCGCTTGACCTTCTTCGTTATTCACTGATTATTCTTCTCTTTGGTTTCGATTCTGTCGTCTTGACGGCATGATCTGATTTAAATAAAAATCTTATATTAATACTCTTATTCTACACAAATTCTTAACACAATAAGAATTCAACACATAATTGTCAAGTAATTGCATATTTATTAAAATAGCACATAGTACATTTAGTACTTCACATATTACTATCCTTTTAAAATAATATTAGGGTTAACACACACAACTTTACAAAAGTTACAATTCCCCAACTTTACACAAAAAGTTGGCATTCTCCAATTACACATTACTATTTCCAGTTCATCAAACTTACCACACTTAGGAGTTCAGTAACTTATCATAATTATATGGGTGTATGAACTTATCCTAGTCAGACCTTTGGCGTCCATTCGCTGAGGGGTTCAAAACATTTCATATAATTATGAGTCATTAATTTATCATAAGTATGAGTTTTAAGAACTCACCAATTTCATTTTAATCTTATATTCATATAGAAAATAAATATTTTATTCATACAAACATATATTTACATATGTTCAAACATCGTTCTTGATATTACATATCTTAATATCAGAAACTTCTACCAAAAGATACGATTACATATATCTATGTTGTCTACCGACCACTTCCTTCTCCAATCTTCTTCTTGTTAGGACACTTGTTAAATCCGTGACCCGTCTTCCCACAGGAAAAACACTTCCTCATATTCGGTTTAGGACAATGCAAAGAGATATGTCCTTCCTGCTTACAGTTGAAGCACACGTTCTTCCACATCATGCATTCCCCCACGTGAGTTTTGCCACACTTACTGCAATCTTTCTTTTTCTTCGGGTTCGAATTTCCAGAGTTGTCGCTGTCTTTGTTCCTCTTTCTTTTCTTCTTGTCCTTTTTGCTGGTTCCTTCAGATGATCCACCACCTTCAGCCTTCATTCGTTCCACCTGTGCTTTCAGCTCGTTTCGTTATTCAGTCATTTCGCGTAATGGCCGCTCCGTCTTCCATAATTCCTCCAAAAGAAATACTTTGCTTCGGAGTTCTTGGACTTCCGCAGATAGCTGATCTTGTTCACCAACCTTGATCTTATTCTTTAGTTCCACCCTAGCTTCTTCAGACTCCGCTTCCTCATCACCACTTAGATACATCTCAGGATAATCGTCATGATCACTCCCAAGATTGATCATTGGTTCATCTTTCCCCACTTCTTCAACAGATTCACTCTGTGTTGGCACCTCGGCTACTGGCATTGGTGCAACAGCCGATGGCTTCTCCGTACTCATTTCATCTTCTCCCGACATCCTACAATCAGTTTTAAACAACTTGATTAGTACTTCACCATTACAAATTTCTCTCACTACGAATTTACTTATCTCACTATCGATACACGTCAACGATCCCTCACTTAGTACTCTAAATGAGTATTCTCTATCTCGCTAAGGTCATAATCCTAGGGTCTTCCCCCACCCCACTTAAGGTTTATAACCTACAGCTCCACTACTAGCTGGTGACACCTTGGCCACTTCAGCTCTGATACCAACCTGTAACTTTCATGGTGCTTCCAACCATAGCACCTTACAGGGGTACCTATCAGCTTGCCACCGACTGGCTCGGCGTCCCCTACGGAGAGTCTGGCTTCGGTGCATTCCACACAAGGAAGTCACCAGCGAGAGGCTCGGGGCTCTTCGCAAATTCATGCTTATAGCTCTGATACCAACCTGTGACACCCCCAAATCTGGGTTACCTGACTCCCGAGTTTGGTGTTCACGATCCACACTATAATTAACATTTAACTATCCATAATATATATAGATAGAAACTTTCATAAGATTTTATCAGAGTTTAATAATAATACATCACCAGGTTCACTAACCTTAACTTTACAAACATACCCTTTAGATATACAAAAAGGGTTTACAAATACAACATAATAAATATGTTAATCATAATAAATTTATTACAACGCCTTTGCCTTTATCCTTCACAGCACCTCCTGCTACTTCGTCCCTAGCTGAAAAGTTTTATTTAGCAAGGGTGAGCAACTAATTTGCCCCGCAAGTTAATACATACAATAAATGTATAAGGATTCAAAACAACAGACTATCTATTTTGATAGAATTAAACCAAAGTTCGGGGAATTTTGAAATAGCTGAATAAATCATTATTCAATAACAAATTTTCTCGTATTCTATACAACATAATAATTCACTAATGAAAGAGTACAACGCTTTCAAAGTTTCTACGGTATTCTAGTGAATAATCAAGAATCAATTCTACGAAATATCAAAGTGGAATGTTTTTCCAGTTTTATACTGAGCGATCACACAAGATCTTTGAACTTATTTTCTCGGGTAGATATCAAAGATTTACTTTGATAAATACTCAGGTGTATCAGATAACCATAAAGATTAAATCATACCCCTCTGCAAGTACAACAAGTGATCAGCTTATTATACCCTATATTATGCATAATACTCAAAACGCGCGCAAAGGTCGAATTCACGACCAACAAAAATGTTCCCTTTATATAAAAGGTTGTTCTTCTCAGTCTTAGAATCAAGATTTTGATTTTACAACGAATTACTGTAATTTCAAATTCTATTTGCTTCTCTTCTGAAACCTAACAAGTTTTTACAAATGTTTGTCTAACCAGAATAATTGGCTAAGACATTTCTCAACATAATTCGACAATAAGCAGGAATTATCTGTACTTACTGTCAATTCTAACTTCTACAGATATGAATATCCAACAATAGTAATTCTACGAATATATATTTTCTAATTCGAAAATTTAATTTCAACAATAAATCCCTGGACGTGGCTTAATCAACAATAATTAACCACCAATAATAATTGAATGAAATAACTCAAGGTTGAGTTTGGGAACTTGCCTCTTCCGCTGATTACAGCTACACAATATACTTATCTGCTTTCGAAAGACCTATAACAAATAATATCGGTCTAACAATTAGCACAATATCCACATAACACACAACACTGTAATTCACAGTCAAACTTCTCGTAGACACATTACCACATAGCCACATTAGTGTTTATAACCTATATAAACACTTAACAAGTCGAACTAATTCAATCTGGTTGGACTTCGGTCCATTCTCGGTGTTTCGGTCACCCTATTCGACAATTAACACATTTATCTGTCAATTAAACTTGGTCTCTAAGCTTCAATATTAATTTAGATAAGTCAATTATCATTAATAATATTTTTCGGAAGCTTTTAATAATTATCAATCAATTATTATAATTTATAATAATTTTTCAAACACTTAAATCATTTTTAAATGATTTAATTATCAAATAATCTTATCATTATTAATATTTAATAATAACATTCATTCCAAAATATTAAAGTTATCATCAATAACTTAAAATATTTTTAAATCATCAATATTCTACTTAAATGATTTTTAAAGTAATTAAAATCATTTTTAAATCATCACCATTAATATATAAATATTAATGAAATCATTATCTAAATATTAAAAGTCATAATTTATAACTTAAAATATTTTTAAATTATTTTTCTCATTTTTAAATGATTTTTAAATCAATAAAATCATTTTTAATTCATTTATTTAATATAATAATTAAATAAATCAAATATCATTAATATTAATTTATTAATGAAAATTCTCCAAAAATATTGAAAATTATATTTTATAATTTAAAATATTTTCTCACACTTTATTCTCAATTAAAATGATTTTTAAATCATTAAAATCATTTTTATCTTATTTATTTAATTTAATAATCAAATAAATATAATATCATTAATATTAAATTATTAATGAAAATTCTCTAAAAATATTAAAAGTTACATTTTATAACTCAAAATATTTTGAAATACATTATTCTTATTTAAAATGATTTTTCATAATATAAAATCATTTTTCTCTAATTTATTTAATACACTAATTAAATAAATTAAATACCTTTAATATTTAAATAATTATAAATATTAAAGAAAAATATTCCAATTGGTCAAAAATTATTTTTCATAATTTAAAATAATTTTTAAAACCATTTTTGGTAATTTTTGGAATTTATTTCTATTTTTTAAATAATTTTCGGAAGTTCTAAAAATAAATTAATTAAAACCGTCGTTATAGGCCTTTAGCGACACAAAGCGTCCCTGTAGGTGTTCTTGAGCCCAAGAACACTGACAGTCGGCTTATCCACCAGTCACCTTTGACCAGTTGTAATTCTCTGTATATTCATGATCTCGGCAAACTAAGACATTTCTTATGTAGTTCATATGTAATACTACAAGTATAAACCAATAACTTGTTCAAAAAATAACAATACGGCAAGATCTAGAGCTTCAAAGAAGCTGACAAACCCATTCTTGGTTTTTCTAGCCCCTGACAGTTTCGAGTTGCAACTTTCAAGCTTAATTTAATCTATGTTTTGTTCATAGTTCATGTCGTTTGATGGCTCAAAATTGTATTTCTAGCGTCAAGGTACATTACTAAACCAGAAACACACCTTATAACCAACCGAATCAACATGAAACACATGGTCAAAGATGGTCAGAAAAAAATGTTCAAACATTTTCTGGAATTTCTAGAAAATCCAAAAACAGCCTAGGATGGCTGGTTTGACCATCTTTCACGATTGATCTGAAGAAGTTATAAGAGTTATATTGATCCAGATCTGTATTACACATAACCAGCTACAAGATGTACTAATAGAAAACATCAAACACTAAACTATACTGACAGATACGATCATTACAAAAACTTGTCAGACCCTGATTTCAACGTTCTGGGCTGCCCAGAAAGTCACTCGGTCAATCCCGGTCAACGGGTTTTGACCGTTAATAACTCCCGATCCAGACATCATTTAGCAGTAATACCAACTACAGATTAAAGACCTCCTACCAGGCTACAAATCCAAAACATAAAACAAGAAAAATCAAAAACAGACACGGATCTATGGTACCTGACATTAGCTTGTCAGACCACAGATAGTGTTCTTGACAGTTTTTGAAAAAAACCATTTTAAAGCCATTTGATGTTATGGATCCGTGTTATATCAACATAGATCATCATTAAACATCATCTAGCAAAGATTTAAACACATAAACACGAAATTTTTCCAAGCAACAAAGATCAAAAATTAAAATAGGGTTATACCTTTCTAGCTTTTGATTCTTGATCTATGCTCTCCAATTGTTTATGGTTGATCTAAGAAGTGTTTATAGGACTAATCTACTAAGCAAATTCGGAGGTTTTAGATAGAGAGGGAGTTGGTGAGAGCAAAATGTAAAAATGGCAAATTCTTTGCATTTTCTCTCTCTTGATTCTCTTATATAGCATATCTAGTGGTTAGATCTGATCTTGCTGGCACATGAAGGTTGGTTTGCTGAGATTTTGTGTCACATTGGTCAATGGAGTTGGTCAACAACTAAAGATTTGGACAATTTTGCAAGTTAACTAATAAAAATCCCATAAAGGGCATTTTGACATTTGCACAATCTCTTAGGGTTTGGGGCTTGGATTAGGGTTTAATATTTGAACCCTTTAGGTATCAAAAATTCTAGTTCCCAAAATTTTAAAATTTAGGGTTTAATTAGAAAAATAAATTTTCTAAAATAAAATTAGAGTTTCAAAAATAGAAATTTAAATACAAAAATATAATTAGAGCTTTCTAATCATGTTTAAGTTTATCAAACACTTTAGGCATGCTAATAAAAATTAGGGTTTGCCTAATTAGGGTTTATAATTCCCGGTTTTTAAAATTAGAGTTTCTCGGCGTACAATTAGGGTTTTTATTGTACAATTTATTTTCTAAATTTAAGATTAGGGTTTAAATCCCTTATTAAGGTTTATTAATATTAAACCTTATCCAATCAACTATTGGTCAACATTTCTAAACAGTACAAACACATAATCAACAATACAATTATTTTAATTGTATTTTCTATCAAATCCCTATCCGAAAATTAGGGTTAGGGTTTTCTAAAGTTGTTAAGCTCAACTCTACTCTAAATTTATTAGTCAATACACAAATTGACTTTCTTGAGGCTCGTATCACAGATACTTGTCACAAAGTTGATAATTAATATTAATATTAATTAAAAAAAATTATTTCTTAAATTTTGGATTATTCGAAATCCAGGGTTATCACAGTAACCCGTGAATAGTACCCCGGGTAAAAATATTGATATTTAATAAGAAAGTTTAGATCAATATTATAATGAAACGATACTGGATAAAGTGCAAAACTCAAGGATATTCCACTAATTTCAGGAATTATAGAAGCAATACTTACCATAGTAAGTTTAGAATTTAAGAATATGAAAAGAAATAATATACGAAACTGTAAATAGATTTTCACCTGTCATGCGGTAGTCCGCGTAGACAGATCATTTCCACAATTTAATAACAATTGAATATGAAGGGTTATTCACCAGGCATACGGTAGTCCGCGTAGACAGGTTATTCCCACAGAATAATAAAGAAAGGAATAACAACCCTTACTAGTATTAAAAGAAATAACTCTCTTTATGAATACGAAAGAAATAATACCCCTTACCTTAATAGAAGAGTGAATACTGAAGTAGGGTAGTAGCAGAATACTCTTCTTCTTGCTCTCTATAGTTTCTCTCTCTAGAGTTTTAGTGAATTCGTAAAAAATAATGAAGGAATGAGCTTCTATTTATAAGAAAAAGGATTGAATAGTAACTAATTCATGAACGGCCCAAATTAATTCACTTTTAAATAGACGGTCCATATTGATTTACTATTAAAACTTAAAGCAACGGTCCATACTGATATATTATTAAAACATTAAACCAGCGACCCATATTAATTTACTATTATATCTTCAACCAACGGTCTAAAAAATTAGCACATCTCCTCATGGAATATGCTTTCTGATAAGGATTTCTCCTTATTAGCGCAAAATTAGGTGATCAAACCTCTCCTCGACAGAACTTTCTAGACATTGTCAATATTACAAATAATAATATGAATAACTTTGTCGTCTCAATTATTGATTTAATAATATAAAATATTATGCAGATGATACATTGACAATAATTGAATCCAATAACGTGAGATACTATGTAGCAATTACTGTAGCAATAATTAAGTATAACTTAGTGACTTCTCACGTAAGCATGAATAATCAATACCGTGTACTATTATGCAACCACACGTATTACTGTTCTTTTACCTCCAGGTATATCAGTAGTTTAACTGTAAAACTTTCGCCGTTATTTTTATAAAAAGATTATTCTGTCGTTTTCTAACTCTGACAGTTATTCTGTTGTGGGGTCCACCAATGATGGTGTGTGATAACCCGGGATTTCGAATAATCAAAATTTTTACAAATAATTTTTTTTATTTATATTGACATTGACTGTTAATATTGTACAGTGTATCTGTGATACGAGTCTCGAGAATTAGTCAAGTTGTGTATTGACTGAGAAATTAGAGTAGAGTTGTGCTTAACAGCTTTAGAAAACCTAACCCTAATTTCTGGATAAGGATTCAATAGAAAGTTTAATTAAAATTAATATATTAATGAGTACGTGTTTGTACTGTATAGATTTATTTATCAATGATTGATCGGGTAGGGTATAATATTAGTAAACCTTAATAAGGGATTAGAAACCTTAATCTCCGGATTAGAAACCCTATATAACGTACAGTTAGAAACCATAATCATAAGCCAAAAAATCCTAATATTATATTTTGGAATCCTAAACCCTAAGTAAGAAACCCTAATCCTAATTAGCAAGCCTAAAGTGATTAGTGTCGACGTCGGGGTTTTTTAATTATCCATTTCCGTTACTTGTTCTTTGGTGTTCTCATTTTAGGTGAGATTTATTTGAAAAAATAAGTGAAAAAGGTCTGACATGTATAATGTCTACGATGGACTGTTAATAGTCGCCAGTTGGTTTTTTAAATGGTTGTACCAACACAACCGAGAAAAGGTTTGCACATTGACCCAGTGATATGACACTGCTAAACGAGTCGGTGAAACCGAGATTCATTAGAATCCGGGGACTTGATTATGCATTCGTCTAGATACCATAGAGACGTTGTTCTACTAGATTGTGTCGGAGATTCGACCACATCATTTCTAGCTTTCTTAATCTGTATAATTTCTAACCACTGAATTAATTTGTTTTTCGGATGGATCCTGTATTAGGGTTTTGAAATTCCACTTTAAACTGTTTAATTTCCGCTGCATTTTATGTGCTGAAACCCAACAAATATGACCTGATCGGATGTGTGATCCGAACCTGTTAGGATGTTGATGTTAGAGATATCACCAAAGTCTTGAATCTTTGATACCGACTTAATCCCGATGAGGTACCTCTTACGTGTAAGAGATCTGTGGGGATAAAGTTTTATCTGTTCGATGATGTGTATAAAATATTCCATCATCGATTTTCCTTGATGATGTTGACTTTTCCTAGTTTATATCGCTAGGATATGTCAAGATTCTATTGGATTTACTTCCAACATCAGATGCTGTCAGGATTGCCTAACCTTCATTGATTTATACTTCACTAATGTGTGAATCAACGGATGAAAACCATGTGGGGTAGACTGTCAAGGCTACTTGACATTCACTGACGTGTGAACAAACGTCTGATACTCTGTGAGCATATTGTCAAGGTTGTTTGACCTTTGACGACGTGTGAATCAATGGAACACTTAGTTGTGACCCTCGTCGGGGATCTATTGGGGACTTATGACTACAAACGTACGCAATCATCGAACAGCTTTCGATGCCTCGATGGGTTTACTTGTCATCGGCTGAAATAACGTCAAGGTTGGTTGACCTTCGTTGATGTGTGTGTCAACGGATGAACATGCATTGTAACCCCCGCCAGGGATCCACATTGTAACCCCCACCGGCGATCCATGTTGTAACCCCCGTCGGGGATCACGTTGATCTTTAGGGTAATGACCTGAAATTGGCGGCATTGGACCTGTACAAGGTATTGCTGAATGTGATTTGTAACAAATGAGATGATTGGCATGGTATACCTTGTGTTTGGGTGACTACCAAAGAGTGATGTACAGACTTAAAGTTCCATCTGAGAATACGAGGATTGCAGGCTATTTGGCTCAATCGCGTAGCATTTTTATTCCCTATTTGACTTTTTTAGTCCGCAAGAACTCCTTTGCAACTCGAACTGGACCGAGCCAGAGGGGTGGGGCCCATATAGAGGTGCTACAGGTACACTTGCTTCAGCCGTAAATGGACCTGCGGCCAACCGTGGATATTAATAACCTGCAGGTTGGTCTCATAAGTCACTTTTAACTTGTGTCGTGAAGAAAAATCCTGGAGCTCTCCTTCAGATCTGCTGAGTTCAGGCAATTTTCTGCAAATTATGTCACCGTACAAGTGTTCTGCACTATCCTGGTAACGTATGCATGTATTTTTTCAAGTTTTTATTCGTTAGAAAATTAGTTATCGCATAAAATGCATCTAAACACATAGTAGTTATTATGTATGCTCAAATGACTTGATAAAAAATATTCAACATAGTAAATGTAAGTATTAAACCATGCTAAACATAATGATGTGAAAAAATTTGACTTTTAAGACAGTCAAATTGGCACCTTTTTCTGCTATTTATGTCCTATTTGAGGTCCAATGAGCAAAAGGTTAAAAGGCAAAGTAGTCCTAATATTGAGGTTAACCTTATGCATTGATGATTTTGATTTTTAAAGCATATATTATGTATATAACTTTGGGGTAGGGGTGCTACTGAATGGCCACCTAGTCGTGCCTATATGCATGTGGATAGTCCTATTTTTAAAGGGGACTATGGCAAAATTTTCTAAAATGTAGGCATTTAATTAGTCATGCAATTTTATCTCCACTATAGATGTATGTTAAAGTAATGCATGCATGCATGTAGTCATAAAATGCATTTTGAAAAGCTTCAGGTAAGGAAATACCACACCCTTTCTGAGTTGATTTGGAGACTTGTTTTCTAGATATTATAGATCCAAATTAGCCAACTAGTTCCCGTAGGATCACTTCTGGTATATGGAGGAGGGCTTCTGAAGTTTCTCGACCCCATTTTGTTAGACAACCTCGTCGATTGGTGGAGCAAGTGATACGTTCAGTCCGGACTGATGTGTCAGACGTCGAGAATGAGGATGTGGATATTTCGATTGAGGACCCCGCTCCTGATACACATGCTCTCCGTAGGGATCTCCCTTCTATTCAGGTGGCAAACCCAGAGCTTCTGGGTGATTTGACCAGACACCCCTCGATGTACTTGCATGCTAACAAGGTATGACGTTAGATCTTGATCTTCCTTATTCCTTATTGACAAGGAGTAAAGGATTCTGATGTTGATCTGCATTTCATGCAGGTTACCGGGTTTACACAGCCTCGAGGGAATCAGTGTAGCATACACTCCATGTTCCAGGCTCTTCATCCCAATTATAGAGCGGTAGTGCATGATTGGGGATTCGGGGCATTCTTCTCCATCATTCCCCGTCGTTGTCCATGAGATTACCTCAGGGCATTGTCTGAGCGATGGTTTCATCAGACTCAGTCACTCCATTTATTGGAATGTGAGGTGATGATGACGCTGATGGATCGGCGATTTGTCACAGGTATGGAGTTTGGAGGAGATCCAGTGCCTTGCATGGAGAATATTACCCCTACTGTCGTTAGATCCTTATTAGGAGTTCCGTCGAAGGTGCTCAAAGGCAGGACTATCCGTGCAGGTCCTTTAAGCGTATATGCTATGAGCGGGCTTTTGAATGAGCCCATGCCTGATGATGTTAGAGTCAAGGATCACATTCTTCGGCGATTATTCATGATGATCATTAGAGGCTGCTTTATAGCAGATAACTCTTCTACGGTATCGTTCGCTTTAATCAGTGCCACGCGTCAGGCTGCTTCATAGCAGATAACTCTTCTACAGCTTTACCTGTTTCCTCCGGGGCATACGTATGTACTCACAGGGTTTAACTGAGGCTTAGCTAGGATTCTACCCATTTCTGTTGGTGAGTATTTCTCTCGTCATTTCCCATTTAGAGGTTAAGAGTGTTTACTGACTGCAGATGTTTTCCCATTGTGTTGGCAGTTTTGGGCCTATGAGAGGATCCCATGCTTGCGTCCTGTGAGTGTGTTAGTTTTAGATACCTATCCACAAAGACGACGATCACATCATTCCATTTTGGCAGAGGTCCCTATAGCTGAGGGTTTCACTCACTGCCGCATGTAGTTGGAGTTGTTGACAGCTGATATCATCACATGGATTCCTTATTCCGGGGAACATTTGGCCATCGGTTTTGAGGATGGGTACCCGACTGGCGTCGAGTATGTGATCTCCACCCAGAGAGTTCCTCTCTTTACAGATGGAGGATGGGAGCTCTATTTAGGAGAGCGTGCTATTAGGAGCACCAAAGGAGAGATTTGTATGCCGATCTTGCCTCCTGTCAGGCGTTATTTGCCTGTATCGCAGTCACCCATCACTTATATCCCATTGTTGGGGTTTGACGACTTTAAATTATCAGAGGGTCCTTGCACTCAAGAGATATTCCAGCGTTGGTGGTTCCCTCAAACTATTGGAGCCTTGTCCCGTGCCTCTCAGTTTATGGGGGATATGGTTCCAGGATCTGTGATGATGACGGATTGGATAGTTTGTGTCTGAGATCCGACTCATGTGACGCAGATTGGCAGTTTGACCCGGTGACTAGACCATACACATTTCTTTATCCGGCATTTGGGTAGAGATCCGATAGAGGAAGATTCGTTTGATCTTTCCAGCTCAGGCTCTGGCCCCTCAGATGACCCATTCAGTTTTGCCAGCGCAGATCCTCCTCTATATAGGCCTGACATCCCTATTAATAGAGATACAGTGACTTAGGAGGAGTTGCATCAGGTGGATAGGATTGATGATGTAGACATTGACACCGTTGTCTTCTTCTGATGTGTATTCTCGTTATATCTTTTGATAGGCCTCTGTTAGTTATTGGGTGGCTGTTCCCCATTCTCGTTATATCTTTTGATAGGCCTCTATAGTAGTAGGGCATTTGTGCCCTATTTTCCTGTATTTGTAGCTGTATAGAGATGATTTATTAGATGTTGATATACTTAGGAATGTATGCACAGTTTTTTCATTCCCTATATCATATTGACATCTATTATCTACAAATGCATGTATCATGTTATGCATATGTATGTATGTCTAGAGATATTCAGTATTGACCCCTGGATGGTCTTATGACACGGCCCGTACAGATGTCTTCTTCGATAGTTAGCGGTATTGATCATACCCCAGCATCATTGGTAGCATCTGGTATGCGATCGTGGTATAATAGCATGTCATCATCAGACAGGGTGACCGTAGATCATTTGTTACAGCATATTATGACCTTGTTAATGTTTCAGGTCCCACAGGATTTGTGGATGGCATGATAGAGCATTGGGTATCGGAGAGGCAGGTTTTCTGATTTGGGACCCAGGAGTTGACTCCTACTTTGGAGGAGTATGCACGGTTGACGATGCTGCCGCTAGACAGACCTTGCGTTCATATGGCCTTAGGGGACATGAGTCGAAAGTTCATGACCCTCACTGGATTGAGGCGTAGGGTGGTGCAAGATGAGCTTAGATCGAGCCACGTTATATCCCAACATTTTTTGTTTAACAGATTTGGCTCTGAGGATAGTTATACATGATATTCTGACGATTTTACCGCACCGATGGATCATTGGCGTCTAGCCAAGGTTGATGTACTAGTGTTGTGCGTACTGTCATATGTCTATATGCCATGGTACATGGATGAGATAGACATTGGAGTCATCATAGCAGTGAGAGCTCTCAGGGATGGTCGTACCATTATACCGATGATTATAGCAGAGACTCTGAGGTCAGCCACATACTGTTTTACTTATCCGACAGGAGTGTTCACGGGCAGCTTGGTCATGCTATACGTGTGGTTTATGTCATACTTGAGACCGATTGGTACCTTTAGATGACATGGGCATTGTTTCACCCATGATATAGCCATGTCATACTCCTTTCAGCCATTGGAGTGTACAGATGCCATGTCTTGGTAGATGTTCTTGGCGGATATCAGGGATCCGTTTAGCATATTGTTGTGCTCGGGGCTTAGCTCACCTTACAGCTTTATTACTAATGCTCTCGGCATGGACTATCTCCCTCTGTCTGGCTTGAGAGGCATGACTACCTACCACCCGCTGGCCGTGATGTCGTAGTTTGACCAATTTTAGGACTTTCATCCTTTTGAGGGGGAGTTGGGTCAGCGTTCAGCTTCTCGCTATCTTTCAGCAGAGGACCAATCCCATGTGTATGCTTGTTGGGATCATCGTGAGATGGCTGCTTTTTCTATGAGCCATCCTGGTTGTTCTGTAGAGTATTCCGAATGGATGGAGACAGATATTGCACCGGCTGCGGTAGTATCCACATTACCGAGTAGTGATTCAGATGATGTAGAGCCTATGAAGGATATTTATTCCTACATCGAGGAGGAGACAACTGATGGGTTGCCAACATTTCCTTTAGATTCTCCCAGTACCAGCACTGTCGTGACACAACAATCGGCACAGTACTTTGAGCAGAGTCTCCATCTGATGACCTTCGAGAGAGACCCGGCTAGAGCCTTGATGTTGACTGCCCTTGATGGGAGAGACACAACTCTATTAGAGAGAGATGAGGCATTATCTCGCAGAGACACCGCTGTTGTTGAGCGGGATGAGGCTATATCATCCATAGATGCAGTGATAGTCGAGCGGGATAGTGCCATATCTACCCGGGATGTAGTCATCACAGATAGTACTGTAGTGAGGTCCCTTACCACTACCATGATTGCGGAGATGAGCACTTATATTGATGAGCATATGGTCACCATTCAGATGGTTGCAGATCTGTTGAGTCGTGTGGATATTCTCATACAGGAGACCACAGCTTCACCTCCTTCTTCTGAGAGGGATGCCATGTTAGGCTTGTTAGCTCGCATATACCCTAAATTGTAGATGAGCTTGTATTTTCCTGCACAAACTAGCTTAGCCATTTTTGTCATGTACAGTTTACATTGTATATATCAAACATTATTATATATATGGAAGGGAAATATATTTTTGATCACTTCCTTTTTAGATATGCTTTGGTACTTGCTTGATATTTTGCCTGCTACTTCAGGGCTTGTGATCTTGACGTATTCTGAATTCCTCCTTGAGGGATGGACATTGAGATGTCTCTGGATAGTTCAGAATGGATCATTGATATGTATGTATCCCTACCATCTTTGGTGTCTTAGGACTAGTTTCTGCATGGAAATGTGGAAAGGAGTTTGGCTTTCCTCTCTGAGATTGACCGCACCACAGATGGTTGCCAATACTTCTATTCAGGAGAAGCCTAGTTAATTCCATCTCTTATGGATTGGTGTTTCCCTTTAAGGTATGACCGCAGCTTAGATGGTCGCTGAATCTCCTATTTGGGAGGAGTTCAGGTAATTCCATCCCTTTTGGTCTGAAGCCAATGAAATGTAGTGGATTGACAGATGATCACAATACTAATTGACAAGGGTTTGTGTTTTGGTAGGGGTGAGACCGCATCATGAATGGCTGCCTACATACTCATATTGAAGAGGAGATTAGGTCTGTGTAGTTCGAACCTGGTGTAAGAGATTCAACGCTGTATGTGGCAGAAACGGTGTAGGAATTTGTTTTTGTTTTTGTAAGGAGAAGAGGGTAGAAATGTTTTGGTTATTTTTTTATTGCGACCGGGCCATATAACATGGTTGCCTACGTACTATTATTGAAGAGGAGATCAGGTCGATGTAGTTCGTCCCTTAGGGCGAGGTGAAAAGCGTAATCCTATGTGCAGGTCAGATTGCGGGGAGGAGAAAGTTTAATTCTAGGATAAGGATAAAATGCAGGTATGAGAAGTTTGATTCCATGTATGGGTAGCCAAACTACAAACATGAGAGGTTCAATCTGTGGGGGGATGACCTAAGTTGTAGGAACATAGAGAAGCCAGGCTGCTGTCTTTGAAAAGTTTATTTCTCTGAGGGGTAGAGTGTGGAAGAGTTGTATGTGGTAAAGGGTTAAAGAACCGGAATGAATGGTGATCTGATGATCCAACACCAGGGTGTTTGCTAGTTACTTCAAACATAGTACCGTTTCACGGAGTCTGAGTTGATGAGTTGTGGAATTTCATCACCGTCCATTTCTTGCAATCTGAGAGCGCCTCATGTCAATACTTCTTTGACAAAAAATGGGCCTTCCCAGTTAGGAGTGAATTTTCCCTTAGATTGATCTTGGTTGTCAATGATCTTCTTCAAAACCAAGTCATGTTGTTTAAGCTGTCGTAGCCAAACTTTTTTGTTGTAGGATCTGGCAATCCTTTGTTGATATAACTGACCACGGAAGATAGTCGCAGTTCGCCTTTCGTTTATTAGAGACAATTGGTGATATCTGTCTTGTACCCATTGGTCTTCATCCAGCTGAGCGTCTATCAACACTCTGAGGGATTCCATTTCAACTTCTATGGGGAGCACTGCTTCCATCCCATAGGTTAATGTGTATGGGGTTGGCCCAGTGGAAGTGCGTATTGATGTTTTGTAGGCTAACAGAGTAAGAGGCAATAAGTCAGGCCATTTTTTGTGATTGGCGAACATCTTTTGCATGATCTTCTTGATGTTTTTGTTAGCCTCTTCAACATCACCATTCATCTTCGGACGATAGAAGATAGAGTTTAGATGTTTGATGTGGAATTTACTGCATAATTCCTCCATCATTTTGTTGTTGAGGTTCTTAGCATTATCTGGCACAATCACCTCTGGTTATCCATATCGACAAATGACATTATTTCTGATGAAAGCAATGATGACTTCTTTGGTAACCCTGAGGAAGGAGGCTTCTTCTACCCATTTGGTGAAGTAGTCGATCATGGTGAAGATAAATCGATGTCCATTGCTGGCTTTAGGCTCAATGGTCCCGATAACATCCATTCCCCACATTGAGAAGGGACAAGGCGAACTCATGTTATGGAGTTCTCATGGAGGGGCGTGTATAGCATTCCCATGAATCTGGCACTGATAGAATCTCCTGACGTGGTCATTGTAGTTAACTTTGAGAGATAGCCAATAATGTCATGTCCTAAGGACTTTCTTGACAAGGAGGGGACCACTTATGTGGGGGCCACAGACTCCACTACAGATTTCATCCATAAGCCTTTGGGCTTGATCTTTGTCTAAACATATGAGCAGACCTAGTCCTGCATCTCTTTTGTAGAGCGCATCTCCACTCAGTTAAAATTTTATAGCAAGTCGTTGGATCCACCTTTTCTCAGTCGGGCTCGCCTCAGCGGGTGTAGATCCATCTCATAGGTATTCCTTGATATGTTGATACCAAGAATGCTGGATGGGAGGTAACTCATCCGATACTTCTACAACGTAATTCCCATAGGCTAGGGCCTTGTGCAGGGAAATTGTGACGCTTGGAAAGTGTCCCTTGTCTGATATGCAAATCAAGGAGGCCAAAGTTGATCCACCTGATGCCCATTGAACGGGCAATTTTTAGCCCAATGAGACAACCTTCATACTCAGTTGTGTTGTTGGTGCTAACAAACTGTATTTTAACGGCAACGGGTTACTGCTCCCTCATACCAGATACTAGAAATGCTCCAGCTCCAGCTCCAGAACCTTCCATATTAACAGCTCCATCGAAATACATCTTCCATGCTTGGCGTGTATCATACTAATGGTGTTACTGAACTGTCATTACTCCTTCATCAGGGAAATATGTCTCCAAGGGTTTGAAATCCCCTGAAGGTGCAGCTGTGACGCCCCCAAAATAGGTCCATTCCATCCAACCCATTTTGAGTCGCCAAATACATGGTACCGAAACAACTACAACTTTTACAACCCATAAACTGTGAGTTTGAATACAAACATTGTCATCTAGACAATATACATACCCAACTATGTCCTCAATACAATTATTGATATATTATTTTACAAAAATGGTGAGGACTACTAAACAACTCTCTCAAGAACCATCAATTCATACCCCGACTCGTACCTGCTATATTCTCGTCTCCTGAGAAGAAAAATGGAACAAAAAGGAAAAGGGTGAGCTCAACTAGCTCAGTAAAGAATATTATGACAAAGATAATATACAACAAATTATCGTTAGCCTTCAACAGGGAAAAAATCTAATAGAATACAATAGACAACAAGTTTTAAATCAATATTCGCAGCGGAAAATATTAATTCATAGAAGAGTTACGTAGAGGATGAAATCTACTAATGTCTATGAATTTAACAGTCCATCAACAGTATTTTTATCCCTGTAACATCAATCAATGCACATCTTGTATCATATATTCATCCTTGCACTACAGGCCAAGGATATTCATTTGTTGGTCATGTTCATCTAAACACCTGTTCATCTTTGCACTACGGGCCAAAGATATTCATCAGAAATCATTCATCTTTGCACTACAGGCCAAAGATATTCAATAATAACATCCTTTAAGACTGAAGATGATAAAAAATATTTTTAAAGAAGCGAATCCAGTGAAACAAAATGACAAGGATTAAGGATTAAGGATTCGTACTTTGTTTTATCCATGTCCAAAAATACCTCAAAAATAATCATAGTGGTGTAAAATTCAAGAATGATCAAAACATGGATACAATCAAAGCTAGTATCCACAATAGATATTTTGGACGAAAAGAAAAAAAATAATTTTTCTGTGAATAGTGCCGTATTCGTGAATAGTGCCGTATACGTGAATAGTACCGTATACGTGAATAGTAACTCCGGCACAAAAAGTTCCAAATTTGATAAAAAAGTTCACCAATATTCCGGCATAATGATATTGAAGAAAAAATATCATTTGAGAAGAAAATAACATCCCTTACCTCAAAATAGCCGTACTTCTGACTGAATTTCGGTATAGTGCTGACAGAAACTCGCACCGTATAGCAACACTCAAAGTATACTCACAAGAATACGCTCGATAATATAGAGAGAGAAAGAGAGAAAACTTTGTTTCTGGTGTGATTTTCAATTCTAACTTAGCCCTCTATTTATAGGAAAATGTTAGAACGCCAAAGGAGACTAAATTAATATAATATTAATATTTACAAAACATTCAAGCCAACCACCAAGGAATCTGATTTTAGCCATCAAACACATGTTAAAGATGCCCACCAACCCTTGAAAAACATTTTTGTTGAAAATAATAATTAAAACTTCCAAAAATCAATTATTTCGTAACTCCAGAACTTCAATAATTCACAATAAATAGCTCCTTTGTCAGAAAATTCGAATCTCGCGACTTTTTATAGGAATTTCAATTCTCTACAACTTTGCAGAAGAAAATTTTTCCAAATTCCAAACAGAAATTGACCGAAATCCACAAACGGGTGATTTTACAGTCTATACTCAATTTTCGGTCAAAAATTATGTCTACCGACACACAAAACATGTGTTAAACATTTAATGTCACAAAAATACTCTACCTCCTCATACATTCATATATCCCACATTCATTGTAAAAATATCATCGTTAATATATTATTAAAATAATATATTTAAATAAATTATTTTATCAGAAAAAGATAAAATATTAATTTTCAACAATTGTCACATTAAAAATTTTCTCCATCTATATCCACATAAAATAAATATTTTCTTTATCATGATAATTAATAATTAATTATTAAAAATAATATTACAGAATCACAGTACTGACAACCAGGCCGTTCCCAGGATAGACGGGGCTTTCCAATAAGGATTTCTCCTTACTGGCGCGCAATTAGATGACCAAACCTCTCCTTGACAGAACTTTCTAGACATTTTCAATAATGTTATCTGATAATATTATTCAAATAATATGAATTATTGATCTGATAATGGAAAATATTGTGCAATGTCAATTATTGAAACAATAATAATATAAATATCAACGCAGCAATTATTGAATCAATAAAGTAATGAACAGTAACTCCTATAGAAATTATTGAGTAGTGCCTTCTTATGTAAGGATAAATAATTCAAAATACTGTACAATACCGTGTGCTACTGTGCAACAACGCGTATTACTGTATTTTAACCACCGGGTATTCCAACAATGTAAACGGTAACAACAACGCCGTTATTTTTAAACAACTTATATTTGTCGTTTTCTTCCTCCAATCGCTTTCTGTTATGGGGCCCACACATGGCTGCGCCGTCGTACGAATATTCCCCGACAGTACGAATATTCCACGACCAAACGAATATTCCCCGACAACAATGAATATTTTATAACCACTTGTATATTTTGAAATATTTGCATATTTTACCCATAACTATCCTCATTAATCAAATCAACCCTTACTATTCAAAATAATAATTAAAGGAAATTAAATTTCATTTATTAATTATTTGGGGTCTTACAACCTCCCCTCCTTATGAAATTTCGTCCTCGAAATTGACATACATACCTGGTGTTTCGAAAAGGTGAGGATACCTCGCTTTCATTTCCGTTTCTAACTCCCAGGTCATTTCCTCTATAGCATGATTCCTCCACAAAACTTTAACTTGTGGTATTACCTTCGTGCGTAGGACATGCTCCTTCCTATCCAAGATCTTGACAGGTACCTCCTCATACGTTAAATCTTCGGCTATCTCGTCCGGTTCTAACTCAATGACGTGGTTCGGGTCTTTCACATATTTACGAAGCACAGATATATGAAAAACATTATGAGCACGAGACATACTTGGAGGTAACGCGAGTCTATAGGCTACATTACCTACTCGATCAAGAATTTGAAACGGACCAATAAATCGTGGATTAAGCTTTCCTCTCTTCCCGAATCTTGTAACTCCCTTCCATGGGGCAACACGCAACAATACATGATCCCCAACACTAAATTCTACGTCCTTTCGATGAAGATCCGCATAACTCTTTTGTCGATCTTGTGCCGTTTGTATACGTTGTCGAATCGTTTGGATCTTCTCTGTAGTCATACGTACTAACTCGGGTCCCAACAATGTTGCTTCACCCACCTCGTCCCAACATACTGGAGAGCGACACTTTCGTCCATACAATGCTTCAAATGGGGCCACACCAATGCTTGCCTGATAACTGTTGTTGTAGGAGAATTCCACCAATGGTAAATATTTATCCCAACTGCCCTTGAAGTCTAGGACACAGAGTCTTAATAAATCTTCAAGAGTTTGAATAGTCCTCTCTGATTGTCCGTCCGTTTGAGGATGGTATGCCGAACTGAATCGTAACTCCGTACCCATAGCTTTTTGCAAGCTAACCCAAAATCTTGAAGTAAATCTTGGGTCACGATCCGAAACTATGGATACTGGCATGCCATGCAATCTTACAATCTCATTTACGTACATTTGAGCAAGACGTTCAAGGGAATAAGTCTCCCGTATCGGCAAGAAATGAGCAGACTTGGTTAATCTATCAACAATAACCCAAATAGCATTGATGCCTTGAGAAACCGTAGGAAGACCCGTAACGAAATCCATAGTAATGTGTTCCCACTTCCATTTTGGAATCTCAAGTGGTTGCAATGGACCCTTTGGCACTTGATGCTCCGCCTTTACACGTTGACAAGTTAAACACGTTGAAATAAACTTTGCAATCTCTCTCTTCATATTGTTCCACCAAAATGTATGTCGAAGATCACGATACATTTTGGTACTTCCAGGATGAATTGCAAACGGTGTATTGTGTGCCTCCATCATGATCTTGTACTTCAAATCAGAATCGTTAGGAACACAAAGTCTGGAGTGGACTCGAAGTATTCCTTCTTCATCAATTCTCGCTTCTGGAATGGCACCTTCTTGTACTTTCGTCTTCATATGCATCAGCTCCGGATCGCTGGCTTGAGCAACCTTAACTTTTTCTATTAAAGTTGGCTCTATGCGTATACTTGACATCATTGCACTCATTCCTGCATATGATCTTCTACTCAATGCGTCAGCTACCACGTTCGCTTTTCCAGGATGGTATTGAATAGTGTGGTCGTAATCTTTCAACAACTCGAGCCAACGTCGTTGCCGCATGTTGAGTTCTTTCTGCGTGAAGAAATATTTGAGGCTTTTATGATCTGAATATATCTCCACTTTCTCCCCGTATAGATAGTGCCTCTAGATCTTTAGCGCGAAAACGACTGCTGCCAACTCTAGATCATGAGTAGGATAATTCCTCTCATACTCTTTAAGTTGTCGCGAGGCATAGGCTATGACTTTCCCACGTTGCATGAGAACACATCCTAACCCTTTGCCCGAAGCATCGCTGTAGATAACAAATCCATCCGAACCAGATGGTATTGTTAGAACAGGTGCCGAAATAAGTCTCCTCTTAAGCTCTTGAAAACCCTTTTCGCATTCCTCGCTCTATACGAATTTTGTATCCTTCCGAGTTAGTTGAGTTAATGGAGTAACAATTCGAGAAAACCCTTCCACGAATATCCGATAATAACCAACTAAGCCCAAAAAGCTACGTACTTCAGTGACCGACTTCGGTTGCTCCCAACTTTGTATTGCTTCAATCTTCGTCGGGTCAACAGATACTCTATTTTTTGACACCACGTGCCCAAGGAATGTTACTTCCTCAAGCCAGAACTCGCATTTTTTCAACTTAGCATATAACTTGTTTTCACGAAGCCTTTGGAGTACCAGCTTCAAATGGTGCTTATGATCTTCACGGCTTTTGGAATATATGAGGATGTCATCAATAAAGACAACAACGAATTGATCCAAATAATCCTTGAATACTCAGTTCATCATATCCATGAAAGCAGCAGGAGCATTAGTCAATCCAAAAGACATGACTAAGAATTCATAATGCACATACCGAGTCCTGAAGGCAGTCTTTTGAATATCCTCAGTTCTAATTTTTAGCTGATGATATCCAGAACGAAGATCGATTTTTGAAAAGAATTGTGCTCCTTGCAACTGGTCAAACAAGTCATCAATACGAGGTAGAGGATACCTATTCTTAATGGTGATATGGTTCAATTCCCGATAGTCAATACAAAGTCGCATACTCCCGTCTTTCTTCTTTACGAATAAAACAGGAGCACCCCAAGGAGATGTACTAGGACGAATGAAACCGATGTCCAATAACTCCTGTAGTTGGACTTTTAACTCCTGAAGTTCAATAGGAGCCATTCGATATGGGGTTTTAGAAATGGGCTTTGTACCAGGTTCAAGATCAATAAAGAATTCAACTTCACGTTCTGGGGGTAGACCGGGAAGTTCTTCAGGAAATACGTCAGGAAAGTCAATAACAACGGGAATATTATTCAATTTTGACGTGTCTTTATTCAAATCCATAACATGGGCTAAGAAAGCTTGATATCCGTTTTTCAATAAACGAATAGCTTTATGATTAGATATGACAGTGATTGATTTTAATGGTTTAGTTGCCTGAATTCGAACAACAGGTTGATTAGGAATATGAAAACTAACAACCTTACGAAAATAATCAATTTTGGCATGATGAGTAGTTAACCAATCAATCCCTAAAATCACATCAAAAGCAAGTATCTTTAAAGAGATCAGGTCAACAGGTAAGGTGATGGTGCCAACTTGAATGAAACAAGATTTATAAACAGTGGATGTGATAAAAGTTTATCCTAACGGAGTTTCCACAGATAGGTCAAAGTCTAATTTCTCCGGAGTCAAGTTTAAACGTTGAGCGCAAGCAGGAGAGATAAATGAATGGGTAGCACCGGTATCAAGTAAGGTATAAACTTCACAAGAATTTATAAATAGCTTACCCGTGATCACCTCGTTTGGGTTCCTCGCATGTTGACCAGTCACAACAAACGCTCTTCCAGGAACCATTGACTTTGGCTTTTCTGGGACAGTCTTTTGAGTCACCGTCCCAGCTGAACTAGGTTTCGCTACCGTACAATCTCGAGCGATATGTCCTTCCTTTCCACAATTATAGCATACCTTGAACTGTTGTGGGCAGTTTGGACTGATATGTCCCTCTTTCCCGCACTTATAGCATATAACCGGTGGTCTTTCTCCTCCCTTAGAACCAGTTGCTGCCAGAACTGTCGTCTTCACATGGTCGTTGTTAAATCTCCTCTTTTTAAAATCTCCTCCTGACTCACTTCTTCTATTTTCATAGCTATGATTACCACCAGAGTGGTTACCATTTTTGTCCGTCTTTTTCTTTCTCCACTGGTTATTGTTGTTTTACTGACTGCTATCTTCAGTATGATCCTAATTGTGGTACCTCAGTTGACCGTACTCGTTGTCTCGCTCCAACAATTGAGCCCTGTTAACAACATCTGAATAGAGAGAAAATTTATGAGAGATGAGATATTGTCGTATGCCGGGTTTCAAACCTCTCAGAAACATCCGCGTCATACGTTCCTCATTCTCCACCAAATGAGGTGCAAACCTGGATAACTCTGCAAACTTTGCCTCGTACTGAGACACCGTCATGTTATTTTGTTCTAATCTGATGAACTCCACTTCCTTCATATGACGAACACTTTCAGGAAAGTATTTGTCATTAAATAGTTTCTGAAACGTCTCCCAAGACATGCTGAGTGCGGCTGGATGGGTACGCTTCACAGACTCCCACCAGTAGTCTGCCTCGCCACGGAACATAAAGGTGGCAAATGGAACCTTCTGTTCCTCCGTGCATCCCAAGATATCGAATATCTTGGTAATTTGCTTGACCCATGTCTCCGCCATGATCGGATCTGGCTTTCCCTTAAATTCTGGTGGTCCCAACTCTTTGAACTGCTTGGCTGTGACAACCCGTGAATTGTTATCATTTCCTTCTGTATTTTGAACACGAGTCTCCCTCGTCTGATTTTGCATGAACTGCAAAAAGCTTCTAAACATTTCGTCGTTCATCGTCTGATCAGTGGTGTTGTTCACAGGAGGAACATTGCCAGCCTGTTGCACGTTCTCCTCGTTGGTGAGTACAGGCGTCTCCACGGTCTCATTTCCATTGTTAATATTCTCAGTCGACATTCTCAAATACTGTCATAAAACAAGGGTTAATTAAGGAAATCAATATATTACATAATATCTCTATATACTGACCAACTAACAAATAAGCTTAGGTAGAACACACTAGCGAAGGATTTACTCGTCTTTCCCCTCCTAGTTCTATTCCCCGATCTCCGCCAGAGATCATATCCTTAAGCTCTGATACCAACTGTGACGCCCCAAAATAGGTCCATTCCATCCAACCCATTTTGAGTCGCCAAATACATGGTACAGAAACAACTACAACTTTTACAACCCATAAACTGTGAGTTTGAATACAAACATTGTCATCTAGACAATATACATACCCAACTATGTCCTCAATACAATTATTGATATATTATTTTACAGAAATGGTGAGGACTACTAAACAACTCTCTCAAGAACCATCAATTCATACCCCGACTCGTACCCGCTATATTCTCGTCTCCTGAGAAGAAAAATGGAACAAAAATGAAAAGGGTGAGCTCAACTAGCTCAGTAAAGAATATTATGACTAAGATAATATACAACAAATTATTGTTAGTCTTCAACAGGAAAAAAATCTAATAGAATACAATAGACAACAAGTTTTAAATCAATATTCGCAGCGGAAAATATTAATTCATAGAAGAGTTACGTAGATGATGAAATCTACTAATGTCTATGAATTTAACAGTCCATCAACAGTATTTTTATCCCTGTAACATCAATCAATGCACATCTTGAATCATATATTCATCCTTGCACTACAGGCTAAGGATATTCATCTGTTGGTCATGTTCATCTAAACATATGTTCATCTTTGCACTACGGGCCAAAGATATTCATCAGAAATCATTCATCTTTGCACTATAGGCCAAAGATATTCAATAATAACATCCTTTAAGACTGAAGATGATAAAAAAATATTTTTAAAGAAGCGAATCCAATGAAACAAAATGACAAGGATTAAGGATTAAGGATTCGTACTTTGTTTTATCCATGTCCAAAAATACCTCAAAAATAATCATAGTGGTGTAAAATTCAAGAATGATCAAAACATGGATACAATCAAAGCTAGTATCCACAATAGATATTTTGGATGAAAAGAAAAAAAATAATTTTTTCTGTGAATAGTGCCGTATTCGTGAATAGTGCCGTATACGTGAATAGTGCCGTATACGTGAATAGTAACTCTGGCACAAAAAGTTCCAAATTTGATAAAAACGTTCACCAATATTTCGGCATAATGATATTGAAGAAAAAAATATCATTCAAGAAGAAAATAACATCCCTTACCTCAAAATAGTCGTACTTCTGACTGAATTTCGGTATAGTGCTGACAGAAATTCGCACCGTATAGCAACACTCAAAGTATACTCACAAGAATACACTCGATAATATAGAGAGAAAAAGAGAGAAAACTTTGTTTCTGGTGTGATTTTCAATTCTAACTTAGCCCTCTATTTATAGGAAAATGTTAGAACGCCAAAGGAGACTAAATTAATATAATATTAATATTTACAAAACATTCAAGCCAACCACCAAGGAATCTGATTTTAGCCATCAAACACATGTTAAAGATGCCCACCAACCTTTGAAGAACGTTTTTGTTGAAAATAATAATTAAAACTTTCAAAAATCAATTATTTCGAAACTCCGGAACTTCAATAATTCACAATAAATAGCCCTTTTATTAGAAAATTCGAATCTCACGACTTTTTATAGGAATTTCAATTCTCTACAACTTTGCAGAAGGAAGTTTTTCCAAATTCCAAACAGAAATTATCCGAAATCCACAAACGAGTGATTTTACGGTCTATAATCAATTTTCGGTCAAGAATTGTGTTCACCGACACACAAAACATATGTTAAACATTTAATGCCACAAAAATACTCTTCCTCCTCATATACTCATATGTCCCACATTCATTGTAAAATATCACCGTTAATATATTATTAAAATAATATATTTAAATGAATTATTTTATCAGAAAAAGATAAAATATTAATTTTCAACAATTGTCACATTAAAAATTTTCTCCATCTATATCCACATAAAATAAATATTTTCTTTATCATAATAATCAATAATTAATTATTCAAAAATAATATTACAGAATCACAATACTGACAACTAGGCCGTTCCCAGGATAGAGGGGGCTTTCCAATAAGGATTTCTCCTTACTGGCGCGCAATTAGATGACCAAACCTCTCCTTGACAGAACTTTCTAGACATTGCCAATAATGTTATCTGATAATATTATTCAAATAATATGAATTATTGATCTGATAATGAAAAATACTGTGCAATGACAATTATTGAAACAATAATAATATAAATATCAACGCAGCAATTATTGAATCAATAAAGTAATGAACAGTAACTCCTGTAGCAATTATTGAGTAGTGCCTTCTTACGTAAGGATCAATAATTCAAAATACTGTGCAATACCGTGTGCCACTGTGCAACAACGCGTATTACTGTATTTTAACCACCGGGTATTCCAACAGTGTAAACGGTAATAACTACGCCGTTATTTTTAAACAACTTATATTTGTCGTTTTCTTCCTCCAATCGCTTTCCGTTATGGGGCCCACACATGGCTGCGCCGTCGTACGAATATTCCCCGACAGTACGAATATTTCACGACCAAACGAATATTTCCCGACAACAATGAATATTTTATAACCACTTACTTATTTTGAAATATTTGCGTATTTTACCCATAACTATCCACATTAATCAAATCAACCCTTACTATTCAAAATAATAATTAAAGGAAATTAAATTTCATTTATTAATTATTTGGGATCTTACAATTTAAGCTTTGTTTGTTGTTGTGATTTGGCATTTTATTGAGGGCCAAACTTATTATACATGGTTATGATGATTTTTGGGTATGGAATGAAAGTTTTTTTTGGTAGTTTGGATATATATTGATGATTGTAAGTTTTGTAGACAGATTTAGAATTTTTTAGATATCTATTTTTAATGGAAATTCTATCATTTTTTTTTGAAAATTAGTACCAACTAGCATGATATTTTGGACATGTGTTGATGATTGAGTATGTATTAATTGTTGTGGTGGTGATATGGTGAATTTTGGTGGTATGTGTCTTTAGGTAATGTAATATTTTTCGAATTTTAATTTAATTTTTTTTACGCCGTGCCTTTAGGCACGGGCATATACTAGTATATATATAAAGTACGAAAGGAATGGTTTATATATATATATATATATATATATATATATATATATATATATATGTGAATTGATTTGAATAAGTTGGCATGGAGGATACTCACGGGGGTGACAACCCGTGAGTTAGCAGCTAGCATGCTATATATATATATATTATTTAAAGTTTTGTTTTATTAGAATATTTTATGGACCGTCCGATTAAAAGTAAATCAATCTCGACCGTTCATGAGTTAGTTACTATGCATTTCATTTTTCTATAAATAGAAGCTCATTCATTCATTATTTTCTTACAAATTCACTGAAACTCTAGAGAGATAAACTATAGAGAGAAAGAAGAAAGTATTGTGCTACTTTACTACTTATATATCCAGTACTCTTCTTCTTAAGGTAGGAAATATTATTTGTTGTACTCGTAAGGGTGTTATTCTTTCTTATTCATGAAGAGAACTGTTCTTATTCCATTTCTTATTATTCTGTTGGAATAACCTGTATACGCGGTTTATCCTATACTTGGTGACATTCTTCTATTATTCTGTTGGAACATCCTGTCTGTGTATTTTACACCGGACCTGGTTTCGTCTTTATCATTATTCAGTTGGAACATCCTATCTGTGTGTTTTACACCGGACCTGGTTCCGTCTTTATTATTCTGTTGGAACATCCTGTTGGTGCAAAATTTGTCTGACCTGGTTCCGTTATTATTATTCTGTTGGAATAACCTGTCTATGCGAAGTACCGCATGCATGGTGATTTCTTTTGTTATTTCATTCTTTATTACACTCAGTTGGTTAAAGTTTTGACTTCTATACTCCATAAAATTAGTAGAATATCCTTGATATTTGTGCTTCATCTAGTATCTTTTCATGAAAATATTCTTCTGATCATTCTTGAATTGTACTCTACAAAACAGTATCATGTTGACAATTTGGACTTTAATAATTCCTGGATAAAATAATTCTTGAACTTGTTTTATTGAATTCTTATATCATTGTCATCATCCTCATGTTTATATTTTGTTGAAAGTCATCTGTGGCCTCTAGTGCATAGATGGACTTGGTATGATTATGACCAGGGATTATTCGGTGTAATCATGACCGTAATGTTACAAATGATGTGGTAAAAGTTCTCCTTGACCCGTAGTGCATTGATGGACAGTTGTTGGCATAATCATGACCATTGATGAATACACAAATATCCTTGGCCCGTAGTGCATGAAATTTGTGGTCGTGACCCTAATGAATATCCTTGGCCGTAGTGCAGGGATGATGTGGATTATTTATTAAGCCGAGTCTCAGCGATAAAAGTGATGAAAAACTTTTTAAATCATAAAAGATAGGAGATTCTATTCTCTACTTGACTCTTTTAATGGATTGCTTGATCCGTTGCAGTTAAACTTGATGTTGTTATATTTTATTAGTTTAACACTGTTGAAGGCTAACGATAATTTATTCTGCATTATCTTAGTCATAATATTTCTTACTGGGCTAGTTGAGCTCACCCTTTTTTTTCACTGTTCTTTTTAGGAAATGAGAACATAGCAGGGACTAATCGGAGAAAGGAGTGACGGTCTAGAGGATAGCATTAGTAGTCCTCACTATTCTGTAAAATAGTGTGTTAATAATTATAATGAGGACTCCTTTTGAGTTTGTATAATCTCTAGTAGACAATAATTGTATTCAAACTCACAGCTATGTTTTGTCGTATTGTACACGACAGTTGTATTAGTAAGTTGTATTTGAATTTTGTACCATGTATCTGACGACCCAAGATAGGTAATGTATATCTAATTTTGGGGGCGTCACAACACGCATTCCGGTGCACACGCAAGCCATTCTATGGATGAACGTTAGTTGAAACAGGAGAGCAGATCCTCTGTCCCTAAATTTCCTGTCCCCTTGTGTATTTTCACTTAAATTTTGACACCTAGTCTCTTACTTAACACTAATTAATTCTAAAATTAAATAAAAGAACATGTGTCAAAATTTAAGTGAAGGGACACAAGGAGACAGAGAATTTGGGGACAGATGATCTTCTCTTGAAACAATCCCTTTGGCTAACGTATTCTATGGATCATTTCCCTATATATATATATATATATATATATATAAAGTACTCATTATTTTAAATTATAAGATTATTAATGATTTTAATAATTAATTTAACACATTTTTTATTTTAAATTAATAAAATTAATTAAAAATTATAAAACAATAAAATTTATAATAAGTTCTATTTTTAAATAATTTACAATAATTTATCTTTGTATTTGACAATAATTAAACAAATTTATTTTTAATTTTTAATTTGAAAATTAAATTAATATATATTTTTTCTTTTGTTCTCTTTCGCTTTACCATCCCAATTTTCTGATCAGTTTCTTGGCAATTTCTGAATAAATTGGAGGCAATTTCCAAGTCTAACTACGCTCAAGTCGTCTCATCTGTAAAAGTCTAGGGCTGCTCCTATTAATGCCAAATTTTACGTTAAATAATATTTGGCTCTTACGTACATTTCAAAATTCTTTGACTTTAATAATCTTAAATTTTAAATTTTCAATTAATTATAAAATGAAATTTATATTTAATAATACTTTTATGTAATTCATAATATTAGTATTTTATTAATTAAAATTAAATAAATACACATCAAATTTACGTTTTAGAATTTTGCAATTGGCTACCAGAAAAAGGTTACACATATGTATAGAAACATTAGCCTTTACTCGATGATATTTTAATTTTTTTTTAACTAATTAAATTTTATTTTTTGTGTGGATGTTTTTTAGAAACTATGTACCTTAAATAAGGTTGTAAAATAAGCAAATGATTCGGGCTCGATTTGTACTTGTTCGACTAAAAGTTTGATTCAAACTCGACTCAAAATATAAATTAGTCAAATTTTAAAGTTCGATAAATTACTCGAATCATCTCAAATTATAATTTTCTATTGATACTCGGACCATATTTGTTTGAAAAGTTCAAACTAACCAGGCTCGATTCGGGATCGTACTCGACTCGATAGTTAAATGAGCCTCAATCAAACTTTATTTTATACTCGATAAATTTTCTGAACCAAATTTAAGCAACTCAATACTCGGCTCTACTCGATTCATTTACACCCTTAACCTTAAAAGTTGAATTAACTATGGAATTTAGAAAATATTACTCCAAAGACACTCATTTATTAATTTTAGTGATATATTTTCGTTAAAACATAAAGTCACTAGCATTAATAAATGAAAATTGATATTTTTATACGAGTCTCTCTTATATGGAGGTGAGGTGATCAGTGGCGAAGCCAGATTTTTTTGCCAATGGGGTCAAAATTATTACTGAGTTACAAATAATTTGACGGGAGTTCAGGCCGATCTATTTTTTTTGTAATACTTTATACTTTCGAGTATGTATATATATACTATATTACAATGAAAATATAATGAATAATAATATATGGTATATATACTATATCGACTCATATTAGACTTTTTTAATCACACTGTTCATAAGTAACTAATTCATTATTTATTTTTAAAAATAATATAAATTAGATTATTATTTAATTTAAAATATTATAGAAATATACATATAATTTGATTGACAAAGTTATAAAATAATTTTTTTTCGAGGTCGATTGATCCCATAAAACTCTATATCACTTCACCACTTGAGGTGAAATCCATTTACTCCCTCCGTCCCATAGTTATAGACTGATTTTTTTTGGCACATAATTTAAGAAAATGAGTTAAGTGGGAATTTTTAACATAAATTTCTACATATACCCCTTAATAATGAATTAATGAATAGGTTAATTACTCCTTATTTATCACACTGGAACTCTCAACTTATCGATTGACATGTACTGACCATTAAAATTCATAAACTTTAACCAAATAGAATATAACAACATTAAATGTGGTGATAAAATAATGACATTGAATGTTGTTTCTTCAAAAAAAGAGTAATGTTTGAATATTTATTATAAGGGCATAAAAGTAAAACAATGAACTAACTAAATTTTATAAATAATAGTAACCTATATATTGAAATATCTCAAAATAGAAAATCAGCCTATAACTATGGAACGAAGGGAGTATTCATGTGCGAGGACATGAAAATATTGGAGTATAATTTTTGTTGAATTCATCTCCTATAAATGTTCCCGATAAGTATACTGAATTTTAAGATAAATCTATCTAATAAAATACAAATGATTTTGAATTTTCCGCTCATTCAATAAATTATCTGGGTCGTCCAAAGTTTGAGATAAATCCCACCGTTCATACATCTATCTAATAAAATACATCTATCTATCTAATAATCTAATAATAATTTAATAAAATACAAATGACTTTAAATTTCCCGCTCACTCAATAAATTATTTTGGTCGTTCAAAGTTTGAGATAAATCATATTGTCCTTACAGTGTCGGAGGCACGGGACCCAGCTAGTAAATAAATATAGTAGTACTAAAGAATTAGACATATAACATGTGGGTCCCCCATTAATAAAGCTCTCTCTTTTCCCCTCATTTGTCAGTCCAGTCTGTCTACGCAGAAACATTTACAGACTCTATTTTCTCTCTCTTCACTCATCGGAGCTGAGCTTGGGGTTTTCTCCGGCTGCTGATGGAATGGAAGCTCTTGCTAAGCTTCAAGTTCTGCTTTTAATCTTTATTCTCTTCTCCAAATTAACTTCTTCCGAAATCATATTTGAAGAGCGATTTGATGGTAATAATTTACTCCGCTTTTTCCTTAGTTATCTCATATAATGTTGAGCTGAATTTCTAAACGCTTATTCAATTTCCGTCGTATATCGTTCTTAAGTATTTCGATTTCCCCTTTTTAGCTAACTAGAGTTTTTTCAATATCAGCTGAAAAAGTTATGTGTTAATCACACTTAATTTGAGATTTTTCCCCCTTATATATTCATATAAGCTGGAGAACTTGATAGAGAAAGTGCTGAAAATATTACTTTTTTTGCCCTGCCTATATTTGTTGTTGTGTGGTTTACAAGTAGAATACTTTTCAGCTATATATATATTATATTGTTTGGTTGCTATTTCAGTGGAATTGTTATTGACGGTTTTACTTTTTTCTTTTTGATTTGTCTGTTGGGAAAAAATAAAGATGGGTGGAAAAGTAGGTGGGTGCTATCAGATTGGAAGAGGAGTGAAGGGAAAGCGGGCACATTTAAGCACACTGCATGAAAATGGGCTGCAGATCCTGATGACAAAGGTAATTTATTCAAAATGTTGCTCTGAATTCTCCAATTATTGATGGAATTTTAGTAGAATGAATTAGAAAATTGATGAATTCACCTTAAAATAGTAAACAAGAAAGAGAGCTGATAATTTCCATGAAATGGGTAGTTAAATTTTATCCCAAGTTTTATTTTCTCAAAATAGTAATAAAATACAAAAACAGCATAAAAAGTTAAAATAAACGGCATTATTAAGCAGGGGCGGATCCAATCTGTTGGTTCATTGGGGTCAAATTTGAAAAAAAAAATCAATAAAAAATGAAAATATAATACAATAAATAACAAAATTAAATAATGCTCATATATTGTTTACAATAACATTTTTCGAGACTCCATAACTTGAAATTGTTGCATGATAGCCTCATTTTCATTAGTTACAAAAATATTATGTTCAATAATGTAAGTTACTAAACAATCAGATCCATTCATCTTTGAATTTTAATTTTTTTTGATGGGTCGACGTTATTGTAAAAATATTTAGCCTCATTTTAAACAATTGTAAAAATTCACAAACAATTACTAAATTTGTGAAATTATAAAAAAGAAAAATTACAATATGTTTTAAAAAAAATTTCTTTGATTGGTTAACATTGTGGCTAAATAATTGAAAAAGAAATAACAGAGTGGGTACAAATTTGAGACGTTCATTAATTTTTTAGGTAAATTATATAGAGGGGGAGAGCGGGGCGGGGAGGGGGAGGTTTTTTTTACCATTATTTGATTTCTTTCTCATAACCCCGTAAAAGTGCGAGCCTACTACACTCCTATCTTAATTAATCTTCATATTCTCCATAGTTTCCGAGGCTCCATGCTTCAAAGCGAGTTGGTCTAGGGATAAAATTCACTTGACTGATAGTATTCATGTAAATGACTGATCCGACTTGACAATTGATAGATTAAAATATTAATTTTTTCGGGAACATTTATTTTTCGGAAGGAGGACAAATTGACCCCCTGAAAATTCAGTGGGGGTCAATTGACCCCACTGCCGTCAAGTGGATCCGCCCCTGTTATTAAGACACCTTTAATCTGGATAGATTGATGTTGCACTTTAGTTCTTATATTATCAAAATACTACTCTCGTTTTTTCAAGAGAGGGAATATCCAAAACTAAATGAAATATTGTACACTTCTTTAATTAAAGATAAAGATGAATTGAATAGTTTAAGGTGAAGATTGAAAAATTACATTAATTGACTCAAATATCAAAACAGAGGCTTGTAGAATTTAGCAATCATGCTTTACTGACCAAGATGAAGGCAGGCAGTTGTTTCATGCAGATTCAGTCCGAATCTGAAATGGTGAAAGATTGAGCTAATAATAAAGCATGAAATTTTTTTATATAGAGAGGCTGTAAAATAATACTCCTTGTAACCGCAAAGGTTGAGCAAAGAGAGAAATCAAGAATCCCTTTGAAGTTTAAACTCCAGTCAAGAAAATCTCAGATCTTAATAAAATTAGAGTTGAGAAGAGCCCGTAGCGCTGTAATACGTACATGCCACTTAGAAGATGTAAATGAGTTAGAGTTCTTGCATTACATTCATTTATGTACTGATTCAATTAAAAATGATTTAGTTATCATAATAATTGCCATATTGCAGGTATCCAAACGTATAATGATGCCAAGCATTATGCTGCATCTGCAAAGATTCCCGAGTTCAGCAACAAAGACAGAACTCTTGTGGTTCAATATTCCATAAAGTTCGAACAGGATATTGAATGTGGTGGTGGCTATATTAAGCTTCTTTCCGGTTATGTCAATCAGAAAAAATTTGGTGGTGATACTCCGTACAGGTGTTTCTCTGCTATTCTTGAACAATTTCTTGAATTATGGACTCTCTTATTTTACACCTGGTCTCCTTGTATGTCTAGAAGCTCTATCTTTTGATCTAGAATTTGATGTAAACACTGAACCTTAAAAATTTTCTGTGCCTGTTTCTTTCTTCTAATATATTTTTCTATTGGTTGTAATTTTGAAAACTTGATCTAATATAGGCCAAATTTACATTGTTTGTCAATGTTATTTAACGTTCACAGTGGGATTACTTTGTGATATTTGAGTATGTTCTAAAGTGGTCCGTTCCTAAATTTCCTTAGCCAGCTACTATTATTAAATTATAAATTGAAACTTAATTGTGTTGCTCTTATTGTTGAAATGAATAACTAAGAGGTCAGAACTGAATCAGAGCTATTTACCAGCAACCAGTATTGGGTCTGCTGTAGGCTAATAATCATAAAATTGGTTATGTTATGAAGTGATGTACACCCTCTCTTCTTAACTAAAAGTTATGGATTACAACTTCACAACTAATTAAAAATAGAACCAACAATATACATATATATATATGTATAGATATACATATATACATATATGTGTGTGTATATATATAATACTAAATTTTGGTCCATAACCTCCCAGATGATTCTGTAGTAGGAGGAATTGCTCCTATAATATGTGTGCCTGGTTATGCTAATAATATTTAAAGTAATTATTATACCGATTTGCATTATTGTAATATGTTCAACGAAAGACACATCAACGAGTAGGCAATCCAATTGAAAGCTGCAGAAGGAAATCAAATAATCCATCAGTATGAGTGCATAAGAAAGTATTTTAGTTAAGAGCACACTAGGACTTACCGTTGAGATACAGGCATATACATGTTTCTCAATCTTTCTTTTATGTTATTAGGGGCTATTCTTTCATGCTCTTGTATTTTATTTTTGGTTTTCTGTTCAGGATTTTGAACTCGTGAGCCATTTTGTGTAAACCCTTGCCCACTCACAGACTACATTATTGACACTACAGAATCACTTCTTTTACTGATAGCCATCCTTTATGCAGCTTGATGTTTGGACCAGATATATGTGGCCCGCAGACGAAAAAACTCCATGTTATTCTTTCCTACCAGGGTCAGAATTATCCCATAAAGAAACAGTTACAATGTGAAACAGACAAGTTGACCCATTTCTACACGTTTATTTTAAGGCCAGATGCAACTTACAGTGTCCTCATTGATAATCGGGAAAGGGAGACTGGAAGCATGTACACAGACTGGGATATCCTCCCTCCGCCGAAAATCAAAGATACCAAGGCAAAAAAGGTATTATGCATCATTTAGGAGTTAAATTTCTGAATTAGTCTTGGAAGAAAATGTGTGGGTTTAAGTTTTGGCTATCTATCTGTTTAATGGCAATATGGATCAATTTGCAATTGGCAGATTTATATTAGTATATGTATCATATAGAGGAATCTATTGACTTCCCTTGTTTTCAGCCAGCAGACTGGGATGATAGAGAATACATTGATGATCCAAATGCTGTTAAACCAGAGGTATGAAAGCACTGGTCACTACTTCATTTTTTAAAAACTGATATAAATTATTAAATAAGTTTCACAAACTTAATAACTGTCCTCATGCTGCAGGGTTATGATAATATTCCAGCTGAGATACCTGATCCAAAGGCTAAAAAGGTTTGTTGGTTGTTCTAGAACTTATTCCTGTATAGAGGCTTAAAACTACCCACCCTAGTTTATTTTCCACTTTTCCTTTTTCCTGTTTAATTCTTCTTAGTTTTATATTTCTAAAAAGGTTCCGTTTTTTTTTCTTTTCTTGGTTTTTATCTTACCACCTCATAAGATTGTTCTTTATTTTATCATGCTCTGAGCATGAAAATCTTTTTATACATGCACAAGACATGGACAGGCATGCACATACATATTACTTGTACTATTGGTCTTTATGAAGACTGAATGATTTGGTTGACAACCGAAAGAGTCTTCATAGTGTTGATGTGAACAAAGAATAAAAATAGTTCTTCAGCAGGCCATGACCCTGTGTTGTGTTTCTTGAATAGCCGGCTGACTGGGATGATGAAGACGATGGTGTATGGAGACCACCAAAAGTTCCAAATCCAGCCTACAGAGGACCATGGAAGCTCAAGGTGCTCCAAAGGTTCCAATATAATGTCATAGTCCAAATTATGATGCATCATTGTAAAAAATTCTGAATTTTTATCTTCTGTGCTACAGAAAATTAAGAATCCTAACTATAAAGGGAAGTGGAAGATTCCATGGATTGATAACCCAGGTATGTATTAATTAGCGGAATCTATTTACTCCTGTAACACAATTCTGTTCTGAAAGTCGCAGTACAGTGGTTGGAAATGGCAAGTCTATAGACATGACTTGTTTTTAGGTTTATAGAACAAGTTGAATAGCAGATGATTGTCTTCAGCTTCTGAAGCACGTAGTCCCATTCTTCTAAATTTTAATGTTTTCATGATTCACTTACAGTCCACTTCTACATGCTGATTCAACCATTTGTTTGAACCTGTCATTGTTCCTACTGAACCTATGGTATGGTTTAAATACACTTCTTGTTTATTTTATGCAGAGTTTGAAGATGACCCAGAGCTTTATGTGTTGAAGCCAATAAAATATGTAGGCATTGAAGTTTGGCAGGTAAGACGAGAGGTTGCATATTTTCCTACCTAAAGCTCTATTATATGATGCTTTGATTTAGCATCCGTAATGATAGTATAAAGCATATGTACAGGCTCTCACTCAGTCCCAGATTGTTGCACATTTTGTTATTGGGGGGTTCAATCTCAAGTTGCCGTGTTACAATTTCAGAATCGAGAAAAACTAACCACATGATTGTTAATCAACTTATCTACTGCCTCTGTGCAAGTTTATGCTGATACTTCACTATTTGCTTGTATTTTAAGACGAGCTGAAGACACATTTATGTACTATGAATTTACATGTTTTTAATATAGTTGAAAATATAACGTATATAAATATACCTAGAAATTAAAAATCTGTGAATTTTTTTTAATGCATTTAATACATTAATCTGTTTTAAGCACACATGAGATGCGTTCAAAAGTAAAGTGTACAAACTTAGACAGGGAGTACATCACTTGGACACGAGGATTGTTATCTTCCAGAAGTTGGTCTATTTGGAAGATTCCGTATTAGAGATGAAGTTCATAGTGTTTGGACTAATAAAAAGTTTTTTTATTCTCCGATTATATTTTTATTTATTTTGTAACTTTATGCGTTAAGATTGGTCAGAGCCTATTGCAGGAAGTGACTTTCTTGTCTCAGTTGTCTGTTTACTTGCCTAGGAAAAGAATTTAATAGCTTCATGATTCAATTCATTTCAGGTAAAGGCTGGTTCGGTGTTTGACAACATTCTCATCTGTGATGACCCACAGTACGCAAAACAAGATGTGGAAGAAATATGGGCCCAGAATAGGGAGGTAAGCCAGCACTCCTCCAACATTCTTTAATAATATCTCAGCGGCTAGACTTCACATTTTTTCTTGTGAATAATACAGGTTGAAAGGGAAATGTTTGAGGAGGCAGAGAAAATAAGAAGAGCTCAAGAAGAAGAGCTGATTGATAAGTAGACATCAGCCAATGAATTTTTATTGCTCAATATGATAATTCTTCCCATAAGTTTCTCTTTCCTAGTATTCTCCAAGTGATTCAAATAATGATTATAGGATGTTAAAAGAAAAGGCAAGGACAGTGATAAGAAAAAGCATGACCGTGGAAGGCGACATAGAAGGGTATTGTTCCTATACATCATCCCTGTCTATCCTTTTTATGAGCTGTAGTCCATTTATGTCCTTTCTGCCTAATATTCTTTTATTTAAATATTATCATCTATTTTTTTACAAAAAATAAAATAAAATAACCTACTAGTGGAAACCAACTGACAATCTCTCTCTTGCAGCACGATCCGGAGGATTACATGGATGATTATCATGTAAGTAGTAAAATCCGTCTTTCTTTCCCATTGTCTGCTTAATATTTAAAGACGCAAGATAATTAAAACACACACAACACTTTGAAAGGGGAAGGGGGGAGGGGTGGATATCTGAAGAAGTTGTACTTATCTGTTGCTCAATCTGTTAAATTCAAAGTCTGGTCCCTTTCCGTAAAAATGTAGCGATTGAGCCCAAGTGCTGACATATTTATAGGTAATAAGTACTGGATCCCATTCTCTGTTGGACTCAACACAACATTGAAGGACTTAATTCTAAGAATCATCTAAGTGGTAGTTTGTTCTTTTTTTCCTTCTTTCTTATATACTCTTCATATTTTTGGCATGAAAAAAGATAATAAATTTGCAAAAAAGTAATTGACGAACAAAGATGCAATACTATTTTCCCTCGAGCTTTTCAAACATAGTTACTTGTACTTAAAAGACCCTATAATCTGCTGTACATGTTTATGCTTTTTATTGATGAACTTAGGGGGAAAGAGATAGGTGACTGAACATATTTCCTTTTATCATGTCCAGAAAATGCCAAAAAAAAAAAGAAACGAAAGAAAAGAAAAGAAATTCAGAGTGTCTTAGACATATTGTATACCTAACTCAATGGCTTGGGATTGTTCTTTGTCGTTGCAGGATGAGCTGTGAGCTCGTTTAGGTATTATCAGTTTTGAATGTACTTGCTTGAGACTGACAAGCTTCAAGAATTGCTAACATTATAGCTCATCTCTCATCTTGATTAGTTCTATTTGTACAATAAAATTTAGAATTTAGTGACTTCAAAAAACTTCGCCTAATATCAATGTGATGATCAAACCATTAAAGTTCAGTGGGCTGTGGTTATTATAATATCATGTATGATTTGTAATAATATTTTAATATGTCCAATAATATTTATTTTGGATGGGATGATTATGTGGTAATTACATTTGAGTAATTGTTTTATTAGCACTGAATGAATGACCGATTTAGTCATTCAGTGCGTTTGTTTCGGAAAAAATCGTTTGAATGGCTGAATCGGTTAGTCATTCAGACGATTTGGGCTGGATGGCTAAGGGGTGTTTGATAAAAAATGAATAAATTTGAATCTGAATGAGCTGAATCTGAATCTGAATGAAAAAAGTTGTTTGATAATTGACATGTCTGATACATCTGAATGACAAAATTTTATTATTTTATCCCGTCTAAAAAAATTCAAATTTGTTGTAAATTTATTTAATATTACTTAATATAATAGTTAATATATATTTTTTTTAAATTTTTTAATTTTTTAAAATTTTTTTCTTCATTCAGCTCAAAAAATCTGACTTAGCCATTCAGCTCGTCTATCTGACCGATTCAACCATTCAGACCAAAATAAACGTACTGACCGATTCAGTCATTCAGATTCAGCAGCTCTAAACAAACACTCCCTAAGTTAAACGTAGGCAGAGAGATTCTCCCGTCCAGGGGCGGATCTGTATTGGGGACAGGATAGGCAGCTGCCCTTGCTAGATTTTTTTTAAATAGGTATAGGGGTATGACAAATATGTAAATTAATAATTTTAAGGAGACAAATTAATAGAAGAGTTAAATTTGGAGGGGGTAATTTTTTTTTTTCATAAATCAATTCTAAATACAAGTACAAAAATCTTCGTATTTTAAAGTTTGGTGAAATCTTAGAAGTATTTTTTTTGTTTAATTTTTGGGTTTAAATGTCAGTGTGTGAACTGTGAGGGATTGTTTGATTCAAGCTTGCTTTTTTTTTTTTTATTGATTTGGTTGAATGTGGTTACTTTTTGCTTGGTCTGATTGAGTTTTTATTTTTGGTTTACTTGATCTTCTTCAATTGAAAATGGGATTATTTTTGTTAAGTAGTTTCTGTCTTTTATTGTGATAGTTTACAATGATTTTGTCTTATTTTATAATGGGAAATGAAAAATAGAAAATGATTATAAACCTTTAGCAGCCCCTCGTTTCTAGTTGTTATAATAACTTTACATCTCTGCATCTGACAATGGATCCTGTATAATTTTTGGCGTTCTAAGTATAAATTTTGGATTGTTTGTTTATCTTATTTCAAGTAAAACTTATTTAAAGTTAAATTTATTTGAAACTTATAAAAAGATACCAAAACTAGTTTTATGCTTTGAAATTAATTCATGGTTTTGTTTGAATATAAAAAATAAATTTGGTTTGAGACTTTGAGCATTTGAGAAATAATTCAAATTTAAGTATGACAAGCAGCCAAAGTAAGTTTCTAAATTGTATATAAATATTTTTTATTTGAAATTTTTTTTTTAGTTTGGATTATGAATATTTATTGCAATTTGTAAACATTATTATGATTAAATAATATTTTGTTTAGTTCAAGCTTTTTTTTTATTTAACTTAAACAAAAAAATTAATTAAAATCTGCCCCTGCTATAAAAAATTTCTGGATCCGCCCCTTCTCCCGCATGTGTCAACAGTGTATTGGGCATGAAATGAACTTATCATAAAGTTCACTTCATACTAACGAGATCCCATAAATAGATAAAAAATTGATATTTTCACATGATTTTTTGATATTTTTACATGAAAAGTGTCGCTATAGATATATTGCGACGATTTAGAATTTATAATGATAATTTTTATGTGAAAATATCAAAAAATCATGTAAAAATATCATATTACAAATAGATAACATTTAGTATGACATAAAATTGGAAACCTTATTTAAAAAATCGTTCAAAATGACGAAACTTAAATTAATAAGAGATACATTTGTAAATGTCATGGGATTAACAAATAGAAAATTAAATATACATATTTATAAATATATCACGTATACTTTAAATAATCTGATATAAAATAATTTAAAATAAAATATGAGAATTTATATTTTCACAAGTAAATTTTATAATTTCACAAGACCCTCCGAACATAAATAGTAAATGCCATTGACATTCATGTAAATAAGATTTTGTTTTAATATCAAAATTTTCTTATAAAAAATAACCTCTCTCTAAATTATCTACTCTGTCAAACTTAATGTTATTTTCTCCTATTTATTATTATTTTTTGTATTCCATTTATTACTGAACTAACAATAGGCCAGACAAACGCCAATAGCAATATGGAGAGCGTGTGTTATATATAGTGTTTTCAATTATCTCTATTTGAATTTCATCTGAGAGAGCCATAGAACCTTAATCGAAACCGTTGAAATTGGACCAGATCCTACGGCCATATTTTGAAAAGAATCCGCTAGGCTTTAAAAGGCATGTGTTATATAACTTATATACAGTATTTCAATTTCAATTCTCTGTATTTGAATTTCATCTGAGAGAGCAAAATAGAGATAATAGTAACGGCTACTTACAGATGCGGATGAACGAAAGGAGTTCTTGCGCCGATTCAATGTGTTTTGTAATTGATTCAAGACCAATGTTCGACAAATCAGAGGTTCGGTTTTAATTGTGCTCTAGGGTTCTTTTAATTCAATTAGATGTTTTCTTGTGTTGGATCTTCAATTTCTTTTGATTATTCTACAATTACGTCTTCTTCATCCATACCGTGTTCTGTAAACCCTAGTATTTGGCGTTTATTGATTCTTAATTTTGATTTCAAGATAAAGTAATTCATTTTGATATTTTCTTCTGTGTGGAGTTTGTTCGGTTTCTCTTGCGTTCTAGGGTTCTCTAAATTCTTTTACATCTTTTGTATTTATTGTTTATAGTGATTATTGGGGTTTCTCTTTCTTTTGATTATCCTACACTTGCATATTTTCTATTCTACACTTACATGTTTTCTATTCATGTGTGTTCAGTAAACCCTATTTTTTGGTGTATATTGATGCTTAAATTTTGATATCAAGAGACAGCAATTCATTTCAATTTTTTCTTCTCTGTGGAGTTAGTTTAATTATTATCTGGTTGTGTTCTTTTACATATTTTTTAATTTAATTTTTGTAATGATTGTCCTATTGGGTCTTTGATTTCTTTTGATTATTCTACAATTACATCTTCTCTCTGTCCATGTTGTGTTTTGTAAATTGGTGTATACTGATGCTTAAAATTTTGATATCAAGAGAAAGTAATTCATTTGAATATTTTCTTTTCTGTGGAGTTTGTTTTATTACTATCTGGTTTTATCTTGGTTTTGATTTGCCGGTTCATTACAAGGTTTATTTTATTCAATCCATGTTGTGTTCTTTGAGTTTTTCCTTTTCTGTAAAGTACATAGAATTTTCATATATTGGTTTTTATTTGTGGGCTCCTTCTTTGGGTTTTTAATTTAAGTAACATGATGTGTTACTTAAATTCTTGTTTTGCTGGATTGATAATTTTTGATATTCAAAATAAAGCAAATTTTTTTCCTGATCACATGGTTTACTCTCTCTTCTAGAGCCTTGCACTTAATAGTTGTTAGAATGGCTTTGCAGTCCCTTTGTTGTTACCCGTTCTCATATTTATTTTTCTTTGCTAATGAAGTCAGATCAGTCTGTATTACTTATATTTTCTTTGTTTCCTGTATTTCCAGGACAAATACCCGGGAGGAATTCAGTTCAGCTAGTCCTACTTCAAACGCAAAATTAAATGCAGCTGCTCGGGCTCCACGATCAGGAGATCGGCTTTGTTCCTAAGGTTGTCCCCAGTGATTCAAAGGGCAACTGCTGGTAGTGATTGGGAGCTTTTTCATTGTACAAGCAAAAATCCGGCTGCTGTGGGGCTAACAATCAGAAACGCTAGTCATAGACCTCAGAAGATGTCCCGTACAGCAAGAAGAACAAATTTCGTCCCCTTTGTTTCAAGTAATGATGAAACCTTTTCTTTAGATACCAAATCTGATGTTGCGGGTAACGAAAATGGATCAGGATTTCCAAGGCGCTTGTCTGGAAATTCTCCTCAGCAGGTTAAATTAAAAGGGGACCATTTCCCATCGACTGCATTATCAGAAAGTGAGGAGTCTGGGGCAGCTGAAGTTAAGTCTAATGATAAGGGCAAGAAGTCTGATGAGATAGATGATAAATCTGGGCTGAATGCTCAAAAAGTATCAACTCTTGTCCTGCCACCAAGGAAGAATAAAGTGGCTAGTGGGGATGACCTTGGAGATGGCATTCGAAGGCAAGGGAGGACTGGATGAGGTTCGACTTCCACAAGGTCTCTCATACCAGTGACCATTGAAAAGCATGGAAATATGGGAACTGCAAAGCAGCTTAGAACTGATAAACTTGGTTTTGATAAGATAGAGAGGTTGGAATATTTTTTTCCCTTCCCATCTTTTTGGGTCTTTCAATAGGTGTCCTCTTATTTTGTTCTCATGAACTTGGTTTATACTGATTAACATCTTATAATTTTATGGAATATTCACAGCAAAACAGGTAGACCACCAACTAGGAAACTCGAGGACCGCAAGGCTGCTTGTACACGTCAGAAGCATACTACAGTAAATACTGCAGTGGATTTTCCTGGTACTTGCACTTCAATACTACTAATATTGTCTTTGTGATTATTTGTTTTTCTTGATCTTTGATCACTATTGTTATTTTTTCTTAGTACTGTTCTCTCTGAGATTATATTAATTTACTTTTGAAGATTAAGTCATGTGTGTTACTGATTTATATCACTATTATTGTAGCTTATGCCTTTTCAAGCTCATTTTGGAGACAGATAGAGCCATTATTTGGTTTTATTTCTGATGTTGACGTGGCCTTTTTAAAGCAGCAGGTGAAGTTCTTTATTTTTTTTCTTTAGTTCATTGCAAAAAATAATAACTTGCACATACATTCGAAATATATTAGCGAGTCTTATTGTAAATTTTCTAAAATTATTATGAATTATTATTCAATATCATTAATTTATGTTGGTATGAGTATATCCATATGAGAGCAAAATCTGGGAAGCGGGCTAGTACACAAAATGCATCACTTTACATATTTTTATGCCATTTCAAGTGAGAGAGGAGGTTTTCATATGACAGGTAGTGTGGCAGGATCTACATTGTTGGAATTATTCCTCAACAAAGTAAGCCTTTAAGTTACCAAAATGTATCCTGAATGATAATTAAAAAGATAACGAGAAGATGCAACAAGAAATATCACAAACACAAGGAATACATTCTCACACAAGATATAAAACAACAATGACAATAAGGACAATTACAGATAAAATGATATCAAGTTCTTAACTCCAGATACATTCCATAAACACAAGGAATACATAAGAATGTCACCAAGGAAAAAGATTATACATGACCGAAGTGAAATTATTGAAATAAGTAAAAGAACTATTTCCTTTCTCCTTCCATCTTGTTGGAAGAATATGAAAATGTTATCATATCAAATACCCAATAAATAGTAATAATCAAGAACCTTGGCTCCTATGTTTTATCCTGATAAAACATTTCTCAATATATGTTGAGTTCAAATTCATCATGTGAAGAGGGAAGGGACTCATTTAGGCCGCAGTCTTGTAGTCAGTGGATGGAGGTCTTCCATTCCAGAAGAGATTGTAATTTCACTCTTTCCCCCGCTTATAGGTGATACAATTGGACTTGCATTAGGCTAGATACGAGCCCCTATACTGTGATAAGTTAGCAGGGATCACTCTTTCCATCAGACTTTTCTACATTTCCTCTGAGATTAAAGTCCTCATAGCATTGGTCAAATGTTTAAATTCTCATATACTAAGTTGATGGCGCTAACTTTGCTTACAAATATTTAGGAATATTTTGACTATATAGGTAGGGGCGATCCATAGTCAACGTTATAACTTTAAGGATAGTCTTATAACAAAGAATCTGGTGCTTTCAATCACCGTTCATTACAAAGCTTTGAGATTGTTAGACGTACTGCTTTTAGTGGATATAGGATACCCGCTAGTGGAAGATCCTATAGTGAACTGGAGCATAATCAATCAGATAAGGACATTTTGTCCAGGCCAGACATGTGGATTACATCTGGCATTGATCATTCCCAGAATGGCTTTCTTTCAGATCAAGCAGTATAACAAAATGTCCATAAATGAAAGAAAGTATTGGATTTTTCCCAGTTCTATACAGACATTCTTTTTTTTCTTCTTTAAGTGGCATGGTTCATGGTTCATACTTTTTTAGCAGGTATGAAAAGCCTTAATATTTTTATTTGATTGCTTCCTTTTTTGTTCAGCCTGATTTGGCACAAACAGGGGATGAAGAAATTAGTCGAGATATCTGTAGACTAGAAGAAAATTACCATGAGCAGGTAGGTAACATTTGATTGCATTGCATATCGAAAATCTTTCATGTCAAACTGGTAAAGCAAAGAAGGGTGGATGTAAGAGAGTTATTGGGTTTTGTATTTGGAGGTTGGAGATTTGGAGATAGAGGGAAGGGAGGATAGGTCTAGGACTAGATCTAGGTCATAGATTATTTTATATAGGTTCTAAATTTATATATTTATATATTATATATATTTATATTTATTATAAATATTTATATATATATATATATATTTATATACAATAGTACTCTAACTACTAATTAAGAGTATCATAAATTATAAACAATAAAAATCAAATTAATAGTACAGAAAAGTCCATCAGTGCGCAGTAGCTGTTGATCGAAAAAGCAACAACATAAAATAATAGTTTTTTCAAGTATTTAAAAAACCAGCAGCATAAAGGAGCAAGTTGTTTCAAGCATTCCAAAAAGCAACAACATAAAGTAATAGGTAAATATTTGTAAATATTTTAAAAAGCAATAGCATAAAGTAACAGGTATTTTCATGCATTCCAAAAATCAACTACACAAAGTAACAGGTGATTGCAAACAAATGTTGCTATTTCTATTATGGATTCGTTTATGGTTGTGTATTGGTTGTTTAACATATGAGCAAAGTGTGGTTAGACATCGGTTTGAAATACAATAATTATTTTTGTGTGTTCAGAATGAATGTGTTGTGTTGATTGTGGTTACTGATTAAAACTACCTATAATAATCATTACTTAGTAATAATTGTGGATGAGGTTTTATGTATTTAATTTGTCTGTCTCAATATGGTTGTGTTGAATAATGATTTTATAATTTAAAATTCACTTTTAATGTAAGGAGCACATTGTTCCTGGGATGGTTAAGTGAAAATTTTGAAATGTAGAATTCACTATTAATGTAAGATGAAGATTGGAAGTATATAGAGATTCGATTGGACGGAATCGGTTCATTGTTGATATTTGTAAGCATGAAAAGCTTTTTGCACCAAAGGTATTACTACTAAAAGTAGAATTTGTCCTTTTGTGCTTTTGACTGAATGATATATAGTATTGATGCAAATGTATTAACTTTTTGGAAATTTTTTTGTAGGTTATTATACTGATTTTTGCAAGATTACTCAATTTAAAAAGTATTCACTTCCAATGGGACATGAGGTACTACTAGTCTTATTAGTTTTTTTTACACTTATGTGTTTAAACTGAGTAAATAGGTTTGGAAAGAACAACACCAGCTTGTACCGGAACATGGAAACACCGCTCCACTCGACTCTCTTACCTTAAGGTAAAAATATCTTATCATTTTATTAATTTTTAAATTTAATATTTGATATAACTGCAAAAATAGATAAAAAGAAGGGTGGATGTAAGAGAGTTATTGGATTTGGAGGTTGGAGGTTGGAGATTTGGAGATAGAGGGAAGGGAGGATAGGTCTAGGACTAGGTCTAGGTCTAGGTCATAGATTATTATTTTTATAGGTTCTAAATTTATATATTTATATATTTATATTTATTATAAATATTTATATATATAGATATATATTTATATACAATAATAGAGTACTCTAACTACTAATTAAGAGTATCATAAATTATAAACAATAAAAATCAAATTATTTGTACAGAAAATTCCATTAGTGCGCAGTAGCTGTTGATCCAAAAAGCAACAACATAAAATAATAGTTTTCAAGCATTCCAAAAATCAACTACATAAAGTAATAGTGATTGCAAACAAATGTTGCTATTTCTATTATGGATTCGTTTATGGTTGTGTATTGGTTGTTTAACATATGAGCAAAGTGTGGTTAGACATTGGTTTGAAATACAATAATTATTTATGTGTGTTCAGAATGAATGTGTTGTGTTGATTGTGATTACTGATTAAAACTACCTATAATAATCATTACTTAGTAAGAATTGTGGATGAGGTTTTATGTATTTAATTTGTCTGTCTCAATATGGTTGTGTTGAATGAAGATTTTGTAATGTAAAATTCACTTTTAATTGTTCTTGGGATGGTTAAGTGAAATATTTGAAATGTAGAATTCACTATTAATGTAAGCTGAAGATTGGAAGTATATAGAGAACGATTGGACTAAACCGGTTCATTGTTGATATTTGCAAGCATGAAAAGCTTTTTGCACCAAAGGTATTATTACTAAAAGTAGAATTTGTCCTTTCGTGCTTTTGACTGAATGATATATAGTATTGATGCAAATGTATTAACTTTTTGGGAATTTTTTTGTAGGTTATTATACTGATTTTTGCAAGATTGCTCAATTTAAAAAGTATTCAGTTCCAATGGGACATGAGGTACTACTTGTCTTTTTAGTTTTTTTTACACTATGTGTTTAAACTGAGTAAATAGGTTTGGAAAGAACAACACCAGCAGCTTGAACTGGAACATGGAAGCACTGCTCCACTTGACTCTCCTACCTTAAGGTAAAAATATCTTATCATTTTATTAATTTTTAAATTTAATATTTGATATAACTGCAAAAATAGAGAAAAAGAAGGGTGGATGTAAGAGAGTTATTGGGTTTTGAATTTGGAGGTTGGAGGTTGGAGGTTGGAGATTTGGAGATAGAGGGAAGGGAGGATAGGTCTAGGACTAGGTCTAGGTCATAGATTATTTTATATAGGTTCTAAATTTATATATTTTATAATTATATATTATATATATTTATATTTATTATAAATATTTATATATATAGATATATATTTATATACAATAGTACTCTAACTACTAATTAAGAGTATCATAAATTATAAACAATAAAAATCAAATTAATAGTACAGAAAAGTCTATCAGTGCGCAGTAGCTGTTGATCGAAAAAGCAACAATATAAAATAATAGTTTTTTCAAGTATTTAAAAAACCAGCAGCATAAAGGAGCAAGTTGTTTCAAGCATTCCAGAATGCAATAACATAAAGTAAGAGGTAAATATTTGTAAATATTTTAAAAAGCAACAGCATAAACTAACAGGTATTTTCACGCATTCCAAAAATCAACTACACAAAGTAACAGGTGATTGCAAACAAATGTTGCTATTTCTATTATTGATTCGTTTATGGTTGTGTATTGGTTGTTTAACATATGAGCAAAGTGTGGTTAGACATCGGTTTGAAATACAATAATTATTTTTGTGTGTTCAGAATGAATGTGTTGTGTTGATTGTGGTTACTGATTAAAACTACCTATAATAATCATTACTTAGTAATAATTGTGGATGAGGTTTTATGTATTTAATTTGTCTATCTCAATATGGTTGTGTTGAATGAAGATTTTGTAATTTAAAATTCACTTTTAATGTAAGGAGCACATTGTTCCTGGGATGGTTAACTGAAAATTTTGAAATGTAGAATTCACTATTAATGTAAGATGAAGATTGGAAGTATATAGAGATTCGATTGGACGGAATCGGTTCATTGTTGATATTTGTAAGCATGAAAAGCTTTTTGCACCAAAGGTATTACTACTAAAAGTAGAATTTGTCCTTTTGTGCTTTTGACTGAATGATATATAGTATTGATGCAAATGTATTAACTTTTTGGAAATTTTTTTGTAGGTTATTATACTGATTTTTGCAAGATTGCTCAATTTAAAAAGTATTCACTTCCAATGGGACATGAGGTACTACTAGTCTTATTAGTTTTTTTTTACACTTATGTGTTTAAACTGAGTAAATAGGTTTGGAAAGAACAACACCAGCTTGTACCGGAACATGGAAGCACCGCTCCACTCGACTCTCTTACCTTAAGGTAAAAATATCTTATCATTTTATTAATTTTTAAATTTAATATTTGATATAACTGCAAAAATAGATAAAAAGAAGGGTGGATGTAAGAGAGTTATTGGATTTGGAGGTTGGAGGTTGGAGATTTGGAGATAGAGGGAAGGGAGGATAAGTCTAGGACTAGGTCTAGGTCTAGGTCATAGATTATTATTTTTATAGGTTCTAAATTTATATATTTATATATTTATATTTATTATAAATATTTATATATATAGATATATATTTATATACAATAATAGAGTACTCTAACTACTAATTAAGAGTATCATAAATTATAAACAATAAAAATCAAATTAATAGTACAGAAAATTCCATTAGTGCGCAGTAGCTGTTGATCCAAAAAGCAACAACATAAAATAATAGTTTTCAAGCATTCCAAAAATCAACTACACAAAGTAATAGTGATTGCAAACAAATGTTGCTATTTCTTTTATGGATTCGTTTATGGTTGTGTATTGGTTGTTTAACATATGAGCAAAGTGTGGTTAGACATTGGTTTGAAATACAATAATTATTTATGTGTGTTCAGAATGAATGTGTTGTGTTGATTGTGATTACTGATTAAAACTACCTATAATAATCATTACTTAGTAAGAATTGTGGATGAGGTTTTATGTATTTAATTTGTCTGTCTCAATATGGTTGTGTTGAATGAAGATTTTGTAATGTAAAATTCACTTTTAATTGTTCTTGGGATGGTTAAGTGAAATTTTTGAAATGTAGAATTCACTATTAATGTAAGCTGAAGATTGGAAGTATATAGAGATTCGATTGGACTAAATCGGTTCATTGTTGATATTTGCAAGCATGAAAAGCTTTTTGCACCAAAGGTATTATTACTAAAAGTAGAATTTGTCCTTTCGTGCTTTTGAGTGAATGATATATAGTATTGATGCAAATGTATTAACTTTTTGGGAATTTTTTTGTAGGTTATTATACTGATTTTTGCAAGATTGCTCAATTTAAAAAGTATTCAGTTCCAATGGGACATGAGGTACTACTTGTCTTTTTAGTTTTTTTACACTATGTGTTTAAACTGAGTAAATAGGTTTGGAAAGAACAACACCAGCAGCTTGAACTGGAACATGGAAGCACCGCTCCACTTGACTCTCCTACCTTAAGGTAAAAATATCTTATCATCATTTTATTAATTTTTAAATTTAATATTTGATATAACTGCAAAAATAGAGAAAAAGAAGGGTGGATGTAAGAGAGTTATTGGGTTTTGAATTTGGAGGTTGGAGGTTGGAGATTTGGAGATAGAGGGAAGGGAGGATAGGTCTAGGACTAGGTCTAGGTCATAGATTATTTTATATAGGTTCTAAATTTATATATTTTATATTATATATTATATATATTTATATTTATTATAAATATTTATATATATAGATATATATTTATATACAATAGTACTCTAACTACTAATTAAGAGTATCATAAATTATAAACAATAAAAATCAAATTAATAGTACAGAAAAGTCTATCAGTGCGCAGTAGCTGTTGATCGAAAAAGCAACAATATAAAATAATAGTTTTTTCAAGTATTTAAAAAACCAGCAGCATAAAGGAGCAAGTTGTTTCAAGCATTCCAAAATGCAACAACATAAAGTAAGAGGTAAATATTTGTAAATATTTTAAAAAGCAACATCATAAAGTAACAGGTATTTTCACGCATTCCAAAAATCAACGACACAAAATAACAGGTGATTGCAAACAAATGTTGCTATTTCTATTATGGATTCGTTTATGGTTGTGTATTGGTTGTTTAACATATGAGCAAAGTGTGGTTAGACATCGGTTTGAAATACAATAATTATTTTTGTGTTCAGAATGAATGTGTTGTGTTGATTGTGGTTACTGATTAAAACTACCTATAATAATCATTACTTAGTAATAATTGTGGATGAGGTTTTATATATATAATTTGTCTGTCTCAATATGGTTGTGTTGAATGAAGATTTTGTAATTTAAAATTCACTTTTAATGTAAGGAGCACATTGTTCCTGGGATGGTTAAGTGAAAATTTTGAAATGTAGAATTCATTATTAATGTAAGATGAAGATTGGAAGTAAATAGAGATTCGATTGGACGGAATCGGTTCATTGTTGATATTTGTAAGCATGAAAAGCTTTTTGCACCAAAGGTATTACTACTAAAAGTAGAATTTGTCCTTTTGTGCTTTTGACTGAATGATATATAGTATTGATGCAAATGTATTAACTTTTTGGAAATTTTTTTGTAGGTTATTATACTGATTTTTGCAAGATTGCTCAATTTAAAAAGTATTCACTTCCAATGGGACATGAGGTACTACTAGTCTTATTAGTTTTTTTTTACACTTATGTGTTTAAACTGAGTAAATAGGTTTGGAAAGAACAACACCAGCTTGTACCGGAACATGGAAGCACCGCTCCACTCGACTCTCTTACCTTAAGGTAAAAATATCTTATCATTTTATTAATTTTTAAATTTAATATTTGATATAACTGCAAAAATAGATAAAAAGAAGGGTGGATGTAAGAGAGTTATTGGATTTGGAGGTTGGAGGTTGGAGATTTGGAGATAGAGGGAAGGGAGGATAGGTCTAGGACTAGGTCTAGGTCATAGATTATTATTTTTATAGGTTCTAAATTTATATATTTATATATTTATATTTATTATAAATATTTATATATATAGATATATATTTATATACAATAATAGAGTACTCTAACTACTAATTAAGAGTATCATAAATTATAAACAATAAAAATCAAATTATTTGTACAGAAAATTCCATTAGTGCGCAGTAGCCGTTGATCCAAAAAGCAACAACATAAAATAATAGTTTTTAAGCATTCCAAAAATCAACTACACAAAGTAATAGTGATTGCAAACAAATGTTGCTATTTCTTTTATGGATTCGTTTATGGTTGAGTATTGGATGTTTAACATATGATCAAAGTGTGGTTAGACATTGGTTTGAAATACAATAATTATTTATGTGTGTTCAGAATGAATGTGTTGTGTTGATTGTGATTACTGATTAAAACTACCTATAATAATCATTACTTAGTAAGAATTGTGGCTGAGGTTTTATGTATTTAATTTGTCTGTCTCAATATGGTTGTGTTGAATGAAGATTTTGTAATGTAAAATTCACTTTTAATTGTTCTTGGGATGGTTAAGTGAAATTTTTGAAATGTAGAATTCACTATTAATGTAAGCTGAAGATTGGAAGTATATAGAGAATCGATTGGACTAAACCGGTTCATTGTTGATATTTGCAAGCATGAAAAGCTTTTTGCACCAAAGGTATTATTACTAAAAGTAGAATTTGTCCTTTCGTGCTTTTGACTGAATGATATATAGTATTGATGCAAATGTATTAACTTTTTGGGAATTTTTTTGTAGGTTATTATACTGATTTTTGCAAGATTGCTCAATTTAAAAAGTATTCAGTTCCAATGGGACATGAGGTACTACTTGTCTTTTTAGTTTTTTTTACACTATGTGTTTAAACTGAGTAAATAGGTTTGGAAAGAACAACACCAGCAGCTTGAACTGGAACATGGAAGCACCGCTCCACTTGACTCTCCTACCTTAAGGTAAAAATATCTTATCATCTTATTAATTTTTAAATTTAATATTTGATATAACTGCAAAAATAGAGAAAAAGAAGGGTGGATGTAAGAGAGTTATTGGGTTTTGAATTTGGAGGTTGGAGGTTGGAGTGAGATTTGGAGATAGAGGGAAGGGAGGATAGGTCTAGGACTAGGTCTAGGTCATAGATTATTTTATATAGGTTCTAAATTTATATATTTATATTATATTATATATATTTATATTTATTATAAATATTTATATATATAGATATATATTTATATACAATAGTACTCTAACTACTAATTAAGAGTATCATAAATTATAAACAATAAAAATCAAATTAATAGTACAGAAAAGTCTATCAGTGCGCAGTAGCTGTTGATCGAAAAAGCAACAATATAAAATAATAGTTTTTTCAAGTATTTAAAAAACCAGCAGCATAAAGGAGCAAGTTGTTTCAAGCATTCCAAAATGCAACAACATAAAGTAAGAGGTAAATATTTGTAAATATTTTAAAAAGCTACAGCATAAAGTAAAAGGTATTTTCACGCATTCCAAAAATCAACTACACAAAGTAACAGGTGATTGCAAACAAATGTTGCTATTTCTATTATGGATTCGTTTATGGTTGTGTATTGGTTGTTTAACATATGAGCAAAGTGTGGTTAGACATCGGTTTGAAATACAATAATTATTTTTGTGTGTTCAGAATGAATGTGTTGTGTTGATTGTGGTTACTGATTAAAACTACCTATAATAATCATTACTTAGTAATAATTGTGGATGAGGTTTTATATATTTAATTTGTCTGTCTCAATATGGTTATGTTGAATGAAGATTTTGTAATTTAAAATTCACTTTTAATGTAAGGAGAACATTGTTCCTGGGATGGTTAAGTGAAAATTTTGAAATGTAGAATTCACTATTAATGTAAGATGAAGATTGGAAGTATATAGAGATTCGATTGGACGGAATCGGTTCATTGTTGATATTTGTAAGCATGAAAAGCTTTTTGCACCAAAGGTATTACTACTAAAAGTAGAATTTGTCCTTTTGTGCTTTTGACTGAATGATATATAGTATTGATGCAAATGTATTAACTTTTTGGAAATTTTTTTGTAGGTTATTATACTGATTTTTGCAAGATTGCTCAATTTAAAAAGTATTCACTTCCAATGGGACATGAGGTACTACTAGTCTTATTAGTTTTTTTTTACACTAATGTGTTTAAACTGAGTAAATAGGTTTGGAAAGAACAACACCAGCTTGTACCGGAACATGGAAGCACCGCTCCACTCGACTCTCTTACCTTAAGGTAAAAATATCTTATCATTTTATTAATTTTTAAATTTAATATTTGATATAACTGCAAAAATAGATAAAAAGAAGGGTGGATGTAAGAGAGTTATTGGATTTGGAGGTTGGAGGTTGGAGATTTGGAGATAGAGGGAAGGGTGGATAGGTCTAGGACTACGTCTAGGTCATAGATTATTATTTTTATAGGTTCTAAATTTATATATTTATATATTTATATTTATTATAAATATTTATATATATAGATATATATTTATATACAATAATAGAGTACTCTAACTACTAATCAAGAGTATCATAAATTATAAACAATAAAAATCAAATTAATAGTTCAAAAAATTCCATTAGTGCGCAGTAGCGTTTGATCCAAAAAGCAACAACATAAAATAATAGTTTTCAAGCATTCCAAAAATCAACTACACAAAGTAATAGTGATTGCAAACAAATGTTGCTATTTCTTTTATGGATTCGTTTATGGTTGTGTATTGGTTGTTTAACATATGAGCAAAGTGTGGTTAGACATTGGTTTGAAATACAATAATTATTTATGTGTGTTCAGAATGAATGTGTTGTGTTGATTGTGATTACTGATTAAAACTGCCTATAATAATCATTACTTAGTAAGAATTGTGGATGAGGTTTTATGTATTTAATTTGTCTGTTTCAATATGGTTGTGTTGAATGAAGATTTTGTAATGTAAAATTCAATTTTAATTGTTCCTGGGATGGTTAAGTGAAATTTTTGAAATGTAGAATTCACTATTAATGTAAGCTGAAGATCCGAAGTATATAGAGATTCGATTGGACGAAATCGGTTCATTGTTGATATTTGCAAGCATGAAAAGCTTTTTGCACCAAATGTATTATTACTAAAAGTAGAATTTGTCCTTTCGTGCTTTTGACTGAATGATATATAGTATTGATGCAAATGTATTAACTTTTTGAGAATTTTTTTGTAGGTTATTATACTGATTTTTGCAAGATTGCTCAATTTAAAAAGTATTCAGTTCCAATGGGACATGAGGTACTACTTGTCTTTTTAGTTTTTTTACACTATGTGTTTAAACTGAGTAAATAGGTTTGGAAAGAACAACACCAGCTTGTACTGGAACATGGAAACACCGCTCCACTTGACTCTCCTACCTTAAGGTAAAAATATCTTATCATTTTATTAATTTTTAAATTTAATATTTGATATAACTGTAAAAATAGAGAAAAAGAAGGTTGGATGTAAGATAGTTATTGGATTTGGAGGTTGGAGGTTGGAGATTTGGAGATAGAGGGAAGGGAGGATAGGTCTAGGACTAGGTCTAGGTCATAGATTATTTTATATATAGGTTCTAAATTTATATATTTATATATTATATATTATATATATTTTTATTTATTATAAATATTTATATATATAGAATAGTACTCTAACTACTAATTAAGAGTATCATAAATTATAAACAATAAAAATCAAATTAATAGTACAGAAAAGTCCATCAGTGCGCAGTAGCTGTTGATCGAAAAAGCAACAACATAAAATAATAGTGTTTTCAAGTATTTAAAAAACCAGCAGCATAAAGGAGCAAGTTGTTTCAAGCATTCCAAAAAGCAACAACATAAAGTAATAGGTAAATATTTGTAAATATTTTAAAAAGCAACAGCATAAAGTAACAGGTATTTTCACGCATTCTAAAAATCAACTACATAAAGTAATAGTGATTGCAAACAAATGTTGTTATTTCTATTATGGATTCGTTTATGGTTGTGTATTGGTTGTTTAACATATGAGCAAAGTGTGGTTAGACATTGGTTTGAAATACAATAATTATTTTTGTATGTTCAGAATGAATGTGTTGTGTTGATTGTGGTTAATGATTAAAACTACCTATAATAATCATTACTTAGTAAGAATTGTGGACGAGGTTTTTTGTATTTAATTTGTCTATCTCAATATGGTTGTGTTGAATGAAGATTTTGTAATGTAAAATTCACTTTTAATGTTAGGAGCACGTTGTTCCTGGGATGGTTAAGTGAAAATTTTGAAATGTAGAATTCACTATTAATGTAAGCTGAAGATTGGAAGTATATAGAGATTCGATTGGATGGAATCGGTTCATTGTTGATATTTGCAAGCATGGAAAGCTTTATGCACCAAAGGTATTATTACTAAAAGTAGAATTTGTTTTTTTGTGCTTTTGACTGAATGATATATAGTATTGATGCAAATGTATTAATTTTTGGGAATTTTTTTGTAGGTTATTATACTGATTTTTGCAAGATTGTATTAACTTAGTACTTACTAGTTTTTTTTACACTTATGTGTTTAAACTAAAGTAAATCGGTTTGGAAAGAACAACATCAGCTTGTACCGGAACAGGGAAGCACCGTTCCACTTGACTCTCCTACCTTAAGGTAAAAATATCTTATCATTTTTTACACATATGTGTTTAAATTGAGTAAATAGGTTTGGAAAGAACAACACCAACTTAGAGTTTTTACACGAATATTATTTTATAGACAGTATTCAAACTCAAATTAAGTCCTCATTATATTTATTATCATACTATTTTATAGAATAGTGAGGACTACTATAGCCACAATCTCGGACCGTCACTTTGTTCCACGACTAATCCCGGATATGTTCTCATTTTCTGAAGAGAACAATGAAAGCAAAAGGGTTAGCTTAACTAGCCCAGTAAGAAATATTATGATTAAGATAATGCAGAATAAATTATCGTTAGCCTTCAACTGTGTTAAACTGATAAAATACAATAAATATCAAGTTTAACTGCAACGGAATAAACAAATCATTAGAACAGTCAAGTAGAGCATGATATCTACTATCTTCTATGATTTAAAAAGTTTTTTATCAACTTTATCGCCGAGACTCAGCATAATAAATAAATCACATCATCGAATCATCCCTGCACTACGGGCCAAGGATATTCATGTAATCATCAATGGTCATGATCAAATCAACAACTGTCCATCAATGCAATACGGGCCAATGAGGACTTTTACCACATCATTTGTAACATTACGGTCATGATTATACCGAATAATCCCTGGTCATAATCATATCAATCAATAATATATCTATACACGTAAGCCACAAATGACCTTTATCATAATATAAGCATGAGGATGATGATATAAGAATTCAATTAAAAGAAAGCAAAGGATAAATTTTTAAAGATTTATAATTTAATTTATACAAAATTTTATAATGTCCAAATTGTTAACATGATATTGCTTTGTGGAGTAAAATTCAAGAATAACATTGTATCAAAAATGATTTGGACCGAAAAAAATCAATTTTTTTTGTAATGAATAGTACCTCGGGTGAATAGTAACTCGGTATGAAAAGTACCCCAAATCCTCGGGTGTATAATATTCAAGTGAATAGTAACTGAGTGAATAGTAACCCGTGAATAGTACCCCGGGTGAATACTGGATGAAGCGCAAAACTCAAGGATATTCCACTAATTTCAAGAATTATAGAAGCAATACTTACCATAGTAAGTTTAGTTTTAAGAATATGAAAAGAATTAATATACGAAACTGCAAATGGATTTTCACCTGTCATGTGGTAGTCCGCGTAGACAGATCATTTCCATAATTTAATATCAATTGAATACGAAGGGTTATTCACCAGGCATGCGGTAGTCCGCGTAGACAAGTTATTCCAACAGAAAAATAAAGAACGGAATAACATAAGAATTTCACCATGCATGCGGTTGTCCGCGTAGACATATTCCAACAGAATAATAAAGAATGGAATAACAACCCTTACGAGTATTGAAAAAAAATAACTCTTTTCATGAATACGAAAGAAATAATACCCCTTACGAGTATTGAACGAAGATAATATTCCTTACGAATACAAAAAATAATATCATAAGCGAATATGAAATAAATAACACCCATTACCTTAGTAGAAGATTGAATACTGAAGTAGGGTAGTAGCAGAATACTCCTCTTCTTGTTCTCTATAGTTTCACTCTCTATAGGTTCGGTAAATTCGTAAAAAATAATGAAGGAATGAGCTTTTATTTATAGGAAAAAGGATTGAATAGTAATTAATTCATGAACGACCCATATTAATTCACTTTAAACGGACGATCCATATTGATTTAATATTAAAACTTAAAGCAACGGTCCATACTGATTTACTATTAAAACTTTAAACCAGCAATCCATTTTGATTTACTATTATAACTTCAACCAACGGTCTGAAAAATTAGCATATCTCCTCATGGAATAATAAGCCAAACTTATAACAAATACCTCATAATAAACCCCTCCATTTATATCAAAAATTGAATAAATATTTACCCCAAATCACTTATCTTTTAATAAACACATTTTTAATCTATTAACAATTATTCATCATTAATATTATAACTCACAATATTTAACAACCAAATCATTCCTAGGAAAGAGGGGACTTTCCGATAATGATTTCTCTCTATTGGCGCGCAATTAGGTGACCAAACCTCTCCTCGACAGAAATTTATAGACATCGTCAATATTATAAATAATAATATGAATAACTTTGTTGTCTCAATTATTAATTTAGTAATATAAAATATTATGCAGATGATACTGTGACAATAATTGAATCAAATAACGTGAGATTTTATGCAGCAATTACTGTACTAATAATTGAGTATAACTGAGTGGCTTCTTACGTAAGCATCAATAATCAATACCGTGTATTATTGTACACGCGTATTATTGTACTTTTACCACTGGGTATTTCAACAGTTTAACGGTAAAACTTTCGCCGTTATTTTTATAAAAAGATATTTATGTCGTTTTCTAACTCCGACAGTTATTCCGTTGTGGGGTCCACTAATGATGGTGTCGTCGTACGGATATTCCCTGACAAAAAGAATATTCCCCGACCAAATGAATATTCTTCGACACAACGAATATTTTATATCAACTTGCTTACTTTGCAAAATTTTCACATATCACCCTTAACTTTAATCCTTTATCAATTTAACCATTTACTAAATAAAATAATAATTATAAAAAATTGAATACTTTTATTTCATAAAATTCGGGGTCTTACACAAAACCTTTTCTAATTTTATTTTATAATTCTATTATTATGTGGTCCATTAGTCATATTTTCACTTAATTATTTAATATAAACTCCACTTTATTTAATAAATCATTACCCTTCTAATTTAATTACTTTTCATTCCCTCACTATTATTACACTCGAATAAATTATTCCATAATAATTTTTATCGGATATTTATTTTATTCCATAAATATTTCAACTAAAATATTCATTTTGTTTGAGAAATATTTTAATAATAATTTCCATCAAATATTTATTTTATTCCATAAATATTTTAACAAAAATATTCATTTTATTTGATAAATATTTTAATAATAATTTCCATCTAATATTTATTTTATTTCATAAATATTTCAACTAAAATATTTATTTTATTTGATAAATATTTTAATAATAATTTCCATCGAATATTTATTTTATTCCATAAATATTTCAACTAAAATATTTATTTTATTTGATAAATATTTTAACTATTTATTTATTTATTATTTATTATTTTTATTTTATTTTGTATTTTTTGCCCGCCAGGGCGGGGTTACCCAAATTCGGTTTCTGTAGTTCACGAAAAACACAGAACAAGGCCAATTTAGGTCAAAATCTCCCACAAACAACGAATAAAGTTTCAACCATATATTCTAAACTTAACATAAACATTCTATAACATTCTTAGCATGCTTCTAACAATTTAATCACATAAAAAACAAGATTTGAACTCATAATTTTCATGTTCTTGCTATTTTTCAAAGTTTCGTCAAATTTCATAAAATCACAAATACAGATTCATTATAACACCAAATCAGTCCGTTTAAGTTTCGTTCTTTTCATTTTTACATGTATAAACATAATCAATTATCAATTTGTTGTTTAACATACAATTAAGGCACCGATTTTTGAACTTATGGGTCACATTCAAAACATTATTTCTCTAGTTTTAACCTTCAATATTCCAACTTAATCTTAATTTCATGGATTAATTACTCTAAAATCGTTTATAAACATCATATAGCAGATTGTACATGCATATTAACGATTACAAAGAACTTCCCAACAATTTGGCCATAAAAACTCAATTACAGAGAACTAAAATAATATTTTCACTGTAAACTCAAAAACTCAAATTTAAAGCGTGATTTCATGAATTTGATTATTCTAAATCTCATACAAGTCATTTAAACATGTTATGAACATATATAACATCATATAATTTATCCATGAAAATTCAATTATAGTGAGATAAAAATTTGTTTTCATTAAAAACTTCTAAGAACGTAAATTAAAAGTTTTGATTAAGGGATTACCCTTGATTTCTCTTCTTAGATACTCAAAGATGATAGGAACTTCCTTCTTGATTCTACAAAACTTCTTCTTCAGTAAACTTTTTATCTCAATCTCTCCCTTTTTTCTTTGTGTTAGTATTCTAGACTCGTATATGAAAACTAAACATATAATAATACGTATTTAATAATTGATGCATACATGGGTTGCGGTTAGGCGACAATTTGGCCTTAACTACTCCCATGTCCTCAAGGCCATTAAATCACCTCATCACATAATTAAAATTCTCATTTATTAATTATGACAAATTAATAAATCTCTAATTAATTATTTTAGGACTGAGCAAAAAACGGATATAACCGAATTACCGAACCGAATCGAAATAAATTGACCGAAATTTTCTGATAATTTGGTTATTTTTAACATTTCGATTATATTCAAAATGTTATACGGTTTTCGGTTATTTTATACGGGTATTATTTTTGGGTTATTCGGTTTACCAGAATAACCGAACAAAGCATGCTCAACAACACCTGTAAGCCATATCACGAGAAACATTCCATGCTCAACAACACCTGCAAGCCTCAAAATTTGGCTAAACTTCCTAAGCTTGGCAACATAACCCGCCTCTACAAACAGCAATTCAAGTCTTTTAGCAGTAAATTTTCAACAAAAAGGCACAATATCAACCCACTTCCACCCAAATGCTTATTTAACTTTGTTTCATCAACAATCACCACAAATTTCTTGCAAGCTCCCTCCACCATTTTTTCCCTCAAGAGGGACCCACCTCTCCCCTTCACCAAATTCAAATTCGGGTCGACCTCATCCGCCCCGTCTATGGCGAGATCAATAATTGGGTACGAATCAAGATCCAATAATGGGATTCCAATAGAAACTGCTTGCTCATGGGTTTTCTTTGAGGTGGGTATTCCAATAATGGTCTTGAGCTTCCATTGTTGCAAAAGCTCGCCGATTCGGGCAACGGCATGGCATGCAGTGGACCCAGTACCCAAAACCATATCCGATTGGACGGCTTTGTAGGCTGTAATTTTCTTTAATTCGCCTTGGGTAATGATGACCGGAGAGGCTGGAGATACCATTAAAGGAGAATCGACTGTTGTCTTGTGTTGATCATAAAATGAGGGCAAACAAGAGTTATATAAAAAAAATGGAGCCTTTATATGATAAATTCGGTTATTAACCGAATAACCAAATAACCTATTCGGTAATTCGGTTATTCGATTATCACAGATTTCGGTTAATTGTTCGGATATCTAAAATAGGGTAATTTCGATTTTCGGTTATAACCGAATTTCTTGTTCGGTTCGGGTAATAACCGAATGCTCACTCCTAAATTATTTAATTAATTACTACAACATTAAAATTATTTGACAACTCATTTAATTCAATTATCTCAATTAAATTCTTACTTTGACCAATAAAATTATTCCACATTAAATTAATTAATGTGACACACTTAATTAAATTAATCTACCACAATTCTATCAAATAATTATTTAACACAATAAGTAAATCAACAAATATTTACTTAATTCAATAAATATTTAAAAATTAATTACAAAAATCTCGTTTGTCACATCTTTCCTCTCTTAAAAGGATTCTGTCCCCAGAATCACGATTCACTTAATTTGTCCTGTTACATTCTCCCCCCTTACAAAGATTTTGTCCCCAGAATCATTACACATATATTAAGTAAATAAATGAGGATAATTTTTCATCATTTATTCTTCGAGTTCCCACGTAGCTTCTTCGACGTTGTGGTTCCTTCAGATTACCTTAACTAGAAGGTATCTGAGTACTTGTTCTTTCCTGTCGACTATCTGAACATGAACTTCTTTATAGAAAAAATCTTTCTCAAATTGTAGGGGTTCATATTCTATGACGTACTTGTAATCGGGCTTATACGAGACAGAAACATGGACAACATTAAGGACATGTTCTAAGGTTGGAGGTTAGGCTACCCCATATGCGACTTCACCAATTCTTATCAATACTTCGAAGGGTCCAATGGACCTTGGGCTCAATTTTCTATTGAGTTTTTTCTTTCTAGGGAGACACTTTCAAGAAAACGTAAGTACCAGATTGAAATTCCTGATTCTGTCGATGTTGATCGGCATATTTCTTCTATTTGTCCTGAGCAGCTATCAATCTTGTCCTGATCATTTTGACAACCTCGGTGGTCTGTTGTACTAATTCTAGTCCTAGTAGTTGACGTTTACCAACTTCATCCCAGCATAATGGAGTTATGCATTTTCTGCCGTATAACGCTTCGTAAGGTGGCATGCCAATACTTGCGTGCTAACTGTTATTGTAAGCGAATTCCACTAGCGGTAGATAATCATCCCAATTTCCTTTGAAGTCCATCATACAAGCTTTTAACATATCCTCCAATGTCTCTATTGTCCTTTCCCTCTGACCATCTATTTGAGGATGGTATGCCGTACTCATTCTCAATTGCACTCCCAGGCATTCTTGTAGTCGCTTCCAGAAGTTCGATGTGAAACGTGGATCTCGATCCGAGACTATAAACATTGGAACACCGTGCCTTGAAACAATTTCCTTCACATACAATTTCGCCAATTGATCCAAGTTAAATCTGATCTTGATCGGTAAGAAGTGTGTTGATTTCGTCCATTGGTCCACGATAACCCATACTGCGTCAAAACCTTTCTGAGTCGTTGGAAGACCTACCAAAAAATCCATTGTGATATGTTCTCACTTTCCATTCTGGGATTTCTAACGGTTGCAACAACCCACTCGGCCTTTGATATTCTACTTTAACTTTCTAACATGTCAAACACTTGGCCACACAATCAACAACGTCTCTCTTCATATTCGGCCACCAGAAATATTGTCGGAGATCCTGGTACATCTTTGTACTCCCCGGGTGAATCGAATACCGTGAAATTTGAGCCTCGCTCAAAATTTTCTCCTTTACTTCTGATACTTGCGGAACCCAAATTCTTTTTTCGAATCTCAATAACCCTTCCGTATCGACTTTAAAATTCACTTCACCACCTTCAAATATTCTTTTCCTTATCTTTTCACATTCCTCATCATGAAGCTGTGCTTCCTTAACTCTATCCATCAAAGTTGAACCGGCTCCCAATTAAAACAGTTTTTTGTCTAATTCTTTAGGGTATTTCACCTCCAACTCCAGTTTCACCATTGCTGAAATTACCTCCTCCTGAGCGGTTAACATAAACAATTTCTCTCTAAATACCTAGCAGAAGAGCTTACAGTCATCTTGGAAACCTATCATGTGCAGCCATCATGTATCAAGAGAAAAGATCTTCAAGGCAGTCATCAAGGGATCATCCGAAGTGGTTGAGTAACTGAAGAAGCTGAGCATCATGCAACACTTAACTGCACTTCAAGGATGATCACGCAAAGCTGCTAAGTATAGAAGATGTTCAGAGCATGAAGACATCTTAGCAGCTCAGCACCAACTCCAACAAACCAACAAACAAACAACAAAAGCTAGGGCCTGAGGGGTCCTTGTCCGAAGGGACTAAATGAAGCCAGGGCCAGAAGGGTCCTTGTCCGGAGGGACTAAACGAAGTCCCAAGCTTGTTGGGCTTGAAGAGTTCCTAGGGAACTAGAGGAGTCCCAAGGCTGCTGGCCTTGAAGAGTTCTTAGTGAACTGAAGTCCCAATGCTGCTGGCCTTGAAGAAATCTTAGTGATTCAGGGTGCTGCCCTTCCTTAGTGGAAATCTTGCTAGTTGAAAGCAGAAGAGTGGATTAGGAGCTTGAGTCTCTGAACCACTTAAAACCCCTTGTGTCTTTTACATTATGTCATTTACATTATGTACTATAACTGCTATAACTGCTATGTATGTTTTAACTGCTTACAACTAAACTAACTCTACGAACAATGTATGTATGATTATTAATATATAAATGAAGGGGATCTTTTACATATTCCGCTGTGCTTGAAAAGATTCTTATGTTTGTTATCTGCTAATGTAATAGCAATACAAAATAAAAGAGAAAAGTATTTGAAATAAAAAGGATCTATTCAACCCCCCCTTCTAGATCTATTGTGCCTATTGGGAACTAAAAATATTACTTAGCCTTTTTTTCATATCCACTGGAAACAGAGGAAGTCAACCGAGTTGACTAAGAATCAGTCGTTTACCTTGACTATCAACCAATAAATTTGCCTTTCTATGAGGTAGAGCCAGGAGCAGTAAGTTCACCCTTTACAAAGTTATAATCCCTTTTCGCCAATTCGAGTTACCATTGTTAATCCAAAAGCTTCTGAACCGCACTCAAAGGTAGGGCATTTCCCATTTTTATATGAACTTCTGTACTAGAAACAATGCTATCTCCAATTATATCCCCTCTAGGATGTAAAATTTATCTCTTCTCAACATCCCCATAGTGTATGAGACAAATGTATGCATTTCGAATAGGGTCATATTCTATAAACCATATATGTCTTTTTCATTCCGTCGAAAATCGATTTTACGGTATAGACATTTATGACCTCCATGCGGTAATGATTCCTCTAGCATTACGACCTTAACCACAATGATGTTGTCTATAGCTCAAATTATTTCGTGGATTGAATTTCACTTGAATGTGTGGTACATATATCTTTCAATGTCAATCAAGTAATTCATTCCCCAAAATCAAAAAATTGGGTATGATAATGCCTTTCTTTTAGTCTATAGTAGCCCAACTTCTGGGATCAGCTTTACTCAAGATTTCACACTCGGAAAGGTAGTCTCATAATCCAGTTATCCCCCTATCACCTAGGAGAAGTAACCACTAAATCAAAGTAGCTCGGGCAAAATTTCCCAAAGAAAGGAAATGAAGCACCGATAAACACGACTACAAGCAAACCTGAAAAGAAAGAAAATGATAAAGAGGGCACTGACCTCACTATAGGAGGGAATCCAAGACTTCGTAGCTCAGGCAGAGGTGAGCGGACCGCCGACGCGAACACAGTGGTCTTTGACCAGGACCAAGAACTAATTCAAATTTCGATATTGACATGTTGGTGGTTTTTAACCATAGGCATTTTGCCAGGAAGTTGGCGGGATCATTATGAATTAGGTCGGGGGTGGTTAGTGGTTTTGGGATCCCGTAGAAAATGCTTCTTTTATGCCTCAGATATTAGCCACATCTCATATTCATTCAGTAATTCTACCTCTTTTTCATTCTTGGACCTCAATATTCTATATTTCATGCTATTGGCTTACATATTAACATAAAGGCATCCTCCTTAGTTAGCTCATGAATCAATATATAAACTATTGAGCTAAGTGATCGCAAAGTAATTAGGCGGCTGATTGTCATTGCTTTTGCTTGTCGGTCCCTCCCGTTCCCTCCTAGTTCCAATTGCTTTCTGCAACTACCTAACTATCATCTATTGGCTTCCTCTATTCAAACCAAAATAACGAAATAGACATTTTCGAGCATGTACAACCATAGAAGCTGAGACCAAATCAAGGCTCGGGTTGGAAAGTCTTTATTTTATGTGCCAACGTACGCCTATCACCAAATCTGCACGGAGAAGTCATTTATTAGTTGGTTTGCTAATTCATGATTTATACCTCTCTCCGCCGCTATAATTTACTAAATTATATTACTAAAACTAGTTAAGTATTAGTATTTGAATAAAACTAGTTAGTTATAAATTCTAAAATCTTCTATACCAACTAAACTCCATCCTGATTTTGATTAGCTTGTTTCTTTTTAATTTTCTTTTATCATGTCTAAATAATATATATATATATATATATATATATATATATATATATTATATATATATATATATATATCCTAGAAAATCTTGTCAAATAATTACCTTCCTCCTTCCCTCTTTCCTCTCTTGTGATACTTAAAATCGTACGAGTCGATTAAGCAATGGAAGAAAAAAGAGGCAATGAAAGTATTAGTACATGAATAACATCACTCTCACTTAAATTTGTGTGTAAATTTTAAGACTAGTATTTATTATTATTTCTTTTAATTCCAACTTTTGTTGTGAACAATTAACGTCTGTTGCTTATCGCACGTCCTTAGTCGTATGAACTTCTAATTATTGTATATCTATTGTCCTATCCCTGATGATAGAGAATATAAAATTCCAACCTTTCCGCACAAACCTCTTCAAATCAAATACTCCCTCTGTTCTAAATTATATGAAATTTATGCACTCATACTATACAAACTGGATAACCTTTGACAATTGAAAATTTCAAATGGACACCAAACTTAAAATTGGTTCCTGCCTACCATTTAAAAGCCTCTTACAATAATGAAAATTTTGACATAAACATGATCAATAAATGTGTGGCTAATGTCAGACTCCAAAAGGTAGTAGAAGCACCACAACAAATGGTTTTGAAACCCAATTCATAAACCATAACAAAAATACTTCTTTTGCAGCAAGTTTGAGCTTTGTTAAAACATAAATTTAATATTTTTTTTCTTCATTTTACTACCAACAAATAAACAGATTGCAACAATTAATTCCGAAAATATGAAACAAAAGAAGAATTCATATAAAAAAAGATCACCTATAATTGACAAAATCATTGACTCTGAATGTAAGTGCTAGCTTGAATAGTAACTATGATTTTTCCATAGTCACATGAACCTATAAATACATATAAAATTAAAAAATATTAGGATTTATTGTTCACAGATGATATAAAAGCTATATAGGGGGAGATAGATAAATGAATAAAGGAAAAATCGCAATTAAATCATATTAATTTGCCTTCTTCAATGACATAAGTTTTCTTCATATTTAGAGGCTAGAAATGAGGAACATTGAATTATAAAGGACAATCTAGACAAATAAAAGCACAAAAAGCAATCATTTGGAAAGAAAAAAAAGAGATAGAAATGGATACTATATGCAAAATATAGAATTTTATAATATATGTGCATGCATAGGGATTTACCTGATAATCGCGAGATCGGACTACGAAAAAGAGTCCAAATTCAAAATCGTCCATGGCTTATGTTTCTCTACTTAATTTTTAGGTTAGCAGTCCAGTTGCCTTATAACCAAGCAATTTTTTTTCTAAAAGTCAGAAAGAAAACAAAATAGGACAAATGCCCAAAATCTATGGCAACAAAATTTATATTAGCAATATTCAATATTGTTAAATCAAATATTACATAATCTATTATTATATATTTCAGCAGTAGGTGTTGTAATTATATCTCACCCCAAACGATTAAATAACATCAGATTCGGCGATTGAATCCATAAATGTAGTCTTCTTGCCCTATCCATGTACCAATGTTAACTCATATCCTACAATTTCAAATTAAATAATGAGTTCAATCAATTGCAGAGAAATACATACCTTGAACATTTGTTAGCAAGGTCCTTCTTATAAGATTATGTTGTTTGGAGTTTTTATCACTACATATGAAAGAAGTAACCTTACAACATATATATAAATACCTCCATTCCAATTTTTGGCTGTAGCGCTCATCGTATTGGAAAAGATAAGCATTCACCAAAACCTTTTTCCCTCATAATATCTCTAATTGTCTGGCTCACTTCATCAGCATACTTATAATGTTTAGAAAGTAAGAAAATAATTATTAACAAAATTAATGTTACAGTCAGAATTTATTATGCACAATCAAGCGCAATAGGAGTCAGCAAATCAATAAGTATATATAAATGCTATACATTTTAAAAAAGTAAAAATAAACAATTTACAATAATGTAAAACTATTTAATTTCATGTAAAACAATGAATGAAGAAATTATGATAAAAAATAATGGGCATTATATTTTACCTGAAGAGGTGAAAAAACAGGTTTCTTAACAATAAGGGCTACAATCAACTCAACCTGTTATCATACAAAAATTCATGTTTTATGGAGTATTTGTTTACAGTGAAGCACTTTTATTTTAAGGAAAAATAATAATACACTATCGTCCTTCCTTCCCTTATATCCAAATTTCCTGAAAACTGTGTAAAACAATTACATAAATCGATTGTACTTTTTCTTAGAAATTAACTAAATAGCTAATAGTAGTATTAAACAATCACGTAAGTTCCTGAAAAGTAATAAATATAGAGATGAAAGTTAAAAAACATACAATTCTATTCACGCTGATAAACCCATCCAAAATACTCAGAAGAATCGGCTCCGCTCTCCGATCCTCCACTCTCCGACGATCTTCCAGTTCGACGATCCTCGTGAAGAAGACCGAAGTAAGACGAGCAGCAAAGACAGGATGAATACAAAAGAACTTTAGAATAAATCAGGGATAGAGGAGAGATTTGAGATGTGTGTTGGGAGGAGGGAGAGATACGGAACAAACCTTTACGTATTGTAGATTGATTGGAGACGATTTGAGGTGATTTACAGGGGAAAAGGAGGAGATCAAACTGAGATGGGATTTATTGAGGAGGAGATGAAGAGGAAGAGGAAGAGGGGGAAATAAACAGTTTTGTCAACTGAAGGACGGTCCAAGTTGTGACACCCTAGATTTTATGATTAAATATTTAACTTTCTCGAAATAATTTTTTTAATATTATGGTGTAGATTTGATATAATATTATAGTTATGGATAGTATTTATAAATTTTTCAAAGTAAGTAAGTGGTTATATAATATTCGATTGGTCGAGGAATATTCGTTTTAACAGGGACGACGGCACAATCATTGGTGGACTCCACAACGGAAGTATTATCATAGTTAGAAAACGACAAAATTATCTTTCTATAAAAATATCGGCGGAGGTGTTACCGTTAAAACTGTTGAACTACCTGGTAGTAAAAGTACAGTAATACGCGTGGTTGCATAGTAGCACACGGTATTGATTATTGATGCTTACATGGGAAGTCACTCAGTTATACTCAATTATTGCTACAGTAATTGTTGCATCATATCTCTCATATTATTGATTCAATTATTGTTACAATATCATCTGCATAATATGATATATTATTAAATCAATAATTGAGACGGCAAAGTTATTCGTATTATTATTTGCAATATTGACAATGTCTAAAAGTTCTGTCAAGGAGAGGTTTGGTCACCTAATTGCGCGCCAATAAGGAGAAATCCTTATCTGAAAGCCCCCTCTTTCCTGGGAACGACCTGGTTGTTAAATATTGTCAATTATAATATTAATGCGAATAAGTTCGTGTTGATTAAAAATGAATTTTATAGTTCCATTATGTTGGAATTAATTGTGTTAGTGGAAATTGACATTTGTTTCGATAATAATTGATGTCTGGAGGTTATATTGTTCAATCGGGTATTCGGGGCACTTTTCGTGTCGGAGTACTATTCACGAGTTACTATTCATGAGTTACTATTCACGAGTTACTATTCACTCGTAAGATATATTTCTTTTCGGTCCAAATTATTTTTGGGTACAATATTATTCCATGAGGAGATGTGCTAATTTTTCAGACCGTTGGTTGAAGATATAATAGTAAATCAATATGGACCGCTGGTGGAAAGTTATAATAGTAAATCAATATGGATTGCTGGTTTAATGTTTTAATAGTAAATCAGTATGGACCGTTGCTTTAAGTTTTAATAGTAAATTAATATGGACCGTTCGTTTAAAAGTAAATCAATCTGGACCGTTCATGAATTAGTTACTATTCACTCCATTCTCCTATAAATAGAAGCTCATTCCTTCATTATTTCTTACGAATTCACTGAAACTCTAGAGAGAGAAACTATAGAGAGAAAGAAGAAAAGTATTCTGCTACTTCAATACTCCAATATCCAGTTTCTTCTAAGGTAGAGAATATTATTTGTTGTACTCATAAGTGGTATTATTTCTTTCGTATTCATGAAGAGAACTTCTGTTATTCCATTCTTTATTATTATGTTGGAATAACCTGTATATGTGAAGTACCGCATACATGGTGAAATTCTTCTGTTATTCCATTTTTATTATTCTGTTGGAATAACCTGTTTATGCGAAGTACCGCATACATGATAAAATTCTTCTAATATTTCGTTCTTTATTATTCTGTCGGAATATTTTGTCTGTGCGTTTACGCCGGACCTGGTTCCATTATTTATTATTCTGTCGGAATATCATGTCTGTGCGTTTACGCTGGAACTGGTTCCATTATTTATTATTCTGTTAGAATATCCTGTCTGTGCGTTTATGCCGGACCTGATTCCATTATTTATTATTCTGTTGGGAATAACCTGTCGGTGCAGTCTATCGCACGCATGATGAATCCTTCTGTTATTTCATTCTTTATTATTCTATTGGAATAACTTGTCTATGTGGATTACCACATGCACGGTGAATGATCATGTGTATTCATTCCTTATTAAATCGTGGAAATGATCTGTATACGTGGATTACCGCATGGCGGGAGAAAATCCATTTGCAGTTTCATATATTATATTATACTCAGTTGGTTAAAGCTTTGGCTTCTATACTCCATAAAATTAGTGGAATATCCTTGATATTTGCTCTTCATCCAGTATCTTTTCATGGAAATATTCTTCTGAGCATTCTTGAATTTTACTGAACAAAGCAGTATCATGTTGACAATTTGGATGTTATTGAGTTCATGATAAATTAACTTATAAATCTTTAAAATTTATTCTTGAACTTGTTTTATTGAATTGTCATCATCCTCATGCTTATATTATGTTGAAAGTCATCTTTGGCTTACGTGCATAGATGGACTTGGTATGATTATGACCAGGGATTATTCGGTATAATCATGACCGTAATGTGATGAATAATGTGGTAAAAGTCCTCATTGGCCTGTAGTTCATTGGTGGACAGTTGTTGGTATGATTATGACAAGGGATTATTCGGTATAGTCATGACCAATGATGATTATATGAATATCCTTGGCCGTGGAGCAAGGGTGATTCGATTTTATTTATTAAGCTGAGTCTCAGCGATAAAGTTGATGAAAAACTTTTTAAATCATAGAAGATAGTAGATTTTAGACCTTACTTGACTCTTCTAATGGATTGCTTGATCCACTGCAGTTAAACTTGTTGTCTATTATATTCTATCAATTTAACATTCTTTGAGTTGTCGTGAGGCATAGGCTATGACTTTCCCATGTTGCATGAGAACACATCCTAACCCCTTGCCAGAAGCATCATTGTAGATAACAAATCCATCCAAACCAGATGGTATTGTCAGAACAGGTGCCGAAATGAGTCTCCTCTTGAGCTCTTGGAAGCTCTTCTCGCATTCCTCGCTCCATACGAATTTTGCATCCTTCCGAGTCAGCTGAGTTAACGGAGTAGCGATTCGAGAAAATCCTTCCACAAATCTCCGATAATAACCAGCTAAGCCCAGAAAGCTACGCACTTCGGTTACCGACTTTGGCTGCTCCCAACTTTGTATTGCTTCAATCTTCGCAGGGTCCACAGACACTCCATGTTTTGACACCACGTGCCCAAGGAATGCTACTTCCTCAAGCCAGAACTCGCATTTCTTCAGCTTGGCATAAAGCTTGTGTTCATGAAGTCTTTGAAGTACTAGCTTCAAATGGTGCTCATGATCTTCACGGCTTTTGGAATAGATGAGGATGTCATCAATAAATACAACAACGAATTGATCCAAATATTCCTTGAATACACGGTTCATCATATCCATGAAAGCAGCTGAAGCATTAGTCAATCCAAAAGACATGACTAAGAATTCATAATGCTCGTACCGAGTTCTGAAGGCAGTCTTTGGAATATCCTCAATTTTAATCTTCAGCTGATGATATCCAGAATGAAGATCGATCTTTGAAAAGAATTGTGCTCCTTGCAACTGGTCAAACAGGTCATCAATGCGAGGTAGTGGATACCTATTCTTGACGGTGACATGGTTTGATTCTCGGTAGTCAATACAAAGTCGCATACTCCCGTCGTTTTTCTTTACGAATAAAACAGGAGCACCCCAAGGAGATGTACTAGGACGAATGAAACCGATGTCTAACAATTCCTGTAGTTGGACTTTTAACTCCTGAAGTTCAATAGGAGCCATTCGATATGGGGTTTTAGAAATGATTTTTGTACCCGGTTCAAGATCAATAAAGAATTCAACTTCACGTTCCGGGGGTAGACCAGGAAGTTCTTCGGGAAATATATCAGGAAATTCTTTAACAACAGAAATATTATCCAAATCTGACTTGTCTCTGTTCAAATCCATAACATGGGCTAAGAAAGCTTGGCATCCATTTTTCAATAAACGAATAGCTTTGTGGCTTGATATGACAGTGACTGATTTTAGTGGTTTGAATTCGTATGACAGGTTGGTTAGGAATATGAAAACTAACAACTTTACGAAAACAATCAATTTTGGCATGATGAGTGGTTAACCAATCAATTCCTAAAATCACATCATAAGCAAGTATCTTTAAAGAGATAAGATCCACAGGTAATGTGATAGTCCCAACTTGGATCATGCAAGATTTATAAACTATAGATGTAACGAAGGTTTCACCCAACGGAGTTTCAATAGATAAATCAAAATCTAATTTCTCCGGAGTCAAGTTTAAATGTTGAGCACAAGCAGGAGAGATAAAAGAATGGGTAGAATCGGTATCTAGTAAGGTATAAACTTCGCAATAATTCAAGATTAGCTTACCCGTGATCACTTCAGTTTGGGTTCCTCACGTTTTGGCCAGTCACGACAAACGCTTTTCCAGGAACCGCTAATTTTGACTTATCCGGAACAGCCCTTGGAATCACCACTCCCGCTAAACTTGGTTTCGCTATAGTACAATCTCGAGCGATGTGGCCTTCCTTTCCACAGTTGTAACATACCTTGGATTGTTGTGGACAGTTTGGGCTGATATGTCCCTCCTTCCCGCATTTGTAACATCTAACTGACGGTCGTTCTTCTCCCCTAGAATTTATTGTTGGTGCTAGTGCTGCTGCTGATGTCTTCTCGTCATTGTTGAATCTTCTCTTTCTGAAATTTCCACTTGAGTCACCTCTTCTATTATCATGGCCACGATTACCACCTGAGTGGTTACCGCCTTTGTCCGTATTCTTCCTTCCTAGCTGGTTATTATCGTTCTGATGACTGCTGTCACCGATATGACCCTGGTTGTGGTCCCTCGGTTGAGTATACTCACTATCTCGCTCTAACAACTGATCTCTGTTTACATCATCTGAATATAAAGAAAATTTATGAGATATAAGGTATTGACGAATCTCGGGTTTTAAACCTCTCAGAAACATCCGCGTCATGTGTTCCTCATTCTCCACTAAATGAGGTACAAACCTGGACAACTCTGCGAACTTTGCCTCGTATTGAGACACCGTCATGTTATTCTGTTCGAGTCTAATAAACTCTACCTCTTTCATATGACGAATACTTTCAGGAAAGTACTTGTCATTGAAAAGTTTCTGAAATCTTTCCCAAGACATGTTGAATGCATCTGGTTGGGTACACTTCACAGATTTCCACCAGTAATCTGCTTCACCACGAAACATAAAGGTAGCGAATGGAACCTTCTGTTCCTCCGTGCATCCCAAGACATCGAATATATTGGTAATTTGCTTGACCCATATTTCTGCCATGATCTGATCCGGTTTTACCTTAAATTCTGGTGGTCCCAACTCCTTAAACTGCTTGGCTGTGACAGACCGCGCGTTGCCATCACTTCCACCCGTATTTTGTACACGAGTCTCCCTCGTCTGATTTTGCATGAACTGTAAAAAGCTCCTACACATTCCATCGTTCATCGTTTGCTCGGTAGTGTTGTTTACAGGAAGAATATTGCCTTCCTGTTGCACGTTCTCCTGGTTTGTAACTAAAGGTTGCTCCACAGTCTCGTACACTCCATTATTAACGTTCTCAGCAGCCATTCTTAAATACTGCCATAAAACAAGGGTTAATTAAACATATCACATAATATCCCTATATTATGACCAACCAACAAATAAGCTTAGTAGGACACACTAGCAAAGGATTTACTCATCTCTCCCATCTTAGTTCTATTTCCCGATCTCCGCCAGAGACCATATCCCTAAGCTTTGATACCAACTGTGACGCCTCCAAAACAGGTATACAACACCCATTCTGAGTCGCCAAATACATGGTACATAAAGCAAACTACAACTTCAATAATACAAATGTCGTGTGAAATACGACAATACATACTGTGAGTTTAAATACAAATATTGTCTTCTAGACAATATCCACACGCAAATAAGTCCTCATTATAATTATTCAAACACTATTTTACAGAAATAGTGAGGACTGCTAAAACATCTTTCTAGAAACCTCACTACATACCCCGACTCGATCCTGCTATGTTCTCACCTCCTGAGAAGAAAAATGGAACAAAAAGCAAAAGGGTGAGCTCAGCTAGCCCAGTAAAGAATATTATGACTAAGATAATATACAACAAATTATCGTTAGTCTTCAACAGGGAAAAAATCTGATAAAATATAATCGACAACAAGTTTTAGATCAACAAATACAGCGGAAACAACAATCCATTAGAAGAGTCACGTAGAGGATGAATTCTACTATCTTCTAATATTTAAGAGTCCATCATCAATATTTTATCCCTGTAACAACAATCAATATACATCTTTAATCATCTTTGCACTACAGGCCAAAGATATTCATTTATATCACCGGTTGGTCATGTTCATCTCAACACTTGTTCATCTTTGCACTATGGGCCAAAGATATTCATCAGTAATCATTTATCTTTGCACTACAGGCCAAAGATATTCAATAATATCATCATTAAGGACTGAGGATGATGAAAAATATTTTTAAGAACGAATCCAGTGAAATAGAAGGACAAATATTAGGGATTCGTATAACAATTTTATCCAAGATCAATAATACTCCATAATAACCAATTTTGAAGCAGAATTCAAAAATAACGATCAAAACATGAATACAATCAAAGATAGTAGCCAAAATAGACATCTTGGACAAAAAGAAAATTTTTTATTTTTCGGTGAATAGTGCCGTATTCGTGAATAGTGTCGTATACGCGAATAGTGCCGTATACGTGAATAGTAACCCCGACACAACAAGTTCCAAATTTGATTAAAAAGTTCACCAATATTTCGGCATAATGAAATTGAAGAAAATAATATCATTTACAAAGAAAATAACATCCCTTACCTCAAAATAACCGTATTTCTGACTGAATTTCGGGTATAGTGCTGACAGAAACTCGCACCGTATAGCAACACTCAAAGTATACTCACAAGAATACGCTCGATAATATAGAGAGAGAAAGGGAGAAAACTTGTTTCTGGTGTGATTTTCAATTCTAACTTAGCCCTCTATTTATAGGAAAATGCTAGAACGCCAAAGGAGACTAAATTAATAAAATATTAATATTTACCAAATATTCAAGCTCACCACCAAGGAATCTGATTTTAGCATTTTCCACATGCCCACCTTCTAGAAAAAAAATAAAAAAAACATTTTTGAAATAAAAAAATAATTAAACTTTCAAAAATTAATTATTTTGGAACCCCGGAACTTCAATAATTCACAATAAATAGCCCCTTTGTTAGAAAATTCGAATCTCACGATTTTTTATAGGAATTTCAATTCTCTACAACTTTGCAAAAGAAAATTTTTCCAAATTCCAAACAGAAATTATCCGAAATCCACAAACGAATGATTTTTAATTCTTCCAGTCCGACAAAATACTGATAAAACACCTCAGCATTAATTCCTTCAATTATATCCACATAAAATAATATATTCATCAATTATATCCACATCAAATAAATATTTCCTTATCATATGAATCAATAATTAATTATTCTTAAATAATATTACAGAATCACAATTATGACAACTAGGCCGTTCCCAGGAAAGAGGGGGCTTTCTAATAAGGATTTCTCCTTACTGGCGCGCAATTAGATGACCAAACCTCTACTTGACAGAACTTTCTAGACATTGCCAATAATGCTATCTAATAATATTATTCAAATAATATGAATTATTAATCTGATAATGGGAAATACTGTGCAGTGACAATTATTGAAACAATAATAATATAAACTAACAATGCAGTAATTCAATATAATAAAATAATGAACAGTAACTACTGTAACAATTATTGAGTAGTGCATTCTTACGTTCGAATCAATAATTCAACCATACTGTGCAATACCGTGTGCTACTGTACAACCACGCGTATTACGGTATTTTAACCACCAATTATCCAATAGTGTTAACGGTAAAAATTATGCCGTTATTTATAAAAATCCAAATTTATCGTTTAACTCATCCGACCATTATTCTGTTATGGGGCCCACAATTGACTGCGCCGTCGTACGAATATTCCCGACAAAAAAAATATTCCACGACCAAACGAATATTCTCCGATAACAATGTTTATTTTATAACCACTTGTTTATTTTGTAAAAATTTTCACATTTCACCCATAACCAAAGTATTATATCAAATTAACACCTTATTACTTTAGAATAATGAATAGAGGAAAATTTAATTTATTTATAATAAGTTGAGGTCTTACAATATTCGTTTAAAAAGTTCAAACTGCCCAGGCTCGATTCGGGATCGTACTCGACTTGATAGTTAAATGAGCCTCAATCAAACTTTATTTTATACTCGATAAATTTTCTGAACTAAATTTGAGCAACTCAATACTCGGCTCGACTCGATTCATTTACACCCTTAACCTTAAAAGTTGAATTAACTATGGAATTTAGAAAATATTACTCCAAAGACTCTCATTTATTACTTTTAGTGATATATTTTCGTTAAAACATAAAGTCACTAGCATTAATAAATGAAAACTGATATTTTTATACGAGTCTCTCTTATATGGAGGTGAGGTGATCAGTGGCGAAGCCAGAATTTTTTGTCAATGGGGTCAAAATTATTACTGAGTTACAAATAATTTGGTTGGGGTTCAGGCCGAGTTAATTTTTTTGTAATACTTTATACTTTCGAGTATGTATATATATACTATATTACAATGAAAATATAATGAATAATAATATATGGTATATATACTATATTGACTCATATTAGACTTTTTTAATCACACTGTTTATAAGTAACTAATTCATTATTTATTTTTAAAAATAATATAAATTAGATTATTATTAAATTTAAAATATTATAGAAAGATACATATAATTTGATTGACAAAGTTATAAAATAATTTTTTTTCGAGGTCGATTGATCCCATAAAACTCTATATCACTTCACCACTTGAGGTGAAATCCATTTACTCCTTCCGTCCCATAGTTATAGACTGATTTTTTTGGCACATAGTTTAAGAAAATGAGTTAAGTGAGAATTTTTAACATAAATTTCCATATACTCCTTAATATGAAATTAATAAATAAGTTAATTACTCCTTATTAATCACACTGGAACTCTCAACTTATCGATTGACGACCATTAAAATTATAAACTTTAACTAAATAAAATACAACAACATTAAATGTGGTGATAAAATAATGACATTGAATGTTGTTTATTTAAAAAAGAGTAATGTTTGAATATTTATTATAAGGGCATAAAAGTAAAATAATGAACCAACTAAATTTTATAAATAGTAAGTAACTTATATATTGAAACATCTCAAAATAGAAAATCAATCTATAACTATGGGACGGATGGAGTATTCATCTGTGAGGACATGAAAATATTGGAGTATAATTTTTGTTGAATTCATCTCCCATAAATGTTCCCCATAAATTTACTGAATTTTAAGATAAATAAATAAACATAGTAGTACTAAAGAATTAGACATATAACATGTGGGTCCCCCATTAATAAAGCTCTCTCTTTTCCCCTCATTTGTCAGTCCAGTCTGTCTACGCAGAAACATTTACAGACTCTATTTTCTCTCTCTTCACTCATCGGAGCTGAGCTTGGGGTTTTCTCCGGCTGCTGATGGAATGGAAGCTCTTGCTAAGCTTCAAGTTCTGTTTTTAATCTTTATTCTCTTCTCCAAATTAACTTCTTCCGAAATCATATTTGAAGAGCGATTTGATGGTAATAATTTACTCCGCTTTTTCCTTAGTTTTCTCATATAATGTTGAGCTGAATTTCTAAACGCTTATTCAATTTCCGTCGTATATTGTTCTTAAGTATTTCGATTTCCCCTTTTTAGCTAACTAGAGTTTTTTCAATATCAGCTGAAAAAGTTATGTGTTAATCACACTTAATTTGAGATTTCCTGCCCTTATATATTCATATAAGCTGGAGAACTTGATAGAGAAAGTGCTGAAAATATTACTTTTTTTGCCCTGCCTATATTTGTTGTTGTGTGGTTTACAAGTAGAATACTTTTCAGCTATATATATATACTAGGGTAACCCGTGCCTCCGACACTACCAAAAAGATAAATTTGGTCAAACATATAGCTAAAAAAATCATATGAGCCGTCCAAAATTTAGAATAAAACCCACCGTCCATGGACACTGCTAAAATATATATTGTAGCAACAAATTCAAAACAAAACTATAAATAATTATGTACTTTACCTTTTTACAACACCACAGTTGGGCAATACGAAACTCATATTACAAAATGTATTAGAAAATAACTCAGTTAACATCATAGAGTACTGGAGCTTCTCATGTTACCATTCTCTTATGATTTCGTCTGAGTTCATCAACCACGTTCGATCCACATCCTTTATGTCATCTGTTTCAACATATGTAAACATCACCTCATTCAACCAAAGTCCCACATACAGTTAACATTTGGATCTGTAATTTTGATGTTTCTCTCGAGCATTTTGAGCAGGTTTTCAGCAGCATCACTACATATTCAAACTACCAAAACAACCATCATTCCATACCCAAAACCATCATAACCATGTATAATTAGTTAACTTTACAAAATACGGAACACAAAAAATACACGCATACAGAAATTAATACATACTCAATCATCAACACATATCTAACCACCAAAACAGCATGCTAGTCACTACTGATTTAAAAAAAATTTGGCAGAGTTTCATTTAAAAATAGATATCCAGACAATCTAAATTTGTCTATAAAACTTACAATCATCCATACATATCCAAACCACCAAAAAAACCATCATTTCATACCCAAAATCATCATACCATGCAGAAATTAATACATATTCAATTATCAACACATCCAACCACCAAAACATCAAGCTAAGTGCTACTAATTTTAAGAAATTTCGACAGAGTTTTCTTTAAAAATAGATATCCAGAAAAATCTAAACCTGTTTAAAAAACTTACAATCATCCATACATATTCAAACCACCAAAAAAAATATCATTACATGCTCAAAATCATCATAACCATGTATAATTATCCAACATCACAAAAGACGGAAAACAAAAATACATATATGCAGAAAATAGAGAAACAACATATTGAGCATAACCCTTTACTTTACAACTTACACCAAATATATTCTTTACATCTTACATCAAGTATCCTTCAATATATGCCTAAAAATATTTGAAATTCCAAAATTATCAAAATATGTGAGTAAAAATAAAACAATTGTAAATCTGAAACATAAGACCCCTTACTTTACCCTGAATTATCTAAAAAACAAATAAGCACACATATTTGTATGTAATGGGGGGGGGAATGATTTAGATTGATATAAGTACGAATTTAGAGAGACTATATAAATAATCAATTTATTTAGAAAAAGATATGGACTTACGATCAAATAAAGTTTTCTTAGTATCATTTCAACAAACGGTTCATTTGCTTAATGATTTAAATCATAAATCTATATTGGTGACAGTATAATGGTGTGTGAGTTTGATTTGTGAGTGTTTAATTGGTTATAGTTATGTGTGTGTATTTGTGCATATATTATGTGTGTTGTGTGTACGGAGACAATTTAGTTCATACTCATTGCGAATTACCACTCCCACATTATTATGACGAAATCTTCGAACCTGTAGACAAAAAATAAGGAATAGTAAATAAGCGGGTAAAAAGATTAGATAAAAGGTAAGAAAATGATGATTAAAAAAACTTATCATGCGGTATTTTCTAAGTCATCATCCATCTATCATGACATTAATGAAAAAAAATTAAAACAAATAAGTTATTAAAAAAAGCAATAAGATATATTTAGAGTCGTGTATACACATTATTACACATTGTTGTATAAAAATCTACAAAACCCGCAAAAGGTAAAAGCCAAAACATAATGGGCTTGCTTCAAAAATCTACAAAACTCAGTCGAGCTAAAAGTGAAAATAATGGGTTTTGCTTTAAACATGTATAAAACCCACAAAAGCTAACAACAGCTTAAAAACATAAAGGGACTTGTTTGAAAAATTTACAAAACCAACAAAAGCTAATAGCCAAAACATAATGTGTTTGATTCAAAAGTCTATAAAAAAGCTAAAACAAAATGGGGTTTGCTTCAAAAATCTACGAAACCCACAAAAATCTAACAAATCCTTAACAACACAAAGGGTTTTTTTTTAAAATCAATAAACCGAAAAAAAGCTAAAAACGTAAAGAAGAAGAGGCTTACCCTGGTAGAGGAATATCAAAACTAACAGCAACAGCAGCCATGAATTCCACAAACAGGGAAAGAGAGAGAAAGCAAACACAAAGAAGAGAGAAGAAAAGTTATGACCATACTACAAATCCAAAAGGGAATCCAAAGAAATCAACAGAAATGGAAAGAAATCTTTCTCATTCAAAGTACCCACTATTTCACCAAAAAACAAAAACAGTAATTTGGATAAAGTCAAAAAAATAATGAATAGTAAATAAGCGGGTAAAAAGATTAGATAAAAGGTAAGAAAATGATGATTAAAAAAACTTATCATGCGGTATTTTCTAAATCATCATCCATCTATCATGACATTAATGAAAATAAATTAAAACAAATAAGTTATTAAAAAAAGCAATAAGATATATTTAGAGTCGTGTATACACATTATTACACGTTGTTGTACAAAAATCTACAAAACCCGCAAAATGTAAAAGCCAAAACATAATGGGCTTGCTTCAAAAATCTACAAAACTCAGTCGAGCTAAAAGTGAAAATAATGGATTTTGCTTTAAACATGTATAAAACCCACAAAAGCTAACAAAAGCTTAAAAACATAAAGGGGCTTGTTTCAAAAATCTACAAAACCAACAAAAGCTAATAGCCAAAACATAATGGGTTTGATTCAAAAGTCTATAAAAAAGCTAAAACAAAATGGGGTTTGCTTCAAAAATCTACGAAACCCACAAAAATCTAACAAATCCTTAACAACACAAAGGGTTTTTTTTAAAAAATCAATAAACCAAAAAAAGCTAAAAACGTAAAGAAGAAGAGGCTTACCCTGATAGAGGAATATCAGAACTAACAGCAACAGTAACCATGAATTCTACAAACAGGGAAAGAAAGAGAAAGCAAACACAAAGAAGAGAGAAGAAAAGTTGTGACCATACTACAAATCCAAAAGGGAATCCAAAGAAATCAACAGAAATGGAAAGAAATCTTTCTCAGTCAAAGTACCCACTATTTCACCCAAAAAAAAAACAGTAATTTGATTTTCTACAATTTTCCCACCGTTTCTCATTTCCTCTGAGTTACCATAATTTACAATGACTGATTTGTTTAAGTGAATTGTACATAATTTCAAGTTTGAAACCCACGCCTTCTTAATGTACCTTGATACTCCACAGGAGACTTTAGCAATTAAAAAATTCAATTTTATGTGCATCTTTTTATTTCCATCAATATATGCTAAGAATATAATTCCAAAACATTATATATGTGTATGCAGAACTTACAAAATTTTCAAATTTGTCAAGTTTGCAAGCTGTGCAAGAATTCCTCCCGTAAGATAATTATTATTTAGATACCTGCACATTTGAGTTGAAGGCGAACCATAATAACTATATGGGTAAAGTGAATATCATTTGAAGTAGCTCAAATTTCAATGACTTACTTTGTGCGCAGAACTGGAAAGCACCCCTCAATATGAATGAGTTCCCTAATAAATAGTTGAACCAACACCTAATAAATTCAAGAATAAGCTACATATTATAAAGATGATAGAACAATTGCATAAAACTAAAGACCATATCAAAAGATAAACAGGAAACCAAAATCAATAAACAGGATAGAATATATGAATCCACAAAACCCATAAAGTGAACCAAAATTACATGAAATGTAATGATTTTAGGTTGCTAAGTGTGGACATATATAATTAGACTTGTTGGAAAAAGAAAACAATAAATTAATCACCTTACAAACAACAAACATTAGAAAGAAGAAAAAATCGGGGAAAACTAAGTTGAAATCATGTCATGTAGTAACGTATATGTACTGTATATATTTGTGGTTATATGATTTATATTTTTGTAACCAAGCTATCTGTTAAACAATACAAACACCTTTTTATTCTTTCCTATTACAGTAGTGTTCATCCCAAGCTATAAAAACAGACTGTTACATGCAAGGAAAACATCAGAAATCATTCTACCACTTCCTTATTCTTAGTCTTGTTATAAGTTATAGTATCCGTCTTGTATTAATGTCTGGAGTACGGAGCATTATTTGAATACTTCTTCTATCCGTTTCTTATTTAATTGGTCTAAATATCATGAGCGAATATTGGAGGGCCTGGCTTGTTGGGTAAGATTTCATTGAAAAAACTTTGTATGTCATGGGAAAAGTCTCCAAACTTGAGTTTAGGAGAAAGAACTAAGATGTTTACTACTGTGAATACGCAGTCCTGTGTTGTGGAGGTATATCCAAAAGTCCCTTGACATGAACATTGCTGTTAACTGTTCTTCATGCTTATGATTCCTTGTGAAAATTACAATAATGTTACATATTCTCCACTATTAAAAGATTGTATTTGATGAAAATGGTTGTTGCGGAACTAAAATATGCAATGATACTTCTTTGCCATTTTATTCTTATTCTTGATATTATTATTTATTCTTACATATGAGATAATCCTCCCTGTCGTGTTCCCATTTTTATAAAATTGAATGTTACAGAAAAAAGGTATCTATTGCTGCAGGAAAATAAGAAGTAAAAAATATATTGGAGATAGATGCATTATGAATCAAAGATGGCCAATAATGATAGAGGACTGACTGGAAAGGAAATAACATCACCTATCCAAGTATCCTCTAGAAACCAAATGAAGGACCATCCCCAACTTTTAGCTTCAAAAAAAGGTAAGGAAGAAGGGTATATTGGAATATAAGCTTCCAGCTTTTTAATCACTTTATTCCATAATGAATCAGATTCCAAAGGAAATTGTCAGAACCATTTCACTGCAAGCGAAATGTTCTTAAACACCAACTTACCAAGCCTAAATCCCCCATTAATAATAGGCATGCAAACCTTCTTCCATGAGATCAAATGACCATTCACCATTCCCTACCTCATTCCCTTACCACAAAATGACACACAAAGTTCTCTAGACAATAAACCACATTGACCGCTAACCTGAAAAAAGGACAAATAATAAATTGGGATGCTAGAGAGAGGCTTAATCAAAGCAATACGCCAACCAAAGGAGAAAAACGCTCTCCTACATGTTAAGTGACTTACTCAACCTCTCCACAATTGGGTACCAAAAAGATAGATCTAAGAATACCACCTAACGACATCCTAAGTAAGATAAAGAAAAAGATAAGTTGAAAATATATATATATGGCAATAAGGTGGGAAATAAAAAAAATAATGAGATTTACCTATGGCAATAAGGTGGGAAATAGATAACTCCTTAGCCAATTGATGACCACCATGAGATGACTTAATATGAATAGAATCAACCTTTTTTCTCCTAATCAAACTTTGAAACCTGGACAAACCCTGACCCCCTCCTCTGCCACTGTTTCGTGGGCTAGGAATAAAACCCATATAAAAGATAAAACACATGAGGATTTAGCAGGTCAGTAAAGGGATTGGGAAATAGATAACTCCTTAGCCAATTGATTTACCATACGTCTAAAATTCTAGGTTAGAATAAATTCAAGACGTTCTTAATTCACTCTTTTTTGGTTACATAATTAAAACGATAACTTTTAAGGATAATTTTATGTTTCAAAGTATTTCCTAATATTTGCTGAGAAGCTAATAGTGATAGTGTGTTGCCTAACTTGATAACATAAAAATAATGACAAATTAGGAATTAATATCATGTCATTTTATAGATTTTAAAATAAAGTTTAATTAGTCCTAAATGAAAAAAATTATTGAAAAAGTTAGGCTATGTTTCAAAAATTAAATATGATAAAAAAAATGAAAAGTCATACAAAAAGGTGTACGTGTGTATTTATGTTGCGTGCATATCCCTAAGCCCCCCTATTTTCAGGAGTTGTGTTTTGTATAGGTAGATTATTTAATTAATAAGAGTTCAAAAAAAATGATTTTGCCACTATACTGAACAGAGCAGAAATATCCATTACCAAGAACCCAAAGATCAATGAGGAAAAGTTTCAATTCCAAAATAGATCAGCAATACAAAGTCCTTAAAACTAAAAACATAAATTTTCAATTAGATTCAAGCAAGTAATCCACAACCTCACAACAAACCATCACTTCAAAAAACAAAATCAAACAAAAAGTAACCCAATAAAAATCATACTGAATTAACAACCACAAATGCACATTAAAATCAAATTTTCCCATACCAAAATAACCCAAAAAATAGAGAGTGGAGAGAAATTAGAGTTTAAGTGAAGTTAACAGGAAATGTATAACAGTCCATACAAAGCTAGCTTAGTGATTACATTAGATACTTCAAGCCAAGTAGGAGAATCCCACTTAATACAAAGCTATAAATTCTAGACACGTTTGTCTTGGCAAATGTAGCTAATCACAAATTCATATATTAAGTGATTCCACGTGCTTGTGCGAGAGGACAAATCAACATTCAGGAGGAGCGAAACAGTTGAAAAAGAGGAGTAACATCCAATTAGAGCTTTAAGAATTCAGCAAACAGGAAACAACCACTTTTGTTTAGCATTTTTCAATTTTTTCCATCTTTTTATTGCAAAAATTTGCAAACAAATGAAATGAAATAAAAAAATAAGTGTGAAGGAAGCAAAAATAAAACCAAAGTGGAGAATAAAGCTTACTTGGGAACACTGGGAAAGAAGTTTTCCCCATGCAAACCCAACATCTGACTTCAGCTACCGTTTCTTGGCTCGATTCACTGATACATCTGGCTTAGTCTTCTCCACATCAATTAGAGAATCACCTGAAAATTCAACAAAGAACCCAAATTCAGCATAATTCAAGAAAGCCAAAGTGCATGCAACAAAGAAAGACCTCACCTAAAGACATCGGCGACAACAAAGGCTCACTGCTAGATATTAGTGGTGAAGATAGGTTTTGATTATTTTTTTCGTCATGTTTGTTTTTATAACTGCAAGAGGGGGAAGGGCAGAGAGATTACGCTGCATTTATTTAAATTGTCACCACCCTTCCCACTTGTCCAAATGAGAGATTCCTTTATTTTTTCTTTGGCAGTTCATCTTTTGTATAAAACCATGATGAAATTGATTTTGAGTTTCTGGGGAATATTAGAGGCAAAGACTGAAGGATTCAGACAAATGTTTATGGCAATGGTAGCACAAACATAGGCAGAGACAATGGCATGTTTATGTCAAAACACTTGCTTAGTATACATATAATCTGCATACTCTGTTTTCTGTTAATGTTTTAAGAGTGAACAAATTGACTTCACAAATCATGTCCCATTTTAAGAGAGATCAAAATATTCAACATACCTAATTTCAGCTGAGTTCTGCAGAATACAAACATTTGGTGTGGAAAAAAGGTAAATACCAAATAAGCAGGACGAAGAATACAGTGAGATGATTTAGGTTTACCAGGAATCTCAAGATTGCTTCTTGTCTTGACTTTATCCTTTGTTTCTCCTCCTCCTTCTTTTGAAGGTAAGTAAAAGGTACTAATTTTAATATAATTAAAAAAAATTGATACTTTTTTTAATGTCTAAAACTTCTTATTAAAAAATCAAAAGGGAAGGAGTGAAAGAATTTTGTCGTGCATATCTGTTGTATGTTGTATTTGATCTTACTATTTCCACATTTTTCAACAGATGGAGCTTCCACATAGTCACAGACACATTCTGCAGCCTTGTTTTTATAGCAGTTTTATGTGAATTATAACAGCTTAGGTAACACTTTCAATCTTCTTTATTACTCAAATAGAAAATACCAATTTCAAGCATGACCAAAAACAACACAATATAACCATTTGCTTCAATACTTGGATGGGTGACCAACTATCATTATTCTAGGTACTCTTAAGTACTATCAGTATTTTACAGAAGCAATGCCACTATTAGTAGGATATAGGAGAAAAACAAAACCATGATTACATAAATTCTAAATACTATTAAGACTTAGAAATTTTCATTTTTTTAATGGAGGACTGGATATCTTTCATGATATGATGTGGAAAAGAATGTTTTAGAACCAAGAACAAATCCTGTCATTCTCCATTCCTTCAGCAAAAATAGATTCACTAAGAACAAATTGTCCTGTGGCACCAAAACCATATTTTCCCACAAAATTCAACCAAAAACAGTAAATAGCGTTTACCCTTCCGTTCTAAAAAAAGCCTTTATGTTGCAAATATGCTTAAAGATTGCAAATTTTGTAAATATGATTTTTAAGATTAATGCAAATAGATTTGTTGAATCGGGGAATAAACTTCCATTGTTGATGGGTACAAAGAAACACTAAAATGCAGCTTAGAATTAGAGAAATCAAGGTAGAATTGAGTAATAAATCTCACCTTTTCCCTTGAATCCACCGCTTCAAAGACCGAAGATTAGAAGACCCAGAGCTCAACTTATCTCTTTTCTCTTTTCAGTTCAGTTTTAGAAAGAGATGGAGTCTATATATTTACATATAAGTAGGCAGCCATTGATTTTTCTGATTGAGTCCTATAATTTTCACATTACCTAGGAGAAGATGAATAAACCATGAGTATCAAATAAAGAGATTAATAGTGTACAGTTAACAAAATTTACTAATGCATATTCACAACAAAATTTGAAATGAGGTTCAGAAATCTTGAAGATCCAATATCATTTTTCGGTAAAATAAAGATGAAACCTTTTGATTACAAATGGGCATACATAACTTCATGATTAGGTACTTTATTAATAATCAAATCAATCACCCAAAAATAGAGAAAACCCAGTTGAAAGCACCCACTTACAACTGAAGTTTCTGTATTCAAAATTAATTTACAGGGCAACTAATTTCAAATCATCAAAAATGAAGCAACAATAAACATATAAAATTACCGCAGAGAGAAACAACAGAGGATATCGAAACCTCCACGAATTGATTCCACTCCACTTTTCAATTCTTTGAGCTCTCTCTGTAGCACAGTCTCCCCCTCTTACTACTCTTAGACCATATGAAAATGAAAAATGAAACAACCAAACGGATCAGCAAGTGCAGAAGAAGAAAGCATATTCAAAAACTCAGATTTGAAGACATAAACACTCATGAAGACATAATCTCCCTTGGGAACGAAAAAAAAATAAGTAAACCCAAAAGTAACTAAAATTCTATAAACATTAAACTCACATGAAGCCTTTAGATATATCAAAGACAACATATATCTGCGCATAAAAGACAACATAAATTTATCGAAGGCATCAACAAAACATAAATCTGGACTGTTCCAGTTGACATAAAATCAAAGACAATTACGATCATCAACAGCAACCAACCATTACGGCACAACTAAATCAATCGAAAGTTTTAGTGGGTGCTTACCAAAAACAATCGTCACTTATCAACCTCTGCTTGCCATCGCCGTGCCTCCGGCGTCCTCCGTCAATCGGCCGTCATCATTTTGTCCCAACTCGGACCCGACTCCGTCAAAGAGAATCTGGCTTCTTCATTCGCGACCTTTTCACCAGATTGAAGAACTAAATCGAAAGAGGGAAAGGAAAGAGGGATATTAGGAGTAAAATTAGTGAAGCTGATCTGTTTCTTCGGGACTTTGGGGTTTTCTTCGCCGCCGCTGCTGGCGTCGAGAATCATCGTCGATGGGTCGAGAATCATCGCAGTGGGACAATCATCGAGAATCATCACCGGTGGGACAATCATCGTCGAGAATCATCGCAGTGGGTCGAGAATCATATACGTTGTTGTCGTCGTTGGAGAAATCGATGTCTTCTGGGTTGGAGAAATCGTCGTTGGAGAAATCGTTGGGTTGCTGTCGTTATTGCAGTTTGTTGTTCTTCTTCTTTGTAGAAATCGATGGGTTGAGGTCTATTGTTGAGGAAATTTCATAAATTTTTTGGTTTAGATTGAAAAGGGTTTTGAACAGGTAGAAGAGGAAGAACGAACCTTGAATTCCTTCTGGGTTGAGGTTTATTGTTGGTTTTTCCCTCCGTGTTTTGTTAACCATAGTAATAAAGGGTCAGATTTATCCAATATTTTTGACGGTCTAGATCATTTATTAAGCTTGAGCGGGAACTCAAGTTTTTTCAAATTCTGTTCTATTTTGTATAGATAGATATATAACAAAGGGAAATGTTAGTGAGTTCAACCTGTAAGAATATGACGTGAAAATATCAGTTTCCGTATAATAATCCTGATAGACTATGAGTTACAAAGGAGAGAGGAAGAATTAGGAAGTTGAGAAAAATAAACTTATAAAGAAAAAAAAGGTTTGCTAAGAATTGCCCAAACTGGATATGGGCATTCATTCATTCATAAACCCAAACCCAGGTCCACTGTGTCCAACACAATTGCAGGCGTGCAAAGGCCTTCTTCATCATATCTCTACTTTAATAAAACAAAGTGATAAAGCACCCCAAAAAAAGGGAAGGAAATCAAATTCTGAATCAACTCCACAAAATCTTCATTCGGCTTATTCTCTACTAATACAATGGCAGTCTAATCTATATCAAAGTAAAAGCAGAAAAAGAAACAAAAAGCCACTTATCGCTAGTTCCGTTGATGTCAACAACAGCACAGTACTTGCTTGTACGGCTACGGCTACGTCTACGCGTCGTCTTTTATCAGATCAGGACACTCCGGCTAGCAGCTCTTTTGAAACAATTTCAAATGGACCTGCTGGAATAACAAATCTCTAAAGATATCAATCATCATGAATGCTTTCACTTGGTCTACAATACAATACAATAGAGCAAGGAATATGAAGAAATAGCTCTTATTTTCTCCATAAGGTTTTAATTATATTGCATCCTGCATTTGAATCTACAAAGTAATTTTGCATCATGTCATCTTTAACTTCAAACACCAAGGAAAATATGAAATAGCTCTTACCCTTTCTTTAGCTGCCAAATTTGGATCAATCGTGAAATCTTCTTTGGAATTCTCTTCAAATTCACCATTACACTCTTCATTTCAATATGATTTTACAAAATCACATCACCTAAACATTGCTCCATTAGCACTTATCCCATCACCAACTGATTCAGAGTGGTAAAGCATATCATTAGCGGCTATGGGATGACGTAAACCGACTAATAACTTCAAAATATTTAATAGTTGATAATTCATCGATGTCGAATTCTCCAAAAATTTGCACAATAATCAATCGAAAGTTTTAGTGGGTGCTTACCAAAAACAATCGTCACTTATCAACCATCGATCGTCGGTGGGACAATCATCGAGAATCATCGCCGGTGGGACAATCATCGTCGAGAATCATCGCAGTGGGTCGAGAATCATATACGCTGTTGTCGTCGTTGGAGAAATCGATGTCTTCTGGGCTGGAGAAATCGTCGTTGGAGAAATCGTTGGGCTGCTGTCGTTATTGCAGTTTGTTGTTCTTCTTCTTTGTAGAAATCGATGGGTTGAGGTCTATTGTTGAGGAAATTTCATAAATTTTTTGGTTTAGATTGAAAAGGGTTTTGAACAGGTAGAAGAGGAAGAACGAACCTTGAATTCCTTCTAGGTTGAGGTTTATTGTTGGTCCCTCCGTGTTTTGTTAACCAAAGTAATAAAGGGTCAGATTTATCCAATATTTTTGACGGTCTAGATCATTTATTAAGCTTGAGCGGGAACTTAAGTTTTTTCAAATTCTGTTCTATTTTGTATAGATAGATTATATTGTTTGGTTGCTATTTCAGTGGAATTGTTATTGACGGTTTTACTTTTTCTTTTTGATTTGTCTGTTGGGAAAAAATAAAGATGGGTGGAAAAGTAGGTGGGTGCTATCAGATTGGAAGAGGAGTGAAGGGAAAGCGGGCACATTTAAGCACACTGCAGGAAAATGGGCTGCAGATCCTGATGACAAAGGTAATTTATTCAAAATGTTGCTCTGAATTCTCCAATTATTGATGGAATTTTAGTAGAATGAATTAGAAAATTGATGAATTCACCTTAAAATAGTAAACAAGAAAGAGAGCTGATAATTTCCATGAAATGGGTAGTTAAATTTTATCCCAAGTTTTATTTTCTCAAAATAGTAATAAAATACAAAAACAGCATAAAAAGTTAAAATAAACGGCATTATTAAGCAGGGGCGGATCCAATCTGTTGGTTCATTGGGGTCAAATTTGAAAAAAAAATCAATAAAAAATGAAAATATAATACAATAAATAACAAAATTAAATAATGCTCATATATTGTTTACAATAACATTTTTCGAGACTCCATAACTTGAAATTGTTGCATGATAGCCTCATTTTCAATAGTTACAAAAATATTATGTTCAATAATGTAAGTTACTAAACAATCAGATCCATTCATCTTTGAATTTTAATTTTTTTTGATGGGTCGACGTTATTGTAAAAATATTTAGCCTCATTTTAAACAATTGTAAAAATTCACAAACAATTACTAAATTTGTGAAATTATAAAAAAGAAAAATTACAATATGTTTTAAAGAATTTTTCTTTGATTGGTTAACATTGTGGCTAAATAATTGAAAAAGAAATAACAGAGTGGGTACAAATTTGAGACGTTCATTAATTTTTTAGGTAAATTATATAGAGGGGGAGAGCGGGGCGGGGAGGGGGAGGTTTTTTTTTTTTTACCATTATTTGATTTCTTTCTCATAACCCCGTAAAAGTGCGAGCCTACTACACTCCTATCTTAATTAATCTTCATATTCTCCATAGTTTCCGAGGCTCCATGCTTCAAAGCGAGTTGGTCTAGGGATAAAATTCACTTGACTGATAGTATTCATGTAAATGACTGTGATCCGACTTGTAAATTGATAGATTAAAATATTATTTTTTTCGGGAACATTTATTTTTCGGAAGGAGGACAAATTGACCCCCTGAAAATTCAGTGGGAGTCAATTGACCCCACTGCCGTCAAGTGGATCCGCCCCTGTTATTAAGACACCTTTAATCTGGATAGATTGATGTTGCACTTTAGTTCTTATATTATCAAAATACTACTCTCGTTTTTTCAAGAGAGGGAATATCCAAAACTAAATGAAATATTGTACACTTCTTTAATTAAAGATAAAGATGAATTGAATAGTTTAAGGTGAAGATTGAAAAATTACATTAATTGACTCAGATATCAAAACAGAGGCTTGTAGAATTTAGCAATCATGCTTTACTGACCAAGATGAAGGCAGGCAGTTGTTTCATGCAGATTCAGTCCGAATCTGAAATGGTGAAAGATTGAGCTAATAATAAAGCATGAAATTTTTTTATATAGAGAGGCTGTAAAATAATACTCCTTGTAACTGCAAAGGTTGAACAAAGAGAGAAATCAAGAATCCCTTTGAAGTTTAAACACCAGTCAAGAAAATCTCAGATCTTAATAAAATTAGAGTTGAGAAGAGCCCGTAGTGCTGTAATACGTACATGCCACTTATAAGATGTAAATGAGTTAGAGTTCTTGCATTACATTCATTTATGTACTGATTCAATTAAAAATGATTTAGTTATCATAATAATTGCCATATTGCCAAACGTATAATGATGCCAAGCATTATGCTGCATCTGCAAAGATTCCCGAGTTCAGCAACAAAGACAGAACTCTTGTGGTTCAATATTCCATAAAGTTCGAACAGGATATTGAATGTGGTGGTGGCTATATTAAGCTTCTTTCCGGTTATGTCAATCAGAAAAAATTTGGTGGTGATACTCCGTACAGGTGTTTCTCTGCTATTCTTGAACAATTTCTTGAATTATGGACTCTCTTATTTTACACCTGGTCTCCTTGTATGTCTAGAAGCTCTATCTTTTGATCTAGAATTTGATGTAAACACTGAACCTTAAAAATTTTCTGTGCCTGTTTCTTTCTTCTAATATATTTTTCTGTTGGTTGTAATTTTGAAAACTTGATCTAATATAGGCCAAATTTACATTGTTTGTCAATGTTATTTAACGTTCACAGTGGGATTACTTTGTGATATTTGAGTATGTTCTAAAGTGGTCCGTTCCTAAATTTCCTTAGCCAGCTACTATTATTAAATTATAAATTGAAACTTAATTTTGTGTTGCTCTTATTGTTGAAATGAATAACTAAGAGGTCAGAACTGAATCAGAGCTATTTACCAGCAACAAGTATTGGGTCTGCTGTAGGCTAATAATCATAAAATTGGTTATGTTATGAAGTGATGTACACCCTCTCTTCTTAACTAAAAGTTATGGATTACAACTTCACAACTAATTAAAAATAGAACCAACAATATACATAAATATATGTATAGATATACATATATACATATGTGTGTGTATATATATAATACTAAATTTTGGTCCATAACCTCCCAGATGATTCTGTAGTAGGAGGAATTGCTCCTATAATATGTGTGCCTGGTTATGCTAATAATATTTAAAGTAATTATTATACCGATTTGCATTATTGTAATATGTTCAACGAAAGACACATCAACGAGTAGGCAATCCAATTGAAAGCTGCAGAAGGAAATCAAATAATCCATCAGTATGAGTGCATAAGAAAGTATTTTAGTTAAGAGCACACTAAGACTTACCGTTGAGATACAGGCATATACATGTTTCTCAATCTTTCTTTTATGTTATTAGGGGCTATTCTTTCATGCTCTTGTATTTTATTTTTGGTTTTCTGTTCAGGATTTTGAACTCGTGAGCCATTTTGTGTAAACCCTTGCCCACTCACAGACTATATTATTGACACTACAGAATCACTTCTTTTACTGATAGCCATCCTTTATGCAGCTTGATGTTTGGACCAGATATATGTGGCCCGCAGACGAAAAAACTCCATGTTATTCTTTCCTTACCAGGGTCAGAATTATCCCATAAAGAAAGAGTTACAATGTGAAACAGACAAGTTGACCCATTTCTACACGTTTATTTTAAGGCCAGATGCAACTTACAGTGTCCTCATTGATAATCGGGAAAGGGAGACTGGAAGCATGTACACAGACTGGGATATCCTCCCTCCGCCGAAAATCAAAGATACCAAGGCAAAAAAGGTATTATGCATCATTTAGGAGTTAAATTTCTGAATTAGTCTTGGAAGAAAATGTGTGGGTTTAAGTTTTGGTCTATCTATCTGTTTAATGGCAATATGGATCAATTTGCAATTGGCAGATTTATATTAGTATATGTATCATATAGAGGAATCTATTGACTTCCCTTGTTTTCAGCCAGCAGACTGGGATGATAGAGAATACATTGATGATCCAAATGCTGTTAAACCAGAGGTATGAAAGCACTGGTCACTACTTCATTTTTTAAAAACTGATATAAATTATTAAATAAGTTTCACAAACTTAATAACTGCCCTCATGCTGCAGGGTTATGATAATATTCCAGCTGAGATACCTGATCCAAAGGCTAAAAAGGTTTGTTGGTTGTTCTAGAACTTATTCCTGTATAGAGGCTTAAAACTACCCACCCTAGTTTATTTTCCACTTTTCCCTTTTCCTGTTTAATTCTTCATAGTTTTATATTTCTAAAAAGGTTCCGTTTTTTTTCTTTTCTTGGTTTTTATCTTACCACCTCATAAGACTGTTCTTTATTTTATCATGCTCTGAGCATGAAAATCTTTTTATACATGCACAAGACATGGACAGGCATGCACATACATATTACTTTTACTTGTACTATTGGTCTTTATGAAGACTGAATGATTTTGTTGACAACCGAAAGAGTCTTCATAGTGTTGATGTGAACAAAGAATAAAAATAGTTCTTCAGCAGGCCATGACCCTGTGTTGTGTTTCTTGAATAGCCGGCTGACTGGGATGATGAAGACGATGGTGTATGGAGACCACCAAAAGTTCCAAATCCAGCCTACAGAGGACCATGGAAGCGCAAGGTGCTCCAAAGCTTCCAATATAATGTCATAGTCCAAATTATGATGCATCATTGTAAAAAATTCTGAATTTTTATCTTCTCTGCTACAGAAAATTAAGAATCCTAACTATAAAGGGAAGTGGAAGATTCCATGGATTGATAACCCAGGTATGTATTAATTAGCGGAATCTATTTACTCCTGTAACACAATTCTGTTCTGAAAGTCGCAGTACAGTGGTTGGAAATGGCAAGTCTATAGACATGACTTGTTTTTAGGTTTATAGAACAAGTTGAATAGCAGATGATTGTCTTCAGCTTCTGAAGCACGTAGTCCCATTCTTCTAAATTTTAACGTTTTCATGATTCACTTACAGTCCACTTCTACATGCTGATTCAACCATTTGTTTGAACCTGTCATTGTTCCTGCTGAACCTATGGTATGGTTTAAATACACTTCTTGTTTATTTTATGCAGAGTTTGAAGATGACCCAGAGCTTTATGTGTTGAAGCCAATAAAATATGTAGGCATTGAAGTTTGGCAGGTAAGACGAGAGGTTGCATATTTTCCTACCTAAAGCTCTATTATATGATGCTTTGATTTAGCATCCGTAATGATAGTATAAAGCATATGTACAGGCTCTCACTCAGTCCCAGATTGTTGCACATTTTGTTATTGGGGGGTTCAATCTCAAGTTGCTGTGTTAAAATTTCAGAATCGAGAAAAACTAACCACATGATTGTTAATCAACTTATCTACTGCCTCTGTGCAAGTTTATGCTGATACTTCACTATTTGCTTGTATTTTAAGACGAGCTGAAGACACATTTATGTACTATGAATTTACATGTTTTTAATATAGTTGAAAATATAACGTATATAAATATTCCTAGAAATTAAAAACTTGTGAATTTTTTTTAATGCATTTAATACATTAATCTGTTTTAAGCACACATGAGATGCGTTCAAAAGTAAAGTGTACAAACTTAGACAGGGAGTACATCACTTGGACACGAGGATTGTTATCTTCCAGAAGTTGGTCTATTTGGAAGATTCCGTATTAGAGATGAAGTTCATAGTGTTTGGACTAATAAAAAGTTATTTTATTCTCCGATTATATTTTTATTTATTTTGTAACTTTATGCGTTAAGATTGGTCAGAGCCTATTGCTGGAAGTGACTTTCTTGTCTCAGTTGTCTGTTTACTTGCCTAGGAAAAGAATTTAATAGCTTCATGATTCAATTCATTTCAGGTAAAGGCTGGTTCGGTGTTTGATAACATTCTCATCTGTGATGACCCACAGTACGCAAAACAAGTTGTGGAAGAAATATGGGCCCAGAATAGGGAGGTAAGCCAGCGCTCCTCCAACATTCTTTAATAATATCTCAGCGGCTAGACTTCACATTTTTTCTTGTGAATAATACAGGTTGAAAGGGAAATGTTTGAGGAGGCAGAGAAAATAAGAAGAGCTAAAGAAGAAGAGGTGATTGATAAGTAGACATCAGCCAATGAATTTTTATTGCTCAATATGATAATTCTTCCCATAAGTTTCTCTTTCCTAGTATTCTCCAAGTGATTCAAATAATGATTATAGGATGTTAAAAGAAAAGGCAAGGACAGTGATAAGAAAAAGCATGACCGTGGAAGGCGACATAGAAGGGTATTGTTCCTATACATCATCCCTGTCTATCCTTTTTATGAGCTGTAGTCCATTTATGTCCTTTCTGCCTAATATTCTTTTATTTAAATATTATCATCTAATTTTTTAAAAAAAATAAAATAAAATAACCTACTAGTGGAAACTAACTGACAATCTCTCTCTTGCAGCACGATCCGGAGGATTACATGGATGATTATCATGTAAGTAGTAAAATCTGTCTTTCTTTCCCATTGTCTGCTTAGTATTTAAAGACACAAGATAATTATAACACACACAACACTTTGAAAGGGGAAGGGGGAGGGGTGGATATCTGAAGAAGTTCTACTTATCTGTTGCTCAATCTGTTAAATTAAAAGTCCGGTCCCTTTCCGTAAAAATGTAGCGATTGAGCCCAAGTGCTGACATATTTATAGGTAATAAGTACTGGATCCCATTCTCTGTTGGACTCAACACAACATTGAAGGGCTTAATTCTAAGAATCATCTAAGTGGTAGTTTGTTCTTTTTTTCCTTCTTTCTTATATACTCTTCATATTTTTGGCATGAAAAAAGATAATAAATTTGCAAAAAAGTAATTGACGAACAAAGATGCAATGCTATTTTCCCTCGAGCTTTTCAAACGTAGTTACTTGTACTTAAAAGACCCTATAATCTGATGTACATGTTTATGCTTTTTATTGATGAACTAAGGGGGAAAGAGAAAGGTGACTGAACATATTTCCTGTTTATCATGTCCAGAAAATGCAAAAAAAAAAAAAAAGAAAAGAAAGAAAAGAAAAGAAATTCAGAGTGTCCTAGACATATTGTTTACCTAACTCAATGGCTTGGGATTGTTCTTTGTCATTGCAGGATGAGCTGTGAGCTCGTTTAGGTATTATCAGTTTTGAATGTACTTGCTTGAGACTGACAAGCTTCAAGTATTGCTAACATTATAGCTCATCTTGATTAGTTCTATTTGTACAATAAAATTTAGTGACTTCAAAAAACTTCGCCTAATATCAATGTGATGATCAAACCATTAAGGTTCAGTGGGCTGTGGTTATTATAATATCATGTATGATTTGTAATAATATTTTAATATGTCCAATAATATTTATTTTGGATGGGATGATTATGTGGTAATTACATTTGAGTAATTGTTTTATTAGCACTGAATGAATGACCAATTTAGCCAATCAGTGCGTTTGTTTCTGAAAAAAATCGTTTGAATGGCTGAATCGGTTAGCCATTCAGACGATTTGGGCTGAATGGCTAAGTGGTGTTTGATAAAAACTGAATAAATTTGAATCTGAATGAGCTGAATTTGAATGAAAAAGTTGTTTGATAATTGAATCAGTGCGTTTGCTTTTTTTTTTTTATTGATTTGGTTGAATGTGGTTATTTTTTGCTTGGTCTGATTGAGTTTTTATTTTTGGTTTACTTGATTTTCTTCAATTGAAAATGGGATTATTTTTGTTAAGTAGTTTCTGTCTTTTATTGTGATAGTTTACAATGATTTTGTCTTATTTTATAATGGGAAATGAAAAATAGAAAATGATTATAAACCTTTAGCAGCCCCTCGTTTCTAGTTGTTATAATAACTTTACATCTCTGCATCTGACAATGGATCCTGTATAATTTTTGGCGTCCTAAGTATAAATTTTGGATTGTTTGTTTATCTTATTTCAAGTTAAATTTATTTGAAACTTATAAAAAGATACCAAAACTAGTTTTATGCTTTAAAATTAATTCATGGTTTTGTTTGAATATAAAAAATAAATTTGGTTTGAGACTTTGAGCATTTGAGAAATAATTCAAATTTAAGTATGACAAGCAGCCAAAGTAAGTTTCTAAATTGTATATAAATATTTTTTATTTGAAATTTCTTTTTTAGTTTGGATTATGAATATTTATTGCAATTTGTAAATATTATTATGATTACATAATATTTTGTTTAGTTCAAGCTTTTTTTTTATTTAACTTAAACAAAAAAATTAATTAAAATCTGCCCCTGCTATAAAAAATTTCTGGATCCGCCCCTTCTCCCGCATGTGTCAACAGTAATAGGGCATGAAATGAACTTATCATAAAGTTCACTTCATACTAACGAGATCCCATAAATAGATAAAAAATTGATATTTTCACATAATTTTTTGATATTTTTACATGAAAAGTGTCGCTATAGATATATTGCGACGATTTAGAATTTATAATGATAATTTTTATTTGAAAATATCAAAAAATCATGTAAAAATATCATATTACAAATAGATAACATTTAGTATGACATAAAATTGAAAACCTTATTTAAAAAATCGTTCAAAATGGCGAAACTTAAATTAATAAGAGATACATTTGTAAATGTCGTGGGATTAACAAATAGAAAATTAAATATACATATTTATAAATATATCACGTATACTTTAAATAATCTGATGTAAAATAATTTAAAATAAAATATGAGAATTTATATTTTCACAAGTAAATTTTATAATTTCACAAGACTCTCCGAACATAAATAGTAAATACCATTCACATTCATGTAAATAAGATTTTGTTTTAATATCAAAATTTTCTTATAAAAAATAACAACTCTCTAAATTATCTACTCTGTCAAACTTAATGTTATTTTCTCCTATTTATTATTATTTTTTGTATTCCATTTATTACTGAACTAACAATAGGCCAGACAAACGCCAATAGCAATATGGAGAGCGTGTGTTATATATAGTGTTTTCAATTATCTCTATTTGAATTTCATCTGAGAGAGCCATAGAACCTTAATCGAAGCCGTTGAAATTGGACCAGATCCTACGGCCATATTTTGAAAAGAATAAGACCGCTAGGCTTTAAAAGGCATGTGTTATATAACTTATATACAGTATTTCAATTTCAATTCTCTGTATTTGAATTTCATCTGAGAGAGCAAAATAGAGATCATAGTAACGGCTACTTACAGAGGCGGATGAACGAAAGGAGTTCTTGCGCTGATTCAATGTGTTTTGTAATTGATTCAAGACCAATGTTCGATAAATCAGAGGTTCGGTTTTAATTGTGCTCTAGGGTTCTTTTAATTCAATTAGATGTTTTCTTGTGTTGGATCTTCAATTTCTTTTGATTATTCTACAATTACGTCTTCTTCATCCATACCGTGTTCTGTAAACCCTAGTATTTGGCGTTTATTGATTCTTAATTTTGATTTCAAGAGAAAGTAATTCATTTTGATATTTTCTTCTGTGTGGAGTTTGTTCGGTTTCTCTTGCGTTCTAGGGTTCTCTAAATTCTTTTACATCTTTTGTATTTATTGTTTATAGTGATTATTGGGGTTTCTCTTTCTTTTGATTATCCTACACTTGCATATTTTCTATTCTACACTTACATGTATTCTATTCATGTGTGTTCAGTAAACCCTATTTTTTGGTGTATATTGATGCTTAAATTTTGATATCAAGAGACAGCAATTCATTTCAATTTTTTCTTCTCTGTGGAGTTAGTTTAATTATTATCTGGTTGTGTTCTATTACATATTTTTTAATTTAATTCTTGTAATGATTGTCCTATTGGGTCTTTGATTTCTTTTGATTATTCTACAATTACATCTTCTCTCTGTCCGTGTTGTGTTTTGTAAATTGGTGTATACTGATGCTTAAAATTTTGATATCAAGAGAAAGTAATTCATTTGAATATTTTCTTTTCTGTGGAGTTTGTTTTATTACTATCTGGTTTTATCTTGGTTTTGATTTGCCGGTTCATTACAAGGGTTATTTTATTCAATCCATGTTGTGTTCTTTGAGTTTTTCCTTTTCTGTGGAGTACATAGAATTTTCATATATTGGTTTTTATTTGTGGGGCTCCTTCTTTGGGTTTTTAATTTAAGTAACATGATGTGTTACTTAAATTCTTGTTTTGCTGGATTGATAATTTTTGATATTCAAAATAAAGCGAATTTTTTTCCTGATCACATGGTTTACTCTCTCTTCTAGAGCCTTGCACTTAATAGTTGTTAGAATGGCTTTGCAGTCCCTTTGTTGCTACCCGTCCTCATATTTATTTTTCTTTGCTAATGAAGTCAGATCAGTCTGTATTACTTATATTTTCTTTGTTTCCTGTATTTCCAGGACAAATACCCGGGAGGAATTCAGTTCAGCTAGTCCTACTTCAAACGCAAAATTAAATGCAGCTGCTCGGGCTCCACGATCAGGAGATCGGTTTGTTCCTAAGGTTGTCCCCAGTGATTCAAAGGGCAACTGCTGGTAGTGATTGGGAGCTTTTTCATTGTACAAGCAAAAATCCGGCTGCTGTGGGGCTAACAATCAGAAACGCTAGTCATAGACCTCAGAAGATGTCCCGTACAGCAAGAAGAACAAATTTCGTCCCCTTTGTTTCAAGTAATGATGAAACCTTTTCTTTAGATACCAAATCTGATGTTGCGGGTAACGAAAATGGATCAGGATTTCCAAGGCGCTTGTCTGGAAATTCTCCTCAGCTGGTTAAATTAAAAGGGGATCATTTCCCATCGACTGCATTATCAGAAAGTGAGGAGTCTGGGGCAGCTGAAGTTAAGTCTAATGATAAGGGCAAGAAGTCTGATGAGATAGATGATAAATCTGGGCTGAATGCTCAAAAAGTATCAACTCTTGTCCTGCCACCAAGGAAGAATAAAGTGGCTAGTGGGGATGACCTTGGAGATGGCATTCGAAGGCAAGGGAGGACTGGATGAGGTTCGACTTCCACAAGGTCTCTCATACCAGTGACCATTGAAAAGCATGGAAATATGGGAACTGCAAAGCAGCTTAGAACTGATAAACTTGGTTTTGATAAGATAGAGAGGTTGGAATATTTTTTTCCCTTCCCATCTTTTTGGGTCTTTCAATAGGTGTCCTCTTATTTTGTTCTCATGAACTTGGTTTGTACTGATTAAGATCTTATAATTTTATGGAATATTCACAGCAAAACAGGTAGACCACCAACTAGGAAACTCGAGGACCGCAAGGCTGCTTGTACACGTCAGAAGCATACTACAGTAAATACTGCAGTGGATTTTCCTGGTACTTGCACTTCAATACTACTAATATTGTCTTTGTGATTATTTGTTTTTCTTGATCTTTGATCACTATTGTTATTTTTTCTTAGTACTGTTCTCTCTGAGATTATATTAATTTACTTTTGAAGATTAAGTCATGTGTGTTACTGATTTATATCACTATTATTGTAGCTTATGCCTTTTCAAGCTCATTTTGGAGACAGATAGAGCCATTATTTGGTTTTATTTCTGATGTTGACGTGGCCTTTTTAAAGCAGCAGGTGAAGTTCTTTATTTTTTTTCTTTAGTTCATTGCAAAAAATAATAACTTGCACATACATTCGAAATATATTAGCGAGTCTTATTGTAAATTTTCTAAAATTATTATGAATTATTATTCAATATCATTAATTTATGTTGGTATGAGTATATCCATATGAGAGCAAAATCTGGGAAGCGGGCTAGTACACAAAATGCATCACTTTACATATTTTTATGCCATTTCAAGTGAGAGAGGAGGTTTTCATATGACAGGTAGTGTGGCAGGATGTACATTGTTGGAATTATTCCTCAACAAAGTAAGCCTTTAAGTTACCAAAATGTATCCTGAATGATAATTAAAAAGATAACGAGAAGATGCAACAAGGAATATCACAAACACAAGGAATACATTCTCACACAAGATATAAAACAACAATGACAATAAGGACAATTATAGATAAAATGATCTCAAGTTCTTAACTCCAGATACATTCCATAAACACAAGGAATACATAAGAATGTCACCAAGGAAAAAGATTATACATGACTGAAGTGAAATTATTGAAATAAGTGAAGAGGAAAATATTGGTCAATTCCTTTATTATGAAGGGATTGAATATCACATGTGTAACACGTATGATGTTCATTTCTACTCATCTTTTGCCTTAACCATGCTATTCCCGAAACTTGAACTTAGCATACAAAGAGACTTTGCGGCAGCAGTTATGATGCATGATCCTAGGAAAATGAGTCTTCTGCATGATGGAACAGTTGTCCCGAGAAAAGTTCTTGGTGCTGTTCCTCATGATGTTGGAATGGTAGATCCATGGTTTGAAGTAAACTATTATAACCTTTATAACACGGATACGTGGAAAGATTTGAATCCAAAATTTGTTTTGCAAGTCTATAGGGATGTGGTTGCAACAGGTGATAAAAAGTTTGCAAAAGCTGTTTGGCCAGCTGTTTATATTGCAATGGCCTATATGGAGCAGTTTGATAAGGATGGGGATGGGATGATAGAAAATGATGGATTTCCTGATCAGACGTATGATACATGGTCTGCCTCTGGTGTGAGTGCATATTGTGGTGGGCTGTGGGTAGCAGCGTTGCAGGGTACTTCAGCTATGGCATGTGAAGTGGGCGATAAGGGTTCTGAGGATTACTTTTGGTTTAAGTTTCAGAAAGCAAAGAAAGTATACGAGAAGCTCTGGAATGGCTCGTACTTTAACTATGACAACAGTGGTAGTAGTACTAGTTCATCCATTCAAGCGGATCAGTTGGCGGGACAATGGTATGTTCAAGTGAAAGTAAATTCTTTAATATTTCTTGATAACTGATTCCAGATTATTCTGTTGAACTGTAAACGAAATTAAGGCAATTAAATAACTTTATATCTATATGTAGGTATGCTCGAGCATGTGGTCTTTTACCAATTGTTGATGAAGAAAAAGCAAAATCTGCACTTGAGAAGGTGTATAACTTCAATGTCCTAAAGGTGAATGATGGGAAACTGGGGGCTTTAAATGGAATGCTGCCCAATGGAGAACCTGACATGTCATCTATGCAGTCAAGAGAAATATGGGGAGGAGTTACATATGCTCTTGGTGCAACTATGATTCAAGAAGAGATGCTGGAAACGGGGTTTCAAACTGCACGCGGAGTCTATGAAACTGTTTGGTCTAAAGAAGGACTCGGGTGAGTCAAAATTTTCTTTTCTTTTCGTCTTACAAATGGGAATCACTTAGTCCGAAAGCTTAAAAAGGAAAGATGGCCAAGCCAACACAATAAAGCTAGAAACTTATATATAGGTGTTACACTCTTAAAAGTTTGCTTAGTTTGGATTAGAAATTTAGGAAAAAATGTATTTCTCCCCCATTTTCCTTAAATTTGGCGAGTAATACTCGGTTTAAATATGTTTTGGAGAATTCAGAAAATTTAGACTTGGATTGAGCATCCTAGTTACTGAAATTCTTTTTATTTCAATCTGAAAATGCAAGACTTATATCACATGTGATACCCGCTAGTGGAAGATCCTATAGTGAACTGGAGCATAATCAATCAGATAAGGACATTTTGTCCAGGCCAGACATGTGGATTACATCTGGCATTGATCATTCCCAGAATGGCTTTCTTTCAGATCAAGCAGTATAACAAAATGTCCATAAATGAAAGAAAGTATTGGATTTTTCCCAGTTCTATACAGACATTCTTTTTTTTCTTCTTTAAGTGGCATGGTTCATGGTTCAGACTTTTTTAGCAGGTATGAAAAGCCTTAATATTTTTATTTGATTGCTTCCTTTTTTGTTCAGCCTGATTTAGCACAAACAGGGGATGAAGAAATTAGTCGAGATATCTGTAGACTAGAAGAAAATTACCATGAGCAGGTAGGTAACATTTGATTGCAATATTGCATATCGAAAATCTTTCATGTCAAACTGGTAAAGCAAAGAACTAGATTTGACCAGGCTAATATAACCAAATTAAGCAACATTCAAAGAAGTGTTTGACCTTTTGGAATTCAAGGTCAATAAAAATTTCAATATTTTTGTTATTTTATTTTTTTCGTTTTTTGTTGTTTATGTGAACAGGTTTGACTAGAGCAACACCAGCTTGTATCGGAACATGGAAGCACCCCTGCACTTGAGTGCTACTTTAAGGTAATGATATCCTTATCATTCTATTAATTTTTAAATTTAATATTTAATATAACTGCAAAAATAGAGAAAAAGAAGGATGGATATAAGAGAGTTATTGGATTTTGAATTTGGAGGTTGGAGATTTGGAGAGAGTTATTGGAAGGTAGGTCTAGGGGTCCAGGTCATAGATTATTATTTCTATAAGTTCTAAATATATATATTTATATAGTATATATATTTATATTTATTATAAATATTTATATATATGAATTAATATACAATAATAGAGTACTCTCACTACTAATTAAGAGTAGCATAAATTATAAACAATAAAAATCAAATTAATAGTACAAAAAAGTCCATCACTACGCAGTTGTTGATCCAAAAAGCAACATCATAAAATAACAGTTTTTTAAGTATTCAAAAAAGCAACAACATAAAACAACAGGTATTTTCAAATATTTCAAAAAGCAACAACATAAAATAACAGGTATTTTCAAGCATTCCAAAAATCAACTACACAAAGTAACAGGTGATTGATTGCAAACAAATGTTGCTATTTCTATTATGGATTCGTTTATGGTTGTGTATTGGTTGTTTAACATATAAGCAAAGTGTGGTTAGACATTGGTTTGAAATAGAATAATTATTTTTGTCGGTTCAGAATGATTGTGTTGTGTTGATTGTGGTTACCTATAATAATCATTACTTAGTAAGAATTGTGGATGAGGTTTTATGTATTTAATTTGTCTGTCTCAATATGGTTGTGTTGAATGAAGATTTTGTAATGTAAAATTCACTTTTAATGTAAGGAGCACATTGTTCATGGGATGGTTAAGTGAAAATTTTGAAATGTAGAATTCACTATTAATGTAAGATGAAGATTGGAAGTATATAGAGATTCGATTGGACGATTCCGAAAATCATACTAATAAATTCATCTTTGCACTACGACCAAAGATATTCATTAACAATTCATCTTTGCACTACAAGCCAAAGACATACAACTGTATTATAGAAGAGTCAAGTAAAGCATGATATCTACTATCTTCTATGAATTAAAAGTGTATTATCAATATATTATCATTGAGACTCAACTTAATAAATAATTCATATAATTGAATCATCCATGCACTACAACCAAGGATATATTTGTAAGCATGAAAATCTTTTTGCACCAAAGGTATTACTACTAAAAGTAGAATTTGTCCTTTTGTGCTTTTGACTGAATGATATATAGTATTGATGCAAATGTATTAACTTTTTGGGAATTTTTTTGTAGGTTATTATACTGATTTTTGCAAGATTGCTCAATTTAAAAAGTATTCACTTCCAATGGGACATGAGGTACTACTAGTCTTATTAGTTCTTTTTTTACACTTATGTGTTTAAACAGAGTAAATAGGTTTGGAAAGAACAACACCAGCAGCTTGTACTGGAACATGGAAGCACCGCTCCACTTTACTCTCCAACCTTAAGGTAAAAATATTTTATCATTTTATTAATTTTTAAATTTAATATTTGATATAACTGCAAAAATAGAGAAAAAGAAGAGTGGATGTAAGAGAGTTATTGGGTTTTGAATTTGGAGGATGGAGGTTGGAGATTTGGAGATAGAGGGAAGGGAGGATAGGTCTAGGACTAGGACTAGGTCTAGGTCATAGATTATTTTATATAGGTTCTAAATTTATATATTTATATATTATATATATTTATATTTATTATAAATTATAAATAATAAATATTTATATATATAGATATATATTTATATACAATAGTACTCTAACTACTAATTAAGAGTATCATAAATTATAAACAATAAAAATCAAATTAATAGTACAGAAAAGTCCATCAGTGCGCAGTAGCTGTTGATCGAAAAAGCAACAACATAAAATATTAATTTTTTCAAGTATTTAAAAAACCAGCATCATAAAGGAGCAAGTTGTTTCAAGCATTCCAAAAAGCAACAGCATAAACTAACAGGTATTTTCACGCATTCCAAAAATCAACTACACAAAGTAACAGGTGATTGCAAACAAATGTTGCTATTTCTATTATGGATTCGTTTATGGTTGTGTATTGGTTGTTTAACATATGAGCAAAGTGTGGTTAGACATCGGTTTGAAATACAATAATTATTTTTGTGTGTTCAGAATGAATGTGTTGTGTTGATTGTGATTATTGATTAAAACTACCTATAATAATCATTACTTAGTAATAATTGTGGATGAGGTTTTATGTATTTAATTTGTCTGTTGCAATATGGTTGTGTTGAATGAAGATTTTGTAATGTAAAATTCACTTTTAATTGTTCTTGGGATGGTTAAGTGAAATTTTTGAAATGTAGAATTCACTATTAATGTAAGCTGAAGATTGGAAGTATATAGAGATTCGATTGGACTAAATCGGTTCATTGTTGATATTTGCAAGCATGAAAAGCTTTTTGCACCAAAGGTATTATTACTAAAAGTAGAATTTGTCCTTTCGTGCTTTTGACTGAATGATATATAGTATTGATGCAAATGTATTAACTTTTTGAGAATTTTTTGTAGGTTATTATACTGATTTTTGCAAGATTGCTCAATTCAAAAAGTATTCAGTTCCAATGGGACATGAGGTACTACTTGTCTTTTTAGTTTATTTACACTATGTGTTTAAACTGAGTAAATAGGTTTGGAAAGAACAACACCAGCAGCTTGTACTGGAACATGGAAGCACCGCTCCACTTGACTCTCCTACCTTAAGGTAAAAATATCTTATCATTTTATTAATTTTTAAATTTAATATTTGATATAACTGCAAAAATAGAGAAAAAGAAGGGTGGATGTAAGAGAGTTATTGGGTTTTGAATTTGGAGGATGGAGGTTGGAGATTTGGAGATAGAGGGAAGGGAGGATAGGTCTAGGACTAGGACTAGGTCTAGGTCATAGATTATTTTATATAGGTTCTAAATTTATATATTTATATATTATATATATTTATATTTATTATAAATTATAAATAATAAATATTTATATATATAGATATATATTTATATACAATAGTACTCTAACTACTAATTAAGAGTATCATAAATTATAAACAATAAAAATCAAATTAATAGTACAGAAAAGTCCATCAGTGCGCAGTAGCTGTTGATCGAAAAAGCAACAACATAAAATATTAATTTTTTCAAGTATTTAAAAAACCAGCAGCATAAAGGAGCAAGTTGTTTCAAGCATTCCAAAAAGCAACAGCATAAACTAACAGGTATTTTCACGCATTCCAAAAATCAACTACACAAAGTAACAGGTGATTGCAAACAAATGTTGCTATTTCTATTATGGATTCGTTTATGGTTGTGTATTGGTTGTTTAACATATGAGGAAAGTGTGGTTAGACATCGGTTTGAAATACAATAATTATTTTTGTGTGTTCAGAATGAATGTGTTGTGTTGATTGTGATTACTGATTAAAACTACCTATAATAATCATTACTTAGTAATAATTGTGGATGAGGTTTTATGTATTTAATTTGTCTGTTTCAATATGGTTGTGTTGAATGAAGATTTTGTAATGTAAAATTCACTTTTAATTGTTCTTGGGATGGTTAAGTGAAATTTTTGAAATGTAGAATTCACTATTAATGTAAGCTGAAGATTGGAAGTATATAGAGATTCGATTGGACTAAATCGGTTCATTGTTGATATTTGCAAGCATGAAAAGCTTTTTGCACCAAAGGTATTATTACTAAAAGTAGAATTTGTCCTTTCGTGCTTTTGACTGAATGATATATAGTATTGATGCAAATGTATTAACTTTTTGGGAATTTTTTGTAGGTTATTATACTGATTTTTGCAAGATTGCTCAATTCAAAAAGTATTCAGTTCCAATGGGACATGAGGTACTACTTGTCTTTTTAGTTTATTTACACTATGTGTTTAAACTGAGTAAATAGGTTTGGAAAGAACAACACCAGCAGCTTGTACTGGAACATGGAAGCACCGCTCCACTTGACTCTCCTACCTTAAGGTAAAAATATCTTATCATTTTATTAATTTTTAAATTTAATATTTGATATAACTGCAAAAATAGAGAAAAAGAAGGGTGGATGTAAGAGAGTTATTGGGTTTTGAATTTGGAGGTTGGATGTTGGAGATTTGGAGATATAGGGAATGGAGGATAGGTCTAGGACTAGGTCTAGGTCATAGATTATTTTATATAAGTTCTAAATTTATATATTTATATATTATATATATTTATATTTATTATAAATATTTATATATATAGATATATATTTATATACAATAGTACTCTAACTACTAATTAAGAGTATCATAAATTATAAACAATAAAAATCAAATTAATAGTACAGAAAAGTCCATCAGTGCGCAGTAGCTGTTGATCGAAAAAGCAACAACATAAAATAATAGTTTTTTCAAGTATTTAAAAAACCAGCAGCATAAAGGAGCAAGTTGTTTCAAGCATTCCAAAATGCAACAACATAAGTAAGAGGTAATATTGTAAATATTTTAAAAAGCAACAGCATAAAGTAACAGGTATTTTCACGCATTCCAAAAATCAACTACACAAAGTAACAGGTGATTGCAAACAAATGTTGCTATTTCTATTATGGATTCGTTTATGGTTGTGTATTGGTTGTTTAACATATGAGGAAAGTGTGGTTAGACATCGGTTTGAAATACAATAATTATTTTTGTGTGTTCAGAATGAATGTGTTGTGTTGATTGTGGTTACTGATTAAAACTACCTATAATAATCATTACTTAGTAATAATTGTGGATGAGGTTTTATGTATTTAATTTGTCTGTTTCAATATGGTTGTGTTGAATGAAGATTTTGTAATGTAAAATTCACTTTTAATTGTTCTTGGGATGGTTAAGTGAAATTTTTGAAATGTAGAATTCACTATTAATGTAAGCTGAAGATTGGAAGTATATAGAGATTCGATTGGACTAAATCGGTTCATTGTTGATATTTGCAAGCATGAAAAGCTTTTTGCACCAAAGGTATTATTACTAAAAGTAGAATTTGTCCTTTCGTGCTTTTGACTGAATGATATATAGTATTGATGCAAATGTATTAACTTTTTGGGAATTTTTTGTAGGTTATTATACTGATTTTTGCAAGATTGCTCAATTCAAAAAGTATTCAGTTCCAATGGGACATGAGGTACTACTTGTCTTTTTAGTTTATTTACACTATGTGTTTAAACTGAGTAAATAGGTTTGGAAAGAACAACACCAGCAGCTTGTACTGGAACATGGAAGCACCGCTCCACTTGACTCTCCTACCTTAAGGTAAAAATATCTTATCATTTTATTAATTTTTAAATTTAATATTTGATATAACTGCAAAAATAGAGAAAAAGAAGGGTGGATGTAAGAGAGTTATTGGGTTTTGAATTTGGAGGTTGGAGGTTGGAGATTTGGAGATATAGGGAAGGGAGGATAGGTCTAGGACTAGGTCTAGGTCATAGATTATTTTATATAGGTTCTAAATTTATATATTTATATATTATATATATTTATATTTATTATAAATATTTATATATATAGATATATATTTATATACAATAGTACTCTAACTACTAATTAAGAGTATCATAAATTATAAACAATAAAAATCAAATTAATAGTACAGAAAAGTCCATCAGTGCGCAGTAGCTGTTGATCGAAAAAGCAACAACATAAAATAATAGTTTTTTCAAGTATTTAAAAAACCAGCAGCATAAAGGAGCAAGTTGTTTCAAGCATTCCAAAATGCAACAACATAAAGTAAGAGGTAAATATTTGTAAATATTTTAAAAAGCAACAGCATAAAGTAACAGGTATTTTCACGCATTCCAAAAATCAACTACACAAAGTAACAGGTGATTGCAAACAAATGTTGCTATTTCTATTATGGATTCGTTTATGGTTGTGTATTGGTTGTTTAACATATGAGGAAAGTGTGGTTAGACATCGGTTTGAAATACAATAATTATTTTTGTGTGTTCAGAATGAATGTGTTGTGTTGATTGTGATTACTGATTAAAACTACCTATAATAATCATTACTTAGTAATAATTGTGGATGAGGTTTTATGTATTTAATTTGTCTGTTTCAATATGGTTGTGTTGAATGAAGATTTTGTAATGTAAAATTCACTTTTAATTGTTCTTGGGATGGTTAAGTGAAATTTTTGAAATGTAGAATTCACTATTAATGTAAGCTGAAGATTGGAAGTATATAGAGATTCGATTGGACTAAATCGGTTCATTGTTGATATTTGCAAGCATGAAAAGCTTTTTGCACCAAAGGTATTATTACTAAAAGTAGAATTTGTCCTTTCGTGCTTTTGACTGAATGATATATAGTATTGATGCAAATGTATTAACTTTTTGGGAATTTTTTGTAGGTTATTATACTGATTTTTGCAAGATTGCTCAATTCAAAAAGTATTCAGTTCCAATGGGACATGAGGTACTACTTGTCTTTTTAGTTTATTTACACTATGTGTTTAAACTGAGTAAATAGGTTTGGAAAGAACAACACCAGCAGCTTGTACTGGAACATGGAAGCACCGCTCCACTTGACTCTCCTACCTTAAGGTAAAAATATCTTATCATTTTATTAATTTTTAAATTTAATATTTGATATAACTGCAAAAATAGAGAAAAAGAAGGGTGGATGTAAGAGAGTTATTGGGTTTTGAATTTGGAGGTTGGATGTTGGAGATTTGGAGATATAGGGAATGGAGGATAGGTCTAGGACTAGGTCTAGGTCATAGATTATTTTATATAGGTTCTAAATTTATATATTTATATATTATATATATTTATATTTATTATAAATATTTATATATATAGATATATATTTATATACAATAGTACTCTAACTACTAATTAAGAGTATCATAAATTATAAACAATAAAAATCAAATTAATAGTACAGAAAAGTCCATCAGTGCGCAGTAGCTGTTGATCGAAAAAGCAACAACATAAAATAATAGTTTTTTCAAGTATTTAAAAAACCAGCAGCATAAAGGAGCAAGTTGTTTCAAGCATTCCAAAATGCAACAACATAAAGTATGAGGTAAATATTTGTAAATATTTTAAAAAGCAACAGCATAAAGTAACAGGTATTTTCACGCATTCCAAAAATCAACTACACAAAGTAACAGGCGATTGCAAACAAATGTTGCTATTTCTATTATGGATTCGTTTATGGTTGTGTATTGGTTGTTTAACATATGAGGAAAGTGTGGTTAGACATCGGTTTGAAATACAATAATTGTTTTTGTGTGTTCAGAATGAATGTGTTGTGTTGATTGTGGTTACTGATTAAAACTACCTATAATAATCATTACTTAGTAATAATTGTGGATGAGGTTTTATGTATTTAATTTGTCTGTTTCAATATGGTTGTGTTGAATGAAGATTTTGTAATGTAAAATTCACTTTTAATTGTTCTTGGGATGGTTAAGTGAAATTTTTGAAATGTAGAATTCACTATTAATGTAAGCTGAAGATTGGAAGTATATAGAGATTCGATTGGACTAAATCGGTTCATTGTTGATATTTGCAAGCATGAAAAGCTTTTTGCACCAAAGGTATTATTACTAAAAGTAGAATTTGTCCTTTCGTGCTTTTGACTGAATGATATATAGTATTGATGCAAATGTATTAACTTTTTGGGAATTTTTTGTAGGTTATTATACTGATTTTTGCAAGATTGCTCAATTCAAAAAGTATTCAGTTCCAATGGGACATGAGGTACTACTTGTCTTTTTAGTTTATTTACACTATGTGTTTAAACTGAGTAAATAGGTTTGGAAAGAACAACACCAGCAGCTTGTACTGGAACATGGAAGCAACGCTCCACTTGACTCTCCTACCTTAAGGTAAAAATATCTTATCATTTTATTAATTTTTAAATTTAATATTTGATATAACTGCAAAAATAGAGAAAAAGAAGGGTGGATGTAAGAGAGTTATTGGGTTTTGAATTTGGAGGTTGGAGGTTGGAGATTTGGAGATATAGGGAAGGGAGGATAGGTCTAGGACTAGGTCTAGGTCATAGATTATTTTATATAGGTTCTAAATTTATATATTTATATATTATATATATTTATATTTATTATAAATATTTATATATATAGATATATATTTATATACAATAGTACTCTAACTACTAAGTAAGAGTATCATAAATTATAAACAATAAAAATCAAATTAATAGTACAGAAAAGTCCATCAGTGCGCAGTAGCTGTTGATCGAAAAAGCAACAACATAAAATAATAGTTTTTTCAAGTATTTAAAAAACCAGCAGCATAAAGGAGCAAGTTGTTTCAAGCATTCCAAAATGCAACAACATAAAGTATGAGGTAAATATTTGTAAATATTTTAAAAAGCAACAGCATAAAGTAACAGGTATTTTCACGCATTCCAAAAATCAACTACACAAAGTAACAGGCGATTGCAAACAAATGTTGCTATTTCTATTATGGATTCGTTTATGGTTGTGTATTGGTTGTTTAACATATGAGGAAAGTGTGGTTAGACATCGGTTTGAAATACAATAATTGTTTTTGTGTGTTCAGAATGAATGTGTTGTGTTGATTGTGGTTACTGATTAAAACTACCTATAATAATCATTACTTAGTAATAATTGTGGATGAGGTTTTATGTATTTAATTTGTCTGTTTCAATATGGTTGTGTTGAATGAAGATTTTGTAATGTAAAATTCACTTTTAATTGTTCTTGGGATGGTTAAGTGAAATTTTTGAAATGTAGAATTCACTATTAATGTAAGCTGAAGATTGGAAGTATATAGAGATTCGATTGGACTAAATCGGTTCATTGTTGATATTTGCAAGCATGAAAAGCTTTTTGCACCAAAGGTATTATTACTAAAAGTAGAATTTGTCCTTTCGTGCTTTTGACTGAATGATATATAGTATTGATGCAAATGTATTAACTTTTTGGGAATTTTTTGTAGGTTATTATACTGATTTTTGCAAGATTGCTCAATTCAAAAAGTATTCAGTTCCAATGGGACATGAGGTACTACTTGTCTTTTTAGTTTATTTACACTATGTGTTTAAACTGAGTAAATAGGTTTGGAAAGAACAACACCAGCAGCTTGTACTGGAACATGGAAGCAACGCTCCACTTGACTCTCCTACCTTAAGGTAAAAATATCTTATCATTTTATTAATTTTTAAATTTAATATTTGATATAACTGCAAAAATAGAGAAAAAGAAGGGTGGATGTAAGAGAGTTATTGGGTTTTGAATTTGGAGGTTGGAGGTTGGAGATTTGGAGATATAGGGAAGGGAGGATAGGTCTAGGACTAGGTCTAGGTCATAGATTATTTTATATAGGTTCTAAATTTATATATTTATATATTATATATATTTATATTTATTATAAATATTTATATATATAGATATATATTTATATACAATAGTACTCTAACTACTAAGTAAGAGTATCATAAATTATAAACAATAAAAATCAAATTAATAGTACAGAAAAGTCCATCAGTGCGCAGTAGCTGTTGATCGAAAAAGCAACAACATAAAATAATAGTTTTTTCAAGTATTTAAAAAACCAGCAGCATAAAGGAGCAAGTTGTTTCAAGCATTCCAAAATGCAACAACATAACGTAAGAGGTAAATATTTGTAAATATTTTAAAAAGCAACAGCATAAAGTAACAGGTATTTTCACGCATTCCAAAAATCAACTACACAAAGTAACAGGCGATTGCAAACAAATGTTGCTATTTCTATTATGGATTCGTTTATGGTTGTGTATTGGTTGTTTAACATATGAGGAAAGTGTGGTTAGACATCGGTTTGAAATACAATAATTATTTTTGTGTGTTCAGAATGAATGTGTTGTGTTGATTGTGGTTACTGATTAAAACTACCTATAATAATCATTACTTAGTAATAATTGTGGATGAGGTTTTATGTATTTAATTTGTCTGTTTCAATATGGTTGTGTTGAATGAAGATTTTGTAATGTAAAATTCACTTTTAATTGTTCTTGGGATGGTTAAGTTCAATTTTTGAAATGTAGAATTCACTATTAATGTATGCTGAAGATTGGAAGTATATAGAGATTCGATTGGACTAAATCGGTTCATTGTTGATATTTGCAAGCATGAAAAACTTTTTGCACCAAAGGTATTATTACTAAAAGTAGAATTTGTCCTTTCGTGCTTTTGACTGAATGATATATAGTATTGATGCAAATGTATTAACTTTTTGGGAATTTTTTGTAGGTTATTATACTGATTTTTGCAAGATTGCTCAATTCAAAAAGTATTCAGTTCCAATGGGACATGAGGTACTACTTGTCTTTTTAGTTTATTTACACTATGTGTTTAAACTGAGTAAATAGGTTTGGAAAGAACAACACCAGCAGCTTGTACTGGAACATGGAAGCAACGCTCCACTTGACTCTCCTACCTTAAGGTAAAAATATCTTATCATTTTATTAATTTTTAAATTTAATATTTGATATAACTGCAAAAATAGAGAAAAAGAAGGGTGGATGTAAGAGAGTTATTGGGTTTTGAATTTGGAGGTTGGAGGTTGGAGATTTGGAGATATAGGGAAGGGAGGATAGGTCTAGGACTAGGTCTAGGTCATAGATTATTTTATATAGGTTCTAAATTTATATATTTATATATTATATATATTTATATTTATTATAATTATTTATATATATAGATATATATTTATATACAATAGTACTCTAACTACTAATTAAGAGTATCATAAATTATAAACAATAAAAATCAAATTAATAGTACAGAAAAGTCCATCAGTGCAAAGTAGCTGTTGATCGAAAAAGCAACAACATAAAATAATAGTTTTTTCAAGTATTTAAAAAACTAGCAGCATAAAGGAGCAAGTTGTTTCAAGCATTCCAAAATGCAACAACATAAAGTAAGAGGTAAATATTTTAAAAAGCAACAACATAAAGTAACAGGTATTTTCACGCATTCCAAAAATCAACTACACAAAGTAACAGGGGATTGCAAACAAATGTTGCTATTTCTATTATAGATTCGTTTATGGTTGTGTATTGGTTGTTTAACATATGAGAAACGTGTGGTTAGACATCGGTTTGAAATACAATAATTATTTTTGTGTGTTCAGAATGAATGTGTTGTGTTGATTGTGGTTACTGATTAAAACTACCTATAATAATCATTACTTAGTAATAATTGTGGATGACGTTTTATGTATTTAATTTGTCTGTCTCAATATGGTTGGGTTGAATGAAGATTTTGTAATTTAAAATTCACTTGTAATGTAAGGAGCACATTGTTCCTGGGATGGTTAAGTGAAAATTTTGAAATGTACAATTCATTATTAATGTAAGATGAAGATTGGAAGTATATAGAGATTCGATTGAACGGAATCGATTCATTGTTGATATTTGTAAGCATGAAAAGCTTTTTGCACCAAAGGTATTACTACTAAAAGTAGAATTTGTCCTTTTGTGCTTTTGACTGAATGATATATAGTATTGATGCAAATGTATTAATTTTTGGCGAATTTTTTGTAGGTTATTATACTGATTTTTGCAAGATTGCTCAATTTAAAAAGTATTCACTTCCAATGGGACATGAGGTACTACTAGTCTTATTAGTTTTTTTTTACGCTTATGTGTTTAAACTGAGTAAATAGGTTTGGAAAGAACAACACCAGCTTGTACCGGAACATGGAAGCACCGCTCCACTCGACTCTCTTACCATAAGGTAAAAATATCTTATCATTTTATTAATTTTTAAATTTAATATTTGATATAACTGCAAAAATAGATAAAAAGAAGGGTGGATGTAAGAGAGTTATTGGATTTGGAGGTTGGAGGTTTGGAGATAGGGGGAAGGGAGGATAGGTCTAGGACTTGGTCTAGGTCATAGATTATTATTTTTATAGGTTCTAAATTTATATATTTATATATTTATATTTATTATAAATATTTATATATATATATATTTATATTTATATACAATAATAGAGTACTCTAACTACTAATTAAGAGTATCATAAATTATAAACAATAAAAATCAAATTAATAGTGCAGAAAATTCCATTAGTGCGCAGTAGCTGTTGATCCAAAAAGCAACAACTTAAAATAATAGTTTTCAAGCATTCCAAAAATCAACTACATAAAGTAATAGTGATTGCAAACAAATGTTGCTATTTCTTTTATGGATTCGTTTATGGTTGTGTATTGGTTGTTTAACATATGAGCAAAGTGTGGTTAGACATTGATTTGAAAAACAATAATTATTTATGTGTGTTCAGAATGAATGTGTTGTGTTGATTGTGATTACTGATCAAAACTACCAATAATAATCATTAGTTAGTAAGACTTGTGGATGAGGTTTTATGTATTTAATTTGTCTGTTTTAATATGGTTGTGTTGAATGAAGATTTTGTAATGTAAAATTCACTTTTAATTGTTCTTCGGATGGTTAAGTGAAATTTTTGAAATGTAGAATTCACTATTAATGTAAGCTGAAGATTGGAAATATATAGAGATTCGATTGGACTAAATCGGTTCATTGTTGATATTTGCAATCATGAAAAGCTTTTTGCACCAAAGGTATTATTACTAAAAGTAGAATGTCCTTTCGTGCTTTTGACTGAATGATATATAGTATTAATGCAAATGTATTAACTTTTTGGGAATTTTTTTGTAGGTTATTATACTGATTTTTGCAAGATTGCTCAATTTAAAAAGTATTCAGTTCCAATGGGACATGAGGTACTACTTGTCTTTTTAGTTTTTTTTACACTATTTGTTTAAACTGAGTAAATAGGTTTGGAAAGAACAACACCAGCAGCTTGTACTGGAACATGGAAGCACCGCTCCACTTGACTCTCCTACCTTAAGGTAAAAATATCTTATCATTTTATTAATTTTTAAATTTAATATTTGATATAACTGCAAAAATAGAGAAAAAGAAGGGTGGATGTAAGAGAGTTATTGGGTTTTGAATTTGGAGGTTGGAGGTTGGAGATTTGGAGATATAGGGAAGGGAGGATAGGTCTAGGACTAGGTCTAGGTCATAGATTATTTTATATAGGTTCTAAATTTATATATTTATATATTATATATATTTATATTTATTATAAATATTTATATATATAATTATATATTTATATACAATAGTACTCTAACTACTAATTAAGAGTATCATAAATTATAAACAATAAAAATCAAATTAATAGTACAGAAAAGTCCATCAGTGCGCAGTAGCTGTTGATCGAAAAAGCAACAACATAAAATAATAGTTTTTTCAAGTATTTAAAAAACCAGCAGCAACAACATAAAGTAAGAGGTAAATATTTGTAAATATTTTAAAAAGCAACAGCATAAAGTAACAGGTATTTTCACGCATTCCAAAAATCAACTGCCCAAAGTAACAGGTGACTGCAAACAAATGTTGTTATTTCTATTATGGATTCGTTTATGGTTGTGTATTGGTTGTTTAACATATGCGGAAAGTGTGGATAGACATCGGTTTGAAATACAATAATTATTTTTGTGTGTTCAGAATGAATGTGTTGTGTTGATTGTGGTTACTGATTAAAACTACCTATAATAATCATTACTTAGTAATAATTGTGGATGAGGTTTTATGTATTTAATTTGTCTGTTTCAATATGGTTGTGTTGAATGAAGATTTTGTAATGTAAAATTCACTTTTAATTGTTCTTGGGATGGTTAAGTGAAATTTTTGAAATGTAGAATTCACTATTAATGTAAGCTGAAGATTGGAAATATAGAGATTCGATTGGACTAAATCGGTTCATTGTTGATATTTGCAAGCATGAAAAGCTTTTTGCACCAAAGGTATTATTACTAAAAGTAGAATTTGTCCTTTCGTGCTTTTGACTGAATGATATATAGTATTGATGCAAATGTATTAACTTTTTGGGAATTTTTTGTAGGTTATTATACTGATTTTTGCAAGATTGCTCAATTCAAAAAGTATTCACTTCCAATGGGACATGAGGTACTACTAGTCTTATTAGTTTTTTTTTACACTTATGTGTTTAAACTGAGTAAATAGATTTGGAAAGAACAACACCAGCTTGTACCGTAACATGGAAGCACCGCTCCACTCGACTCTCTTACCTTAAGGTAAAAATATCTTATCATTTTATTAATTTTTAAATTTAATATTTGATATAACTGCAAAAATAGATAAAAAGAAGGGTGGATGTAAGAGAGTTATTGGATTTGGAGGTTGGATGTTGGAGATTTGGAGATAGAGGGAAGGGAGGATAGGTCTAGGACTAGGTCTAGGTCATAGATTATTATTTTTATAGGTTCTAAAATTATATATTTATATATTTATATTTATTATAAATATTTATATATATAGATTTATATTTATATACAATAATAGAGTACTCTAACTACTAATTAAGAGTATCATAAATTATAAACAATAATAATCAAATTAATAGTACAGAAAATTCCATTAGTGCGCAGTAGCTGTTGATCCAAAAAGCAACTACATAAAATAATAGTTTTCAAGCATTCCAAAAATCAACTACACAAAGTAATAGTGATTGCAAACAAATGTTGCTATTTCTTTTATGGATTCGTTTATGGTTGTGTATTGGTTGTTTAACATATGAGGAAAGTGTGGTTAGACATCGGTTTGAAATACAATAATTATTTTTGTGTGTTCAGAATGAATGTGTTGTGTTGATTGTGGTTACTGATTAAAACTACCTATAATAATCATTACTTAGTAAGAATTGTGGATGAGGTTTTATGTATTTAATTTGTCTGTCTCAATATGGTTGTGTTGAATGAAGATTTTGTAATGTAAAATTCACTTTTAATTGTTCCTGGGATGGTTAAGTGAAATTTTTGAAATGTAGAATTCACTATTAATGTAAGCTGAAGATTGGAAGTATATAGAGATTCGATTGGACGAAATCGGTTCATTGTTGATATTTGCAAGCATGAAAAGCTTTTTGCACCAAAGGTATTATTACTAAAAGTAGAATTTGTCTTTTCGTGCTTTTGACTGAATGATATATAGTATTGATGCAAATGTATTAACTTTTTGGGAATTTTTTTGTAGGTTATTATACTGATTTTTGCAAGATTGCTCAATTTAAAAAGTATTCAGTTCCAATGGGACATGAGGTACTACTTATCTTTTTAGTTTTTTTACACTATGTGTTTAAACTGAGTAAATAGGTTTGGAAAGAACAACACCAGCTTGTACTGGAACATGGAAGCACCGCTCCACTTGACTCTCCTACCTTAAGGTAAAAATATCTTATCATTTTATTAATTTTTAAATTTAATATTGGATATAACTGCAAAATTAGAGAAAAAGAAGGGTGGATGTAAGAGAGTTATTGGGTTTTGAATTTGGAGGTTGGAGGTTGGAGATTTGGAGATAGAGGGAAGGGAGGATATGTCTAGGACTAGGTCTAGGTCATAGATTATTTTATATAGGTTCTAAATTTTTATATTTATATATTATATATATTTTTATTTATTATAAATATTTATATATATAGAATAGTACTCTAACTACTAATTAAGAGTATCATAAATTATAAACAATAAAAATCAAATTAATAGTACAGAAAAGTCCATCAGTGCGTAGTAGCTATTGATCGAAAAAGCAACAACATAAAATAATAGTTTTTTCAAGTATTTAAAAAACCAGCAGCATAAAGGAGCAAGTTGTTTCAAGCATTCCAAAAAGCAACAACATAAAGTAATAGGTAAATATTTGTAAATATTTTAAAAAGCAACAGCATAAAGTAACAAGTATTTTCACGCATTCCAAAAATCAACTGCATAAAGTAGTAGTGACTGCAAACAAATGTTGCTATTTCTATTATGGATTCGTTTATGATTGTGTATTGGTTGTTAATATGAGCAAAGTGTGGTAAGACATTGGTTTGAAATACAATAATTATTTTTGTGTGTTCAGAATGAATGTGTTGTGTTGATTGTGGTTACTGATTAAAACTACCTATAATAATCATTACTTAGTAAGAATTGTGGATGAGGTTTTATGTATTTAATTTGTCTGTCTCAATATGGTTGTGTTGAATGAAGATTTTGTAATGTAAAATTCACTTTTAATTGTTCCTGGGATGGTTAAGTGAAATTTTTGAAATGTAGAATTCACTATTAATGTAAGATGAAGATTGGAAGTATATAGAGATTCGATTGGACGGAATCGGTTAATTGTTGATATTTGCAAGCATGAAAAACTTTTTGCACCAAAGGTATTATTACTAAAAGTAGAATTTGTCGTTTCGTGCTTTTGACTGAATGATATATAGTATTGATGCAATTGTATTAACTTTTTGGGAATTTTTTGTAGGTTATTATACTGATTTTTGCAAGATTGCTCAATTTAAAAAGTATTCAGTTCCAATGGGACATGAGGTACTACTTGTCTTTTTAGTTTTTTTACACTGTGTTTAAACTGAGTAAATAGGTTTGGAAAGAACAACATCAGCTTGTACTGGAACATGGAAGCACCGCTCCACTTGACTCTCCTACCTTAAGGTAAAATTATCTTATCATTTTATTAATTTTTAAATTTAATATTTGATATAACTGCAAAAATAGAGAAAAAGAAGGGTGGATGTAAGAGAGTTATTGGGTTTTGAATTTGGAGGTTGGAGGTTGGAGATTTGGAGATTGAGGGAAAGGAGGATAGACTAGGTCTAGGTCATAGATTATTATTTATATAGGTTCTAAATTTATATATATTATATATATATATATACATTTATATTTATTATAAATATTTATATATATAGATATATATTTATATACAATAATAGAGTACTCTAACTACTAATTAAGAGTATCAGAAATTATAAACAATAAAAATCAAATTAATAGTACAGAAAAGTCCATCAGTGCGCAGTAGCTGTTGATCCAAAAAGCAACAACATAAAATAATAGTTTTTTCAAGTATTTAAAAAAACCAGCAGCATAAAGCAACAAGTTGTTTCAAGCATTCCAAAAAGCAACAACATAAAGTAATGGGTAAATATTTGTAAATATTTTAAAAAGCAACAGCATAAAGTAACAGGTATTTTCACGCATTCCAAAAATCAACTACATAAAGCAATAGTGATTGCAAACAAATGTTGCTATTTCTATTATGGATTCGTTTATGGTTGTGTATTGGTTGTTTAACATATGAGCAAAGTGTGGTTAGACATTGGTTTGAAATATAATAATTATTTTTGTATGTTCAGAATGAATGTGTTGTGTTGATTGTGGTTAATGATTAAAACTACCTATAATAATCATTACTTAGTAAGAATTGTGGACAAGGTTTTATGTATTTAATTTGTCTATCTCAATATGGTTGTGTTGAATGAAGATTTTGTAATGTAAAATTCACTTTTAATGTAAGGAGCACGTTGTTCCTGGGATGGTTAAGTGAAAATTTTGAAATGTAGAATTCACTATTAATGTAAGCTGAAGATTGGAAGTATATAGAGATTCGATTGGACGGAATCGGTTCATTGTTGATATTTGCAAGCATGAAAAGCTTTTTGCACCAAAGGTATTATTACTAAAAGTAGAATTTGTCTTTTTGTGCTTTTGACTGAATGATATATGGTATTGATGCAAATGTATTAATTTTTGGGAATTTTTTTGTAGGTTATTATACTGATTTTTGCAAGATTGTATTAACTTAGTCTTATTAGTTTTTTTTACACTTATGTGTTTAAACTAAAGTAAATCGGTTTGGAAAGAGCAACATCAGCTTGTACCGGAACATGGAAGCACCGTTCCACTTGACTCTCCTACCTTAAGGTAAAAATATCTTATCATTTTTTTACACATGTGTTTAAATTGAGTAAATAGGTTTGGAAAGAACAACACCAACTTAGAGTTTTTACACGAATATTATTTCATAGACAGTATTCAAACTCAAATTAAGTCCTCATTATATTTATTATCATACTATTTCATAGAATAGTGAAGACTACTATAGCCACAATCTCGGACCGTCACTTTTTTCCACGACTAATCCCGGATACGTTCTCATTTTCTGAAGAGAACAATGAAAGCAAAAGGGTGAGCTTAACTAGCCCAGTAAGAAATATTATGACTAAGATAATGCAGAATAAATTATCGTTAGCCTTCAACTGTGTTAAACTGATAAAATACAATAAATATCAAGTTTAACTGCAACGGAATAAACAATTCATTAGAACAGTCAAGTAGAGCATGATATCTACTATCTTCTATGATTTAAAAAGTTTTTTATCAACTTTATCGCTGAGACTCAACATAATAAATAAATCACATCATCGAATTATCCGTGCACTACGGGCCAAGGATATTTATGTAATCATCAATGGTCATGATCAAATCAACAACTGTCCATCAATGCAATACGGGCCAATGATGACTTTTACCACATTATTTGTAATATTACGGTCATGATTATACCGAATAATCCCTGGTCATAATCATATCAATCAATAATACATCTATACACGTAAGCCACAAATGACCTTTATCACAATATAAGCATGAGGATGATGATATAAGAATTAAATTAAAAGGAAGCAAAGGATAAATTTTTAAAGATTTATAATTTAATTTATCCAAAATTTAATAATGTCCAAATTGTTAACATGATATTGCTTTGTGGAGTAAAATTCAAGAATAACATTGTATCAAAAATGATTTGGACCGAAAAAAAATCAATTTTTTTTGTAATGAATAGTACCTCGGGTGAATAGTAACTCGGTATGAAAAGTACCCCAAATCCTCGGGTGTATAATATTCGAGTGAATAGTAACTGAGTGAATAGTAACCCGTGAATAGTACCCCGGGTGAATACTGGATGAAGCACAAAACTCAAGGATATTCCACTAATTTCAGGAATTATAGAAGCAATACTTACCATAGTAAGTTTAGTTTTAAGAATATGAAAAGAATTAATATACGAAACTGCAAATTGATTTTCACCTGTCATGTGGTAGTCCGCGTAGACAGATCATTTCCATAATTTAATAACAATTGAATACAAAGGGTTATTCACCAGGCATGCGGTAGTCCGCGTAGACAGGTTATTCCAACAGAATAATAAAGAACGGAATAACATAAGAATTTCACCATGCATGCGGTTGTCCACGTAGACATATTCCAACAGAATAATAAAGAATGGAATAACAACCCTTACGAGTATTGAAAAAAATAACTCTTTTCATGAATACGAAAGAAATAATACCCCTTACGAGTATTGAACGAAGATAATATTCCTTACGAATACAAAAAATAATATCATAAGCGAATATGAAATAAATAACACCCATTACCTTAGTAGAAGATTGAATACTGAAGTAGGGTAGTAGCAGAATACTCCTCTTCTTGTTCTCTATAGTTTCACTCTCTATAGGTTCGGTAAATTCGTAAAAAATAATGAAGGAATGAGCTTTTATTTATAGGAAAAAGGATTGAATAGTAATTAATTCATGAACGACCCATATTAATTCACTTTAAACGGACGATCCATATTGATTTAATATTAAAACTTAAAGCAACGGTCCATACTGATTTACTATTAAAACTTTAAACCAGCAATCCATTTTGATTTACTATTATAACTTCAACCAACGGTCTGAAAAATTAGCATATCTCCTCATGGAATAATAAGCCAAACTTATAACAAATACCTCATAATAAACCCCTCCATTTATATCAAAAATTGAATAAATATTTACCCCAAATCACTTATCTTTTAATAAACACATTTTTAATCTATTAACAATTATTCATCATTAATATTATAACTCACAATATTTAACAACCAAATCATTCCTAGGAAAGAGGGGACTTTCCGATAATGATTTCTCTCTATTGGCGCGCAATTAGGTGACCAAACCTCTCCTCGACAGAAATTTATAGACATCGTCAATATTATAAATAATAATATGAATAACTTTGTTGTCTCAATTATTAATTTAGTAATATAAAATATTATGCAGATGATACTGTGACAATAATTGAATCAAATAACGTGAGATTTTATGCAGCAATTACTGTACTAATAATTGAGTATAACTGAGTGGCTTCTTACGTAAGCATCAATAATCAATACCGTGTATTATTGTACACGCGTATTATTGTACTTTTACCACTGGGTATTTCAACAGTTTAACGGTAAAACTTTCGCCGTTATTTTTATAAAAAGATATTTATGTCGTTTTCTAACTCCGACAGTTATTCCGTTGTGGGGTCCACTAATGATGGTGTCGTCGTACGGATATTCCCTGACAAAAAGAATATTCCCCGACCAAATGAATATTCTTCGACACAACGAATATTTTATATCAACTTGCTTACTTTGCAAAATTTTCACATATCACCCTTAACTTTAATCCTTTATCAATTTAACCATTTACTAAATAAAATAATAATTATAAAAAAATTGAATACTTTCATTTCATAAAATTCGGGGTCTTACACAAAACCTTTTCTAATTTTATTTTATAATTCTCTTATTATGTGGTCCATTAGTCACATTTTCACTTAATTATTTAATATAAACTCCACTTTATTTAATAAATCATTACCCTTCTAATTTAATTACTTTTCATTCCCTCACTATTATTACACTTGAATAAATTATTCCATAATAATTTTCATCGGATATTTATTTTATTCCATAAATATTTCAACTAAAATATTCATTTTGTTTGAGAAATATTTTAATAATAATTTCCATCAAATATTTATTTTATTCCATAAATATTTTAACAAAAATATTCATTTTATTTGATAAATATTTTAATAATAATTTCCATCTAATATTTATTTTATTTCATAAATATTTCAACTAAAATATTTATTTTATTTGATAAATATTTTAATAATAATTTCCATCGAATATTTATTTTATTCCATAAATATTTCAACTAAAATATTTATTTTATTTGATAACCCATACTGCGTCAAAACCTTTCTGAGTCGTTGGAAGACCTACCAAAAAATCCATTGTGATATGTTCCCACTTTCCATTCTGGGATTTCTAACAGTTGCAACAACCCACTCGGCCTTTGATATTCTACTTTAACTTTCTAACATGTCAAACACTTGGCCACACAATCAACAACGTCTCTCTTCATATTCGGCCACCAGAAATATTGTCGGAGATCCTAGTACATCTTTGTACTCCCCGGGTGAATCGAATACCGTGAAATTTGAGCCTCGCTCAAAATTTTCTCCTTTACTTCTGATACTTGCGGAACCCAAATTCTTTTTTCGAATCTCAGTAACCCTTCCGTATCGACTTTAAAATTCACTTCACCACCTTCAAATATTCTTTTCCTTATCTTTTCACATTCCTCATCATGAAGCTGTGCTTCCTTAACTCTATCCATCAAAGTTGAACCGGCTCCCAATTAAAACAGTTTTTTGTCTAATTCTTTAGGGTATTTCACCTCCAACTCCAGTTTCGCCATTGCTGAAATTACCTCCTCCTGAGCGGTTAACATAAACAATTTCTCTCTACCCTTTCTGCTTAAGGCGTCGACAACTACATTCGCTTTTTTGTTTTATTAAAAATCTCTCTATTCTCGCTTCAAATATGAATACGATGGCTCTTGTACAACGCTCTTGGCAAGACTAGAAAAACCTAGTTATCTCATCATGTTAAAGCTTCTGAGAAGATGATGAGTCGAATCATATGAGTGACAGCGAATAAAGTCCGCATCATTCTATATCGAATAAGCAAAAGAAACTAATTGATTGTGCAAACCTTCCTTGTAAGCAAATCCCCAGCCCAAACCATACACAAATAACCACCAGAGGCAAGGAAATGGAATCTTCGCTAGCATTTTCCACCCGGTCTTTATTCTTTTGGATGGCCTCGCATCGAGGGGGATACAATTGAATGTCTGGAATTGATACGATAGGAATTGAAGTCCCAACTCTACATTATCTAATGGATCTTTTCGTTCTAATACTTTATCCGAGAGTTATCAGTATTTATCAAATTTATTTCTATATAATGGAACGTTATTGGATTAAATGACAAAGACATTGTTGAGAAAAAGATGGATTTTCCTGGATGAAATGAAAATTGGATTCATGGAACAGGAGAAAGATTCACATTAATTAACAGGAAAGACACGTGGTTATGAAAGAGGGATTAAGTCTCCTTTGGTTTCGATACTAGTACCAGCAGCTTCCCCAACACCACCTTGCCCAAGATCTATTCCATTTCTAGTCGAAGAACCACCAGGTCGATTATTGACTCAGTGACCAGTATAAAGCTAGTTGGAGATATATTTGTCAGGAATAAACATATGAATGATATTCCTATTTACATATGATTTGATTATGATATATATATGAATGAATATGCAAGTATGCTTGCATTAAGAAAAGCTGTAAAGTCCTTTGATAGATAACAGAAATACATGTACAAGGACTTAGAATGAATTGATCAAGAATGTTAGGTTGATCCTACATAAGCAAAACAGCTTTGTAAAGTCCTTGAAAAGAAATGATGTACAAGGACTATAAACATAGAAATATCAAGCATGTTAGGTTGATCTTATGATGTAATAGATAGGCTTGTCTGATCGTCGAGTACTGCACCAGAGATCGTAGTCTGCCAGGAGAGTCAAGGTTAATTCGAGAGCTATCGAGGCAGAATCGTACTCTACAAGATAGTAGATCTCAGAGTTCGTAGACTGCTAGGAGAAACGATGAAGGATCATGGTATACCGAGAAGAGCCTCCTCGAGATTGTAGTGTGCTGAGGAAGTCATGTTCAGAATCGTAGAGACAGCCTGCTTACGAGCCGATCGATCATCTGTCGAAGCCAAGTCAAGGATCGTAGACTACACTCGAGATCGTAGAGTCTACTGATGCTGAAGCCATGTCAAGGATCGTAGACTACACTCTGAGTTCGTAGAGTCTATTGATTACATGCAGAAATCGTAGTCGAGCAAGATCAGATGAAGACAACAAGCACGAGGCAGAAACCGTAGAGTGTCAAGATCTGATCTTGGGATCGTAGTGTCTGCACAGCCGAAGCTGAATCGTAGAGTGCAGAAGTACGACCTCAACAGAAGTGCTCACAATGCATAGGCAGAATCGTAGAGCAAGTACGATTCTCAACTAATGAGCACTCCCAGAATATCCAAAGGAACAAAGCCTCTGGTTGGCACTACAAAGATACATCTCACTTGAAGGGAACCAGAGAGCACTCAACGAATGGCATGCAAGCTAAACAGAAGATCTAAGCACCAACCCAATTAGCATCAAGATTGAGTTGTGAAGCCATTTGAGATGAAGTCTTCTACAAGGAGATCAGAAGAAGACTTCAGTAACTGACTAAGGAAAGTCAGCAAGTGCAGTAGCTGTCAAGAAGACAGAAGACAAACGTCAACATGGTGGCAAGAATGAGAAAGTTTCTAAATACCTAGCAGAAGAGCTTACAGTCATCTTGGAAACCTATCATGTGCAGCCATCATGTATGAAGAGAAAAGATCTTCAACGCAGTCATCAAGGGATCATCCGAAGTGGTTGAGTAACTGAAGAAGCTGAGCATCATGCAACACTTAACTGCACTTCAAGGTTGATCACGCAAAGCTGCTAAGTATGGAAGATGTTCAGAGCATGAAGACATCTTAGCAGCTCAGCACCAACTCTAACAAACCAACAAACAAACAACAAAAGCTAGGGCCTGAGGGGTCCTTGTCCGAATGGACTAAATGAAGCCAGGGCCAGAAGGGTCCTTATCCGGAGGGACTAAACGAAGTCCCAAGCTTGTTGGGCTTGAAGAGTTCCTAGGGAACTAGAGGAGTCCCAAGGCTGCTGGCCTTGAAGAGTTCTTAGTGAACTGAAGTCCCAATGCTACTGGCCTTGAAGAAATCTTAGTGATTCAGGGTGCTGCTATGTATGTTTTAACTGCTTACAACTAAACTAACTCTACGAACAATGTATGTATGATTATAAATATATCAATGAAGGGGATCTTTTACATATTCCGCTGTGCTTGAAAAGATTCTTATGTTTGTTATCTGCTAATGTAATAGAAATACAAAATAAAAGAGAAAAGTATTTGAAATAAAAAGGATCTATTCAACCCCCCCTTCTAGATCTATTGTGCCTATTGGGAACTAACAATACTACTTAGCCTTTTTTTCATATCCACTGAAAACAGAGGAAGTCAACCGAGTTGACTAAGAATCAGTCGTTTACCTTGACTATCAACCAATAAATTTGCCTCTCTATGAGGTAGAGCCAGGAGCAGTAAGTTCACCCTTTACAAAGTTATAATCCCTTTTCGCCAATTCGAGTTACCATTGTTAATCCAAAAGCTTCTGAACCGCACTCAAAGGTAGGGCATTTCCCATTTTTATATGAACTTCTGTACTAGAAACAATGCTATCTCCAATTATAGCCCCTCTAGGATATAAAATTTATCTCTTCTCAACATCCCCATAGTGTATGAGACAAATGTATGCATTTCGAATAGGGTCATATTCTATAAACCATATATATCTTTTTCATTCCGTCGAAAATCGATTTTACGGTATAGACATTTATGACCTCCCATGCGGTAATGATTCCTCTAGCATTACGACCTTAACCACAATGATGTTGTCTATAGCTCAAATTATTTCGTGGATTGGATTTCACTTGAATGTGTGGTACATATATCTTTCAATTTCAATCAAGTAATTCATTCCCCAAAATCAAAAAATTGGGTATGATAATGCCTTTCTTTTAGTCTATAGTAGCCCAACTTCTGGGATCAGCTTTACTCAAGATTTCACACTCGGAAAGGTAGTCTCATAATCTAGTTATCCCCCTATCACCTAGGAGAAGGAACCACTAAATCAAAGTAGCTCGGGCAAAATTTCCCAAAGAAAGGAAATGAAGCACCGATAAACACGACTACAAGCAAACCTGAAAAGAAAGAAAATGATAAAGAGGGCACTGACCTCACTGTAGGAGGGAATCCAAGACTTCGTAGCTCAGGCAGAGGTGAGCGGACCGCCGACGCGAACATAGTGGTCTTTGACCAGGACCAAGAACTAATTCAAATTTCGATATTGACATGTTGGTGGTTTTTAACCATATGCATTTTGCCAGGAAGTTGGCAGGATCATTATGAATTAGGTCGGGGTGGTTAGTGGTTTTGGGATCCCGTAGAAAATGCTTCTTTTATGCCTCAGATATTAGCCACATCTCATATTCATTCAGTAATTCTACCTCTTTTTCATTCTTGGACCTCAATATTCTATATTTCATGCTATTGGCTTACATATTAACATAAAGGCATCCTCCTTAGTTAGCTCATGAATCAATATATAAACTATTGAGCTAAGTGATCGCAAAGTAATTAGGCGGCAGATTGTCATTGCTTTTGCTTGTCGGTCCCTCCCGTTCCCTCCTAGTTCCAATTGCTTTCTGCAACTACCTAACTATCATCTATTGGCTTCCTCTATTCAAATTAAAATAACGAAATAGACATTTTCGAGCATGTACAACCATAGAAGCTGAGACCAAATCAAGGCTCGGGTTGGAAAGTCTTTATTTTATGTGCCAACGTACGCCTATCACCAAATCTGCACGGAGAAGTCATTTATTAGTTGGTTTGCTAATTCATGATTTATACCTCTCTCCGCCGCTATAATTTACTAAATTATATTACTAAAACTAGTTAAGTATTAGTATTTGAATAAAACTAGTTAGTTATAAATTCTAAAATCTTCTATACCAACTAAACTCCATCCTGATTTTAATTAGCTTGTTTCTTTTTAATTTTCTTTTATCATTATATATATATATATCCTAGAAAATCTTGTCAAATAATTACATTCCTCCTTCCCTCTTTCCTCTCTTGTGATACTTAAAATCGTACGAGTCGATTAAGTAATGGAAGAAAAAAGAGGCAATGAAAGTATTAGTACATGAATAACATCACTCTCACTTAAATTTGTGTGTAAATTTTAAGACTAGTATTTATTATTATTTCTTTTAATTCCAACTTTTGTTGTGAACAATTAACGTCTGTTGTTTATCGCACGTCCTTAGTCGTATGAACTTCTAATTATTTTATATCTATTGTCCTATCCCTGATGATAGAGAATATAAAATTCCAACCTTTCCGCACAAACCTCTTCAAATCAAATACTCCCTCTGTTCTAAATTATATGAAATTTATGCACTCATACTATACAAACTGGATAACCTTTGACAATTGAAATTTCAAATGGACACCAAACTTAAAACTGGTTCCTGCCTACCATTTAAAAGCCTCTTACAATAATGAAAATTTTGACATAAACATGATCAATAAATGTGTGGCTAATGTCAGACTCCAAAAGGTAGTAGAAGCACCACAACAAATGGTTTTGAAACCCAATTCATAAACCATAACAAAAATACTTCTTTTGCAGCAAGTTTGAGCTTTGTTAAAACATAAATTTAATATTTTTTTTCATCATTTTACTACCAACAAATAAACAGATTGCAACAATTAATTCCGAAAATATGAAACAAAAGAAGAATTCATATAAAAAAAGATCACCTATAATTGACAAAATCATTGACTCTGAATGTAAGTGCTAGCTTGAATAGTAACTATGATTTTTCCATAGTCACATGAACCTATAAATACATATAAAATTAAAAAATATTAGGATTTATTGTTCACAGATGATATAAAAGCTATATAGGGGGAGATAGATAAATGAATAAAGGAAAAATCGCAATTAAATCATATTAATTTGCCTTCTTCAATGACATAAGTTTTCTTCATATTTAGAGGCTAGAAATGACGAACATTGAATTATAAAGGACAATCTAGACAAATAAAAGCACAAAAAGCAATCATTTGGAAAGAAAAAAAAGAGATAGAAATGGATACTATATGCAAAATATAGAATTTTATAATATATGTGCATGCATAGGGATTTACATGATAATCGCGAGATCGGACTACGAAAAAGAGTCCAAATTCAAATTCGTCCATGGCTTATGTTTCTCTACTTAATTTTTAGGTTAGCAGTCCAGTTGCCTTATAACCAAGCAATTTTTTTTCTAAAAGTCAGAAAGAAAACAAAGTGGGACAAATGCCCAAAATCTATGGCAACAAAATTTATATTAGCAATATTCAATATTGTTAAATCAAATATTACATAATCTATTATTATATATTTCAGCAGTAGGTGTTGTAATTATATCTCACCCCAAACGATTAAATAACATCAGTATCGGCGATTGAATCCATAAACGTAGTCTCCTTGCCCTATCCATGTACCAATGTTAACTCATATCCTACAATTTCAAATTAAATAATGAGTTCAATCAATTGCAGAGAAATACATACCTTGAACATTTGTTAGCAAGGTCCTTCTTATAAGATTATGTTGTTTAGAGTTTTTATCACTACATATGAAAGAAGTAAACTTACAACATATATATATATAAATACCTCCATTCCAATTTTTGGTTGTAGCGCTCATCGTATAGGAAAAGATAAGCATTCACCAAAACCTTTTTCCCTCATATTATCTCTAATTGTCTGGCTCACTTCATCAGCATACTTATAATGTTTAGAAAGTAAGAAAAGTATGCTAATATTTAGCTGATTAAGTTCATACCCAACAGCAATTATTAACAAAATTTATGTTACAGTCAGAATTTATTATGCACAATCCAGCGCAATAGGAGTCAGCAAATCAATAAGTATATATAAATGCTATACATTTTAAAAAAGTAAAAATAAACAATTTACAATGATGTAAAACTATTTAATTTCATGTACAACAATGAATGAGGAAATTATGATAAAAAATAATGGGCATTATATTTTACCTGAATAGGTGAAAAAACAGGTTTCTTAACAATAAGGGCTACAATCAACTCAACCTGTTATCATACAAAAATTCATGTTTTATGGAGTTTTTGTTTACAGTGAAGCACTTTTATTTTAAGGAAAAATAATAATACACTATCGTCCTTCCTTCACTTATATCCCAATTTCCTGAAAACTGTGTAAAACAATTACATAAATCGATTGTACTTTTTCTTAGAATTTAACTAAATAGCTAATAGTAGTACTAAACAATCATGTAAGTTCCTGAAAAGTAATAAATATAGAGATGAAAGTTAAAAACATACAATTCTATTCACGCTGATAAACCCATCCAAAATACTCTGAAGAATCGGCTCCGCTCTCCGATCCTCCACTTTCCGACGATCTTCCAGTTCGACGATCCTCGTGAAGAAGACCGAAGTAAGATGAGCAGCAAAGACAGGATGAATACAAAAGAACTTTAGAATAAATCAGGGATAGAGGAGAGATTTGAGATGTGTGTTGGGAGGAGGGAGAGATACGGAACAAACCTTTACGTATTGTAGATTGATTGGAGACGATTTGAGGTAATTTACAGGGGAAAAGGAGGAGATCAAACTGAGATGGGATTTATTGAGGAGGAGATGAAGAGGAAGAGGAAGAGGAAGAGGAAGAGGAAGAGGAAGAGGGGGAAATAAATAGTTTTGTCAACTGAAGGACGGTCCAAGCTGTGACACCCTAGATTTTATGATTAAATATTTAACTTTCTCGAAATAATTTTTTTAATATTATGGTGTAGATTTGATATAATGTTATAGTTGTGGATAATATTTATAAATTTTTCAAAGTAAGTAAGTGGTTATATAATATTCGATTGGTCGAGGAATATTCGTTTTAACAGGGACGACGACACAATCATTGGTGGACCCCACAACGGAAGTATTATCGTAGTTAGAAAACGACAAAATTATCTTTCTATAAAAATAACGACGGAGGTGTTACCGTTAAAACTGTTGAACTACCCGGTAGTAAAAGTACAGTAATACGCGTGGTTGCATAGTAGCACACGGTATTGATTATTGATGCTTACATGAGAAGTCACTCAGTTATACTCAATTATTGCTACAGTAATTGTTGCATCATATCTCTCATATTATTGATTCAATTATTGTTACAGTATCATCTGCATAATATGAAATATTATTAAATCAATAATTGAGACGGCAAAGTTATTCGTATTATTATTTGTAATATTGACAATGTCTAGAAGTTCTGTCAAGGAGAGGTTTGGTCATCTAATTGCGCGCCAATAAGGAGAAATCCTTATCGGAAAGCCTCCTCTTTCCTGGGAACGACCTGGTTGTTAAATATTGTGAATTATAATATTAATGATGAATAAGTTCGTGATGATTAAAAATGAATTTTATCGTTCCATTATGTTGGAATTAATTGTGTTAGTGGAAATTGACATTTGTTTCGATAATAATTGATGTCTGGAGGTTATATTGTTCAATCGGGTATTCGGGGCACTTTTCGTGTCGGAGTACTATTCACGAGTTACTATTCATGAGTTACTATTCACGAGTTACTATTCACCCGTAAGATATATTTTTTTTCGGTCCAAATTATTTTTGGGTACAATATTATTCCATGAGGAGATGTGTTAATTTTTCAGACCGTTGGTTGAAGATATAATAGTAAATCAATATGGACCGCTGGTGAAAAGTTATAATAGTAAATCAATATGGATTGCTGGTTTAATGTTTTAATAGTAAATCTGTATGGACCGTTGCTTTAAGTTTTAATAGTAAATTAATATGGACCGTTCGTTTAAAAATAAATCAATCTGGACCGTTCATGAATTAGTTACTATTCACTCCATTCTCCTATAAATAGAATCTCATTCCTTCATTATTTCTTACGAATTCACTGAAACTCTAGAGAGAGAAACTATAGAGAGAAAGAAGAAAAGTATTCTGCTACTTCACTACTCCAATATCCAGTTTCTTCTAAGGTAGGAAATATTATTTGTTGTACTCATAAGTGGTATTATTTCTTTCGTATTAATGAAGAGAACTTCTGTTATTCCATTCTTTATTATTATGTTGGAATAACCTGTATATGTGAAGTACCGCATACATGGTGAAATTCTTTTGTTATTCCATTTTTATTATTCTGTTGGAATAACCTGTTTATGCGAAGTACCACATACATGGTGAAATTCTTCTAATATTCCGTTCTTTATTATTCTGTCGAAATATTTTGTCTGTGCGTTTACGCCGGACCTGGTTCCATTATTTATTATTCTGTCGGAATATCATGTATGTGCGTTTACGCCGGAACTGGTTCCATTATTTATTATTCTGTCAGAATATCATGTCTGTGCGTTTACGCCGGACCTGATTCCATTATTTATTATTCTGTTGGGAATAACCTGTCGGTGCAGTTTATCGCACGCATGGTGAATCCTTCTGTTATTTCATTCTTTATTATTTTGTTGGAATAATCTGTCTATGTGGATTACCACATGCACGGTGAATGATCATGTGTATTCATTCCTTATTAAATCGTGGAAATGATCTGTATACGTGGATTACCGCATGGCGGGTGAAAATCCATTTGCAGTTTCATATATTATATTATACTCAGTTGGTTAAAGCTTTGGCTTCTATACTCCATAAAATTTGTGGAATATCCTTGATATTTGCTCTTCATCCAGTATCTTTTCATGGAAATATTCTTCTGAGCATTTTTGAATTTTACTGCACAAAGCAGTATCATGTTGACAATTTGGATGTTATTGAGTTCATGATAAATTAACTTATAAATCTTTAAAATTTATTCTTGAACTTGTTTTAATGAATTGTCATCATCCTCATGCTTATATTATGTTGAAAGTCATCTTTGGCTTACGTGCATAGATGGACTTGGTATGATTATGACCAGGGATTATTCGGTATAATCATGACCGTAATGTGATGAATAATGTGGTAAAAGTCCTCATTGGCCTGTAGTTCATTGGTGGACAGTTGTTGGTATGATTATGACAAGGGATTATTCGGTATAGTCATGACCAATGATGATTATATGAATATCCTTGGCCGTGGAGCAGGGGTGATTCGATTTTATTTATTAAGTTGAGTCTCAGTGATAAAGTTGATGAAAAACTTTTTAAATCATAGAAGATAGTAGATTTTATACCTTACTTGACTCTTCTAATAGATTGCTTGATCCGCTGCAGTTAAACTTGTTGTCTATTATATTCTATCAGTTTAACATTGTTGAAGGCTAATGATAATTTATTCTGCATTATCTTAATCATAATATTTCTTATTGAGCTAGTTGAGCTCACCCTTTCTTTCACTGTTCTCTTCAGGAAATGAGAACGTAGCTGGGACTAGTCGGGGAACAGAGTGATGGTCATAGATGGTGCATTAGTAGTCCTCACTATTCTGTGAAATAATATGATAATAAATGTAATGAGGACTCCATTGAGTTTGTATATTGTCTAGATGACAATATTTGTATTAAAACTCACAGTATATGTTTACTCGTATTTTACACGACTGTTGTATAATTAAGTTGTATTTGTATTTTGTATTATGTATCTAGCGACCCAAGATGGGTGATGTATACCTGTGTTTGGGGGCGTCATACAAGGAGTTTATAGTTTTCAATTGATCGAGTTAACTCTTAATCAATTAAGAGTTAACTCAGTAAATTTCTCAATTGAACGGATCGGAGACGATTTGAGGTGATTTACAGGGGAAAAGGAGGAGATCAAACTGAGATGGAATTTATTGAGGAGGAGATGAAGACGAAGAGGAAGAGGAAGAGGGGGAAATAAACAGTTTTGTCAACTGAAGGACAGTCCAAGGAGTTTATAGTTTTCAATTGATTGAGTTAACTCTTAATCAGTTAAGAGTTAACTCTTAATCAATTAAGAGTTAACTCAGTAAATTTCTCAATTGAAGCCGCCTTTATATATAAGGATTGATAAGTTAGAGGTTAAGTTAATGTAAAATGTGCAGATATTTAGTTAAAATAATTTATAAGTTTAAATAATATGTAAAAATTATTAAAATAAGAGGTTAAACTCACTTATTTTAAAATGATTAATAAATTAATTTTTGAAAATTAAGAAATAGATATTTTTCAAAAATGACTTATTTTTTAAGTCTAATAATAAGTCCATTGGCAAACAGGTGAAAAAGTCATTGCCATGCTGGGACAGAGGTTGACTCACAAACCCATATATCCAAATCTAACACCATTTGTAATCGCTATTTCTTTGCATAGAATCACCATTGATCTTCCGTTCCATCTGGGATTCTCAATCTTGTTTTACTCCTTCAACTTCTATATCCATGGCTTGTACAAGTATCCAGCCTGTTTCTTCTCGGTCTCCTTCTTCAGCCCCATCTTATGATGTCTTTTTGAGCTTTCGAGGTGCAGATACGCGGAAGACCTTTACAGGACATCTATTTGTTGCTTTACAACAAGCAGGAATTCAAACATTTGGAGATGATTCCGACCTACAAATGAATGAACAACTACAATCGGAACTAAAGAAAGCAATCCAAGATTCGTACATATCGATTGTTGTTTTCTCAAAAAACTATGCTTCTTCGAGATGGTGTCTCGATGAACTTGTACAGATCATGGAATGCAAGAGAACAAGGGGGCAGACAGTTATTCCTGTATTTTACGATGTTGATCCATCTGATGTGCGTCACCAAACTAGGAATTTTGCAAATCATAGAACATGGTCTGTCGATAAGGTGGAGGACTGGAGAGCTGCGCTAACCGAAGCTGCAAATATATCAGGATTTGTTCTAAAAGATGATGCAAATGGGTAAACCCATTTTATTTTTCTCTTCTGTACTTTGGTCAATTATTTATTTATGTTCTATGTCTAGATTTTTTTGATGTATGCAAAAAGAAGTGGTGGATAGAAATGGTCTTCTGGATAGATGATATAAACATTCAACTTAGATGGTATTTGATGCTGTTATTGAGTATGTTTAAGAGGAAATTAGTCAGTTTTAGTAATTTTAATTCCAACTGTACATAACCTACTTGGGCACCCATCAAACTCAAATTTGTTCAACCTGTGTATCCTAAAATAAATTTCTTATTGAATTGCAATATATGTAATAATTTTGCTGCTTTAACTTACCATACTATGTTCTGTCTCTCTTTGGATTAAAATTTGACAGGCATGAAGCAGTTCTCATTCAAAAAATTGTGGATGTAGTTCTATTAGAAGTATATCGTGAAGACCGGAATGTTGCTAAATATCTTGTTGGAATAGATTCTCGTGTCAAAGATTTATATCCACAACTATTCACTGCGTCAAATGATGTCTGTACCCTTGGGATATATGGGATGGGCGGAATTGGAAAAACTACGCTTGCCAAAACTATCTTTGATAGAGCATCACGCAAGTTCGAAAGTAGATGCTTTCTTGCAAATGTTAGAGAAGTTTCAAATCAACCTGATGGTCTACTTCTTTTACAGGAGCAACTTATTTTTGCACTCCTTAAAACAAAAAAAATCAAGGTTGACCGTGTTGAAAGAGGATTAAGTTTAATAAAAGAAACAATTCGTTCGAAAAGAGTTCTACTAATTCTTGATGACTTGGACAACTTAAGCCAATTGGAAGCATTAGCAGGAGAGTGGAACTGGTTTGGTTCAGGAAGTAGAATCATCATCACGACAAGAGATGTTGGTCTTCTAGATAAAAGTCAAGTTGCTTTGAGATACGAGGTGAAGGGATTGGACAACTGCGAGTCTTTGGAGCTTTTCAGCAAACATGCCTTTAGACATACTGCTCCATTGGAAGATTTTGTGGAGCTTTCAAAAGATATTATAAGCTACGTTGGAGGGCTTCCTTTAGCTCTAGAAGTTATGGGTTCATTTTTGTTTAAGAAAAGCATGAAAGAATGGAAGAGTGCCTTTGAAAAACTGCAACAAATTCCCAACCAAGAACTTCTGAAAAATCAAAAAATAAGCTTTGAGTCGCTGGATTGTACAGTGAAGAATATCTTCCTCGATATTGCATGCTTTTTCATTGGAATGGACACAGATGATGCAGTTAAAATAATGGAAGATTGTGGGTTTTCCGCACAATATGGAATAGATATTCTAAGAAAGAGTTCTTTACTAATAGTTGATAGGGAAAATAAGTTGAGGATGCATAATATGATTCGGGATATGGGAAGAGAAATTGTTCGTAATGAATCCCCTAATAATCCCGGAAAACGCAGTCGATTGTGGCGTTACAAGGATGTATGTCATGTGCTCAAAAATTTCAAGGTAAAATTCATACACTTGTTTTCTGACTGTTTCAAAAAAGTTTACTGCTAAAAACATTAGTTCAAATTAGTTCCAGAAATGTCAAAGTAAAAGGCATAAACTTGCCTCTCCCTCCCTCTGCCTCTCTATCTTTTCTCTTGTATATATATATATTTTCAAATTTATGCGTTAACTATGTTTTCTCTTTTTATCAGGGAACTGAAACAATTGAAGGTATCAAGCTAGAAATGACTATGCCAGAGAACGATCATTTAAGTACTAGAACATTTGAGAAGATGCCCAATTTGAGACTGCTTCATATTAGTAAAGTATATTTCACTGGAAGCTTTGAAAATTTATTTAAAGAGTTAAGGTGGCTTTGCTGGCATTACAGTCCTCTGGAGTTTCTACCTTCCAACTTTCACCCACCAGAACTAGTCTTCCTTGACATGCAATACAGTAAGGTAAAAATATTGTGGCATCACATCAAGGTATGGTATTAATTACAACTTCATCTTTCTTTTCGAATGAAAAGAAAAATGTGCCTAGAGAATCTAATATCATATAGTATTTTTCTCTACAGCCTCTACAAAATTTGAAGATCCTAAATGTTAGTCATTCTCCATTCCTGAAAACCACCCCTGATTTTGGAGGACTTGAAAAGCTTGAGAAATTATTGCTTCGAAATTGTTCGAGTCTGGAACAGGTTCACCCATCGATTGGACTTTTGAGTAAGTTGTCTCACTTGGATTTGAACGGATGCTTCAATCTGAATCAATTGCCTGAGCAATTAGGGAATTTGGAAGGCTTAGAGAAGCTTGATGCAAGTGGTGCAAATATTGAACAAATATCTGATTCCATTGGGCATCTATATAAGCTGGTGGAGTTGAATTTGGAAGGTTGCAGGAATCTTAGAACCCTTCCAAGTACCATTTGCCATCTGACTTCACTTGAAGTGCTAAGTCTAGATTCCTGCTTGAAGCTAAAAAATTTGCCCGAGAATTTGGGGAATATGCAATGCTTAAGGCAGCTTGATGTAAGTAGAACAAGTTTTGAACAATTACCGGATTCCATTGGACATCTAAGTAAACTCGTGAAGTTGAATTTGGAAGGTTGTGAGTACATTAGAAATCTTCCGAGTACCATTTGCCATCTGACTTCACTTGAAGTGCTAAGTCTAGATTCCTGCTCGAAGCTAGTAAATTTACCGGAGAATTTGGGGAATATACAACGGTTAATGCAGCTTGATGCAAGTAGAACCGCTATTGAACAATTACCAGATTCTGTTGCACATCTAAGCAGGCTGACCAAGTTGAATTTGGAAGGTTGTGAGAACTTTAGAGAGCTTCCAAGTAGCATTTGCCATTTGACTTCACTTGAAGTGCTAAGTCTAGAATCCTGCTCGAACCTAGAAATGTTGCCTGAGAAACTGGGAAAGATGCAATGCTTAAGCTGGCTTGCTATAAATAGAACTGCTATTGAACAATTTCCTCCTAATTTATTCAGCCTAGACTTGAGAAATTGTAGTAGTCTTCGATCTCTATCTGAATTTCCTCCTCAACTATACAACCTGCATTTGAGTAACTGCACCAGTCTTGTGTCAGTTTTGAAATTTCCTCCTGCTTTAAACTTGCTAGACTTGACCAACTGCAGCAGTCTTCAGTCGCTCCCAGAACTTCCTCCTACACTGGAAAACATATATGCAGGTGGTTGTACATCACTGGAAAATTTACCAATTCTGTCTGGATTGAAACACTTGAGATCGCTGAATCTTGAGAACTGCAGCCGTCTTCAGTCAATCAAGGAACTTCCTCCTAATTTATACAAGCTTGACTTGACTAATTGTAGTAGTCTCCGGTCACTACCAAAACTTCCTCCTAATTTACATGACCTAAACTTGACTGCCTGCAGCAGTCTTGAATCATTGCCAGATATTCCTCCTGATTTAGAATGCCTTACACTCTGACGTTTACTTTCAAAAGTTTCCTTCAGGTATTTTTCCCTCCCTCTCTCCATTTTTGTCTCTTTTTCTTAAATTATTCTTTTTCGTGTAACAGAATTGCTTTGGATTTCGCTGCAATGATGTTCAAGTTCCAAGCAGGTACATTCCAGGTTTTTTCAATCGTCAAAGTATATGGAATCTTCAATTTCTTACTGCACTTGAAATAATTTATTAGGGGCGACTTTTTTGGTTGATTATTATTCCAGAATTAAAGCTGACATCATTAATAAAACAGATGGTACTTAATATAACTGTCTGGTGTCTATCTGATCTTAGTGCAGTTCAATCATGAGTGAGATAAATAATAATACTTTCCTAGAGGAAATGTGTGGAGATAGAACTGAGATCTCTTTCAGACGAGTTATGAATGAGGATGTAAATGTGTGGTGTTCATCGGACGTATAAACCAGACATCACAGAAATTGACTAAAAGAGAGACCATGATATCGATGATGCAGAAACAAATCTACTCTAAAAGGCTGATAATTGTAGAGAAGAGAAATGGATAGGCATGATTTTAAAGTCTAGGAAAAGGATATAGATTTTTTCATTCAACTATCATTGATTCAGAAATATAGATATTGGTTTCATGTCCAACAAATGAAGTTGCAAGAGCAAACTCTCAGTATAGGTATGTTTTCTTTTGAACATGGCCTGTTAATTTTGTACTTGAAATTATTCTTTTTCGTTTTATAATAGTATTCTTTAGCCTTGAGAAACAAAACACAATATATCATATTATTTTGAAATCATCTTGAAAATTTTGTTCCTTGATTCTTTCCGTTATTACTTCAGGGACTTGGATTCTTTATGATGGTGTAATAGTTACTTTTTTCGATCCAATAAGCATGTTTGACCATCGAGTAGTTAGGTTACTTGAAGGGTATAATATATTATGATTGAAGGATGTAATTTTGTGAAAGCTTGAATATGGCATGTAAATTTCATCATGTCCAAAGAAGCTACTTGTAACTTTTTGAATGGAAAATGTTTCCCAGATTTTAAAATTACTTATCTAATTATATTCATATAATTTTTCCTACAAAATTGCTTAGCTATTTATCAGTTTTTCTTGAAGGATAACATTTACTTTTTCCAACTGTTGGTCAGTCTGTCTTTTGGATTTGACATACTGTGCATCAAGTGTTTGGTAAAACACAGGAGACAATGACAAAGGAGTTCTATGCGGTCATTTGTTTGGTCTTTTTGAAACATTTTCTTTTTCAAGTACTATCTGTTAAAATATACAATAAAATACTAAACCCCAAATTAGTCAGTCAGTTTAACAGAAACTTGGATTCTGAAATTCTATTCCTCCACTAATATGTGTCTGTTCTCGTTAATTATTTCTTGACAAATTAGTTATCTGAAGTTTTTAAATCTAGGTCTTAGAATTTTATTTAAGATTGGGTTTACTAATTGTTCTATTAATCGATCTAAGCTCACACTTGGCCAGGCCTAAGTATCCTGCCATGCTAAGAAAGTAATGTGATTAGACCAAACATCTCAATTTGCTATCCAGTTAGTCACCGATTTGGTTGCACTATAAAAGGACCGCATGGGCATATTCACTTGTATGATTCAGAAAAAGAAGGCAACTATTAGCGAGAGATAAGTAAGATAAAAAAAGAATATTATTTACTTGATACATGAATATTGTGAGAGCATATATTGAGTTTCTGTGTGATTCTCAATATGTTTTAAGTCTTATTTTAAAACAGAGAGTTAAGTGTTTGGTAGGTATTCACCAACATTATGTTGTTGTTCAAAGAAAGGATCCACCTCTTTCCTTTCCTTCTCTGTGTAGGATTCTTCTTGGATATTCATTACATGAATATGAGCATTAAATATCGCTTGGTCACTAAGATTATGACTTTATTGCGACAAATATTAAATCTTACAAAATAAAATAAAACATATTAATTTAATAAATTAATATAATTAAAAGGACAAAATTAGGAATAATAAAATGTATACATTATGTGTCTATCATACACCAACATTCTGTTGTTGTTCTTGGAGGTGGTTCGGTCGTCAGATCCTTGCACTGGAATTGGGTCGAATAATGTCTTTTAAGTACTACCATTCTAAAAACGCATACAAGCTTATTCTAGAATAAATTTCAGTTTGATAATTCCTTATTATTATTTAATTTTGCTGTTGATATATTTGTTATTTTGTCCAATTGTTCAAATGCCTCTAGGAACTAATTTATCCCATAATAGTCATTTATTAAATCCCATGGGCAATTTTATTTATTTATTTATTATTTCTAATGCCATGTGATTCTCAAAAGGGGATTAGATAATACTACCTCTCCATTTGGGATTTTAGGTCATTATTAGATGACCTTAGAAATGAAAATAACATAGTCCATGGGATTAAATAAATGACTAAGCATGGCATAAAATAGTTTCTAAAGGTATTAGATTAGTATAAGTCATTGTATCTCAGGCAGACCTAGTATAATCCTATCCCATCCATCATTTTTGCAAATGAGTCCTTCAATACCATTTGTGCTATTTTATTCTAGGTATATTACCTTCTTGCATGTCTTTAACAATCTCTCCTTCTGCATATATTTCTTAAAACTAATATCATCATGTCATGAATATATCAACTTTCCCTTTGGTATCATGTTATTATTCCTCCCTTCCAAATTTAGAGAGAAACGACTACTTTTGTTAAGGAAAACTTTATTTTGCCAAGCTTATACTTGATCGTCGGGTATATAACCTTTTTTTCATATTTGAATTCTGGTTGGTTGCCGTATCCCTATGTAACCTGTTTCTTCATTTTTTATATCTGACATACATAATCATTTCTATGTTGTAGTGGTGCTCTGATCAAGATCTTCCAAGGCTTAATTTGTACATATTCCAACTCGAGGGATTTTCCAGATTGATATTAATCATGACATGACAAGAAAGATTGCTGGTGTTTAGTAGAAGAGGAAGGACTACTGTTGTTTGTTCTTAAGAGGAAATTACCACATCTGTAGGTTGTGTTTTGTTTTTAGATGTACAAGTAGGTGAATCTGTGCTTGTTTGAATATTAGTAGGTAGAATTTATCTAAACTAAATTTTAAAACATGTGATGTATATATTGTTAATTAATCCATGTATATACATGCTATTAAGAAATATTGAATATATATGTAGATTTTGTAGTGAAGAGTATATACAAATAGTGCACAGGGAAATATTTAATTTATGGTTGGAAACGGGGGTGGTTATTTTGACTCTGGTATGTGATATAAATTTTTCACAAGGATAAACATGGGGATGGTTATTAAGTTTTAATCTCTGCAAAAAATGGGACGGATATGAGAAATTTTTATAAGATCGGAGATGGAGCGATAATTTTTTATGTGAAAATATTAATTTGTTTTAAATATCAGTCCTTCTACGGCGACCGGTTATGAGCGACCGGTCTAGCGACTGTACAGGCATATTTTTTACGTGTATCCAAAATGACATCCAAAACACTTTTTCCTGTAAAATTCCAGTTCCAATAAATCCTATAAATTATTTGGGAGATATTTAAAAAAAAAAAAAAAAAAAATTCCGGCCGGTCTCTATACCGGTCGCTCATAACCGGTCGCCCAAGACTTATTCTTTAAATATTTAGATATAAAGATTGATTGCCGACTTGGACAACAAAAAAATATTAAAATATATATATATATATATAATAGAATAGGAACTTCTGCTGCGATCATTATACTAAGACAAGTAGTATACTACAACAAACATTAACATATTTAAAATTTACAACTTATTTTTAATCATTTGATTCTAAAGACAAATCATTTCACACTAGCATTACTTCTATGACCAATTCAACCAAGGCTTTCAGTAAAAAAAAACGACATATTTTGGGTTGGAATCACCTATGACATTATCACAATTTCTTTCATCAGAAATACTTGTCCCAAAAGAGAGAGATTTAAATTTATGAAAAAAAAAATCACTTAAATTTTGTTTGTTTACCATTACCTATTTTTCTATTTTAAGAACAAAAATCATTATGTTTATAAGCTATCATTCAGTAATTAAAATAAAGGAATTGATAATTAGTTTCATGAATAGTAGGTGGGATTCACTCTCATGTGAGAAAGAAACTTATGAAAATAACACTTTTACTTGTGGAAATATCAATTCCCTAAAACATAGCTCAGGAATCTCAAATAGCAATTTTAGCTCTATAAGTGATTTATTGGAATATCAATATTCCTTAATAAATGGAGCACCGTGTTTTATAAAATTAGAGATACATCTACTGTTTTTATGTCTAGAACACGTTTAGGTATTATTATATTGTATTTAGGGGTGTTTGTTTAGAGCTGAATGGCTGAAGGACTGAATGACTGAATCGGCCAGTGCGTTTGTTTTGGACTGAATGGCTGAATCGGTAAGATGGACGAGCTGAATGGCTAATGAGGTGTTTGTTTAGAGCTGAATGAAGTTAAATGGCTGAAGGACTGAATGGTGAAAGGTTGAAGGACTGAATGGCTGAATCGGTCAGTGCGTTTGTTTTGGTATAAATGGCTGAATCGGTAAGATGGACGAGCAGAATGACTTAGTTAGATTTTTTTAGCTGAATGGCTGAATGAGCAGTTGAATGAAGTAAAAAAAATTTAAAAAATATTAATTATTATATTAAGTAAATTAAATAAATTTATAACAATTTTAAATTTTTTCAGAAGGGTAAAATAATAAAATTTTGTCATTCAGATATTTCAGACATGTCAATTATCAAACAACTTTTTTCATTCAGAATCAGATTCAACTCATTCAGATTCAGATTCATTCATTTTTTATCAATAAAATGATCTTAAATGAATGAATCTGAAAAAAAAATGAATAAATTTGAATCTAAATGATCTGAATTGAATTTTTTTTCAGATTCATTCATTTCAGATCATTTTATTGATAAAAATGAATGAATTTGAATCTGAATGAAAAAAGTTGTTTGATATTTGACATGTCTGAAACATCTGAATGACAAAACTTTATTATTTTACTCATCTGAAAAAAATTCAAAATTGTTATAAATTTATTTAATATTACTTAATATAATAGTGAATATTTTTAAAAAAAAAATTTTACTTCATTCAGCTGCTCATTCAGCCATTCAGATCAAAACAAACGCACTGACCGATTCAGCCATTCAGCTTCATTCAGCTCTAAACAAACACCTTCTTAGTCATTCAGCTCATCTATCTTATCGATTCATCCATTCAGTCCTTCAGCCATTCAACTCCATTCAAACACCCCTTTAGTCTATTACAAACTTTGTTAAAAAATCATGACTGAATATACTATTATTTGGTTTCAATAGTGTCTTTTAGTGGAGTCAACAACTACAATATTATACTTCCTCCGTGCCGTACTATTTGATCATTATTGACTTTTTCAAATCAACTTAACAGATTTTTAAAATCATAATTGACTTTAGATTCTTTTATTGGTAAACTATCTAACAAATATTACTTGGTGTAACTTTTATTGTTTCATAATTTTAAATGAGTTATTTTAATTTTGAATATAAAAATATCTCAAATTGAATTTAAAAAATTAATAATAATAACATAATTTGTAACAGAGACTCTATATAAATACTTGCTCTACTTGGCCTATTTGACTATGCATTCCCAACCCTTTCAACTAAACTACGACCGACCCATCATCAAAATAACTTAATATTTTTAATATTTTTTTGATCCGAAATATAAATTAAGTTTGATTTTTCAAAGTTAAGTAGAGATAATTTCAAATTTAAATTTGATGTAATTTATTAAGCTTTTAAAAAGAATAAATATTGTAGGTAATTAATAGTATTATTTAGATGGTTTTTAGTATTTATAATTTTATTGCCTAAAATTAAATTAATTCATATCACTTTTGTATTTGAAAATATCTTAAATAGACTTTAAAAAGTCACTATTGATTTTATAATTTGGAACATAGGGAATATTTCTTAATATTAATTTTCAAAAATTAAAATATTTTTAAATGCAAACTTTAATATTATTTCCTCAAATTTGTGATTAACATGAGAGATAAGATAGAACTACAGTGTGTGAATCTTTTTTAATTTCTTCTTATCTTATTTATTTGGGTTATAGTCATGGTATGGGGTCGGATTTTTTGGGCTATGAATAGCTATCACCCGTCGTTATAGCCCAAAAAACTGTCGTTATAGCCAACTATATACTACATAGTTATGTACATATATTTTTCTCTATATATTTATATCTATTTAATAAAATACAAATGATTTTGAATTTTCCGCTCATTCAATAAATCATTTGGGCCGTCCAAAGTTTGGGATAAATCTCACCATCCATCTATCTAATAAAATACAATCTATCTAATTCTATCTATCTATATCTATATTCTATATATCTAATTATATCTAATAAAATACAAATGATTTTGAATTTCCCGCTTACTCAATAAATCATCTGGGACGTCTAAAGTTTGGGATAAATCCCACCATCCATCTATCTAATAAAATACAAATGATTTTGAATTTCTCACTCACTCAATAAATCATCTGGGTCGTCCAAAGTTTAGAATAAATCCCAACGTTCATAGTGCCGGAGGCACGGGACTGTTGCTAGTATGTCGATATTTATTAACATAAATTTATCGTTAATGTATAACAATATTCTTTTTATTTAATCAACTCGGACTAAAAATTCTATTGGTGGAAACACTTGAACTTAAATAGATAATTAAAGGAGAGGACAACAATTAATGGGGAAAGAAAAAACTAATTATTTTATGTTTTAGGTAAGTTACCATGACTTATATTTTAAATTTTCAAAGAGAAATAATTAATAATAATATTGACAATGACGTGTCAATTACAGAAGATTTAAGTACTCTTGACGAGCTGTTTGTTGTTTTATTGCCTGGCCGTGAGAAATAATTGGCCAACATCCACCAATAATATATATAGAAAGTGATTCATAATTTGTGGTAGCTCGACACTATTTTTCTCTCTTACGTCTAATCAAATTTTTTTATGTTGGTCGTTATTCTATTTAACGGATTTATATTATATTTTTATTTATAAATAAATTATGTAGTCAATTATTACTCCAAAATTATTTAGTTAAGTATTATTCTTTATATTAGTCTACTACTCATTTTATAATTATTTATATTTGTGAACCATAATTCTTTATATTTGTGAACCAATTAGCGAGTAGAGTATTAATTAACTGTAAAATCCCAACTTTTTGAATAAAGATGAATTTTCTATAAATATTATTTTTGAATATTATGGAGTGAAATTGATATAATAGTTGTGGGTAATATTTATAAATTTTACAAAGTACGCAAGTTGTTATATAATATTCGATTGGTCGGGGAATATTCGTTTTAACAGAGAATATTAGTACAACGGCACAATCATTGGTGGACCCCACAACAGAATTATTGTCGGATTAAGAAAACGACAAAAATACTTTATGAAAATAACGGCGGAAGTTTTACCGTTAACTGTTGAAACATCCGGTGTTAAAAGTACAGTAATACGCGTGGTTGCATATTAGCACACGGTATTGATTATTGATGCTTACGTGATAAGTCGCTCAGTTTTGTTGGTATTATTAATGTAATAATACAGAAAATCTTTTTATATAAAACAGAATACTTTTATAAAGTTATTCTATAAATAGAATATATTATATTCTATTATGCATAGTGTTTCATAGTGTCTGCATAGTATTTTGCATAGTAAAATCTTTTTATATAAAACAGAATACTTTTATAAAGCTATCTGTTTTATTAGACAATAATTAGAATATATTATATTTTTAATATGCATAGTGTTTGCATAGTGCTTGCATAGTGTTTGCATAGTAAAATCTTTTATAAAGTTATTCGTTTTATTATATTATAAATAGAATATATTATATTTTATTTAAAAGATTTTGCTTTAAATATGGGCCGTCAGATTAAAGTAAATCAATCTGGACCATTCATGAGTTAGTTACTATGCAGTCCGTTTTCTATAAATAGAAGCTGAATCCTTCATTATTTTCTTACGAATTCACAGAAACTCTAGAGAGAGAAAATTATAGAGAGAAAGAAGAAAAGATTTCTGCTACTTAACTACTCTTATATTCAGTTCTTTTACGGTAAGGGGTGTTATTCTTTCTTATTCATGAAGAGAACTGTTGTTATTCCATTGCTTATTATTCTGTTGGAATAACCTGTATACGCGATCTACCCTATACTCGGTGACATTCTTCTATTATTCCGTCTTTACTATTCTGTTGGAATATCCTGTCTGTGCGTTTTACGCTGGACCTGATTACGTCTTTATTATTCTGTTGGAATATCCTGTCTGTGCATTTTACGCCGGACCTGGTTCCGTCTTTATTATTATTCTGTTGGAATATCCTGTCTGTGCGTTTTACGCCGAACCTGATTCCGTCCTTATTAGTATTTTGTTGGAATAACCTGTCTATGCGAAGTACCGCATGCATGGTGATTTCTGTTGTTATTCCATTCTTTATTATTCTGTTGGAACATCCTGTCGGTGCGAATTTCGCCTGACCTGGTTCCGTTATTTAGTATTCTGTTGGAATAACCTGTCTATGCGAAGTACCGCATGCATGGTGATTTCTTTTGTTATTCCATTCTTTATTATACTCAGTTGGTTAAAGTTTTGACTTCTATACTCCATGAAATTAGTAAAATATCCTTGATATTTGTTCTTCATCCAGTATCTTTTTATGAAAATATTCTTCTGATCATTCTTGAATTTCACTCTACAAAGCAGTATCATGTTGACAATTTGGACATTAGTAGTTCTTGGACAAATTAATTCATGAACTTGTTTTATTGAATTCTTATATCATTGTCATTATCCTCATGTTTATATTATGTTGAAAGTCATCTGTGGCATGTAGTGCATAGATGGACTTGGTATGATTATAACCAGGGATTATTCGGTGTAATCATAACCGTAATGTTACAAATGATGTGGTAAAAGTCCTCATTGGCCCGTAGTGCATTGATAGACAGTTGTTGGTATGATCATGACCATTAATGAATACACAAATATTCTTGGCCCACAGTGCATGGATAATTGTGGTCGTGATACTAAAGAATATCCTTGGCCGTAGTGCAGGGGTGATTCGATGATGTAGAATATTTATTAAGCGATAACAGTGATGAAAAACCTTTTTAATCATAAAAGATAGTAGATTTTATTTTCTATTTGACTCTTTTAATGGATTGCTTGTTTCGTTGTAGTTAAACTTGATGTCTATTATATTTTATCAGTTTAACATTGTTGGAGACTAATGATAATTTATTCTGCATTATCTTAGTCATAATATTTCTTACTAGGCTAGTTGAGCTCACCCTTTCTTTCACTGTTCTCTTCAGAAAATGAGAATATAGCTGGGACGAATCGGGAAACGGAGTGATGGTCCAGAGGATAGCATTAGTAGTCCTCACTATTCTGTGAAATAGTGTGTTAATAATTGTAATGAGGACTCCTTTTGAGTTTGTATAATCTCTAGTAGATAATTTTTGTATTCAAACTCACAGTTTATGTTTTGTCGTATTGTACACGACAGTTGTATTAGTAAGTTGTATTTGAATTCTCTACCATGTATCTGACGACCCAAGATGGGTGATGTATACCTAATTTTGGGGGCGTCACATTAACTATGTTTTTTTTAATTTAAATTATAATTACTTTAAGTCCCATGATTATTTTTATGACTTTTTATGTTGGCCGCTACTCTCTCTAATGGTCATCCAAATTCTTTTATGTTAGCTTTTACTCACTTTAGCGGTCAGTCAAAACGCAGTCATTTTAATTTGCCATTAAAGAGAGTAACAGCCAACCTAAAAGAATTTGACTGATCGTGAGAGAGAGTAGTGGCCGACCTCAACCAAACCCTTAGATCTTCTACTGAACGATATGAGATGAGTTAGTTTGAATAGTGTCCATACCAGCATTTACCTATATATATAGTTCGGCTCTCTGGTGCAATGACGTGGCGATAGTTTAAACCGTCGCCATAGCCGGTTGGAGAGATTTTTTGATACTCTCTCCGTCCCATGATAAAAGTCTTGATGAACTTTTTACGCATATTAAGAAGGGAAATGAAATGACAAAATTGTATATAATGGATCAGGATCCTCTATGAGGATTTCTCTGTGAGGATCTTGTGAGGGTTTTGCTGTGGGATTGACAACACATTAAAAAAGAGATCCAATGACTCACAACTCTTTTTTTATCTGTGTATCAAAACGACGTCGTTTTGATAAGATTTTTTTTACAAGTTGACAGAAAATTGGAAAGCCACCAAACGCCATTTACTTTTGCCAAACAAACGAAGTACAGTAAAAAGAGTACATTTAAAATAATATTTTTGTGATGGTGATTGTCTCCGTTGAGCAGTGGATTAAGAGAGGTAAAGTAAAACAATTATTAATAATAAAAAAGATATAAAGAAATATGTAAATAATAATAATTGATAGGTCTAGAATATTTTTTTTGTTGACCCAGACAACCCAATGGTTAGAGTAAATAATAATAATAATTTCAATGGTGAGAGTAAACTCTTTTTATGGAACAGATAAATACAAATTATAATAATAAATAATAATAATAATATAAATAAACAAACAATAATAAACGAAAAATAACTAAAGTCACATTGAAAATATTAACGATAATTATAACCTGTGACACCCCCAAAATAGGTATACATCACCTATTCTGAGTCACCAAATACATGGTACAGAAGTAAATACAACTTCAGTAATACAATTGTCGTGCAAAATACGACAACACATATACTGTGAGTTTGAATACAAATATTATCTAATAGACAGTATACAAACTAAAAATGAGTCCTGATTATAATTATTGATACACTATTTTACAAAATAGTGAGGACTACTAAAAGAACTATCCTGAACCACCACTCCATACCCTGGCTAGTTCCTGCTATGTTCTCACCTGCTGAGAAGAAAAATGGAACAAAAAGGAAAAGGGTGAGCTCAACTAGCCCAATAAAGAATATTATGACTAAGATAATATACAATAAATTATCATTAGTCTTCAACAGAGAAAAATCTGATAAAACATAATAGACAACAAGTTTTAAATCAACAATTGCATCGGAAACAACAATCCATTAGAAGAGTCAAGTAGATAATGAATTCTACTATCTTCTATGATTTAAAAGTCCATCATCAATATTTTATCCTTGTAACATCAATCAATATACATCTTGAATCAAATATTCATCTTTGCACTACAGGTCAAAGATATTCATTTGTATCACCAATTGGTCATGTTCATCTCAACACTTGTTCATCTTTGCACTACGGGCTAAGTATATTCATCAGTTAATCATTTATCTTTGCACTACAGGCCAAAGATATTCAGTAATATCATCATTTAGGACTGAGGATGATGAAAAATATTTTAAAGAAAACGAATCCAATGAGACAAAAGGACAAATATTAGGAATTCGTACAACAGTTTATCCAAGTTCAAAAATACTCCATAATAATTAATTATGGAGTAAAATTCAAGAATAAAGATCAAAATATGGATACAATCAATAATAGTAACTACAATAGACAACTTGGACAAAGAAAGAAAAAAATTATTTTTATGTGAATAGTGTCGTATTCGTGAATAGTATCGTATACATGAATAGTAACCCCGACATGAAAAAGATAGAGATTTCACAATAAAATTCATACCAATATTTCGGTATAATAATTTTGGAATAATAACATTATTATGAAGAAAATAACACATCTTACCTCAAAATAACAATACTTCTGATCGGAATATCGGATGTAAAGCCGAAGAAAACCTGCACAGAATAACAACTCTCAAAGTATCAAAATACTCACAAAATACGCTCGATAATATATATATATAGAGAGAGAAAATTTGTTTCTGGTGTGATTTTCAATTCTAACATAAGCACCTATTTATAGGAAAATGCTAGAACGTCAAAGCAGACTAAATAATAAAATAATATTATTTATTTTTCCTCTTCTACGCCATCCTTTTTGGAAAGCCATCAGCCCATCATATTTGAAAAAAAAAAAATCAGCACGTATTTTCAAAAAAATAAAAGTGCATCCCACCCATAAATTTAATAAAAATATTTAATTTCTGAAACTTCAATAATTCATAATAAATAGCTCTTTTATCAGAAAAATTCAAATCTCATGTCTATTCCATAGAAAATTAAATTCTCTACAACTTTGTAGAAGAAAGTTTTTCCAAATTCCAATCAAAAAATATCCGAAATTCACATACGGACGATTTTTAATACCTCCATTCCAACAAAATACTGATAAAACACCTCAACATTAATTCTTTCATTTATATCCATATAAAATAAATATATCCATCGTTTATATCCACATAAAATAAATATTTCCTTATCATATAAATCAATAATGAATTATTCATAAATAATATTACAGAATCACAATTATGGCAACCAGGTCCTTCCCATGAAAGATGGGGATTTTCGATAAAGATTTCTCTTTATTGGCGTTTAATTAAGTGACCAAACCCCTTTCCTATACAGAATTTCCTTAAACATTACCAATAATGTTATCTAATAATATTATTCAAATAATAAGAATTATTGATCTGATAATGGAGATATTATGCAGTGATAATTATTGAAACAACAATAATATAAAATATCAAAGCAGCAATTATTGAATTAATAAAATAAAATATTGAACAGTATTTACTGTTATAATTATTGAGTAGTGCCTTCTTACGTAAGAATCAATAATTCAAAAATATTGTACAATACCGTGTGCTACTGTGCAACCACGCATATTACTATATTTTAATCACCGGGTATTCTAACAGTGTTAACGGTAACCATTACGCCGTTATTTATAAAAACTCAAACTTGTCGTTTTCTTCATCCGACCATTTTCCGTTATGGGCCCACAAATGGATGCGTCCTCGTATAAATATTCCCCGACAGCAAGAATATTGTATGACCAAACGAATATTCCCCGATAACAATAAATATTTTATAATCACTTGTTTATTTTGTAAAATTTGCATATTTCACCCATAACCAAAGTATTATATCAAATTAACACATTATTATTCACAATAATAATTAGAGAAAATTTGATTTTATTTATAATAAGTTGGGGTCTTACATAACCGATATATTTATTCATTTTTAAGCCAAGTTTGTAGTTATCCTAATATTAATAGCAAGCTAAGTTATTAAATATAAAAAAAATCATATACATAATAATCAAGAAATTTAAAATAATTATATTTAAAAATAAACGGTGTTGGTGGCTTCTAATTTTTTGTCAACTTATAAAAAAATTCCTGTCAAAACGACGTCGTTTTGATACACAAACAAAAAAAAGAGTTGTGAGCCATTGGATTTCTTTTTTAATGTGTTGTCAATCTCACAGCAAAACCCTCACAAGATCCTCACAAAGAAATCCTCATAGAGGATCCGAATCCGTCTATAATAATACGTCATTAATTATTTTTAATGTAGGTGAGAGAGTGACTTTCTAGTTTTTCAATTCAAAATATTTTCAGCACATAAATTATTGAATATGGAGAGAGAGTTAAAATAAAAAAAATATGAGATATTTAATGTTAAAGGTATAATAGAAAAAAATATGTAAAAGTTTGATTATTAAAGAAAAAAAGACATTTAGCATGAGACTATCCAAAATAATAATAATGACTTTTATCTTGGGACGGAGGGAGTATATGTGACGCCCCCAAAATTAGGTATACATCACCCATCTTGGGTCGCCACTTACATGGTACATAAATCCAAATATAACTTAATAATACAACAGTTGTGTACAATACGACAAAATATAATCTATGAATTTTAATAAGAATATTGTCATCTAGACAATATCCACACTCAATGGAGTCCTCATTATATTTATTATCACACTATTTCACAGAATAGTGAGTACTACTAATGCTCTATCTAGGACCATCACTCTGTTCTCTGACTAGTCCCAGCTACGTTCTCATTTCCTGAAGAGAACAGTGAAAGAAAGGGTGAGCTCAACTAGCCCAGTAAGAAATATTATGACTAAGATAATGCAGAATAAATTATCATTAGCCTTCAACAGTGTTAAATTGAAAGAATACAATAGACAACAAGTTTAACTGCAGCGGAACAAACAATCTATTAAAAGAGTCAAGTAGAGAATAAAATATACTCTCTTTTATGATTTAAAAAAGTTTTTCATCACTTTTATCGCTGAGACTCAGCTTAATAAATAATCTACATCATCAAATCATCTCTGCACTACATGTCAAAGATATTATTTAGTATCACGACCACGAATTATCCATGCACTACGGGCTAAAGATAATCGTGTTTTCATCAACGGTCCTGATCATGCCATAAAATAATTCATCTTTGCACCTTTGGCCGAAGAGAATCCATAGCCATAATCAAACCAAAAACTGTCCATCAATGCACTACGACAAATGAGGATTTTTACCACATCATTCGTTACATTACAGTCATGATTACACCGAATAATCCCTGGTCATAATCATACCAAGTCCATCTATGCACTACAGGCCACAGATGACTTTATCAACATCGTTTGTATTTTGTAATATTACGGTCATGATTACACCGAATAATCCCTGGTCATAATTATACCAAGTCCATCTATGCACTACAGGCCACAAATGACTTTCAACATAATATAAACATGAGGATGATGACAATAACATAATATTCAATAAAACAAGTTCAAGAATTAATTTATTCAGGAACCAATAACGTCTAAATTGTCAACATGATACTGCTTTGTGGAATAAAATTCAAGAATGCTCAGAAGAATATTTACATGAAAAGATACTAGATGAAGCGCAAATATCAAGGATATTTCACTAATTTCATGGATTATAGAAGTTAAAACTTTAACCAAGTGAGTATAATAAATAATGGAATAACAAAAAAAATTACCAGGCATGCGATAGACCGCACATGCAGGTTATTCCAACAGAATAATAAATAACGAAATCAAGTCCGGCGTAAAACGCACAGACAGGATATTCCAATAGAATAATATAGATGGAACCAGTTCCGGCGTAGAACGCACAGACAAGATATTCCAACAGAATAATAAAGACGGAACCAGGTCCGGCGTAGAACGCACAGACAGGATATTCCAACAGAATAATAAAAAATGGAATAATAGAAGAATTTCACCAAGTATGCGGTACTTCGCATAAACAGGTTATTCCAACATAATAACAAAGAATAGAATAACAGAAGTTCTCTTAATGAAGATGAAAGAAAGAAATAATATCCCCTACGAGTACAACAAATAATATTTCCTACCTTAGAAAAAATTGGATACTGGAATAGAGAGGTATCAGACTTCTCTTCTTCTTTCTCTCTATAATTTCTCTCTATAATAATGGCTCTAAAGCTTTAGTGAATTGGTGAGAAATGAAGGAAGAATGATCTTCTATTTATAGGAAAATATAATTTTGATAATTGCACGTTTTGGGGCTTAGAATATTACAGTACAATACCTTCCTCTTTTTCTTCACTTTTAATTTAGTCCTGCAAGTATTATCAAATTTGCACCAACTCCCCTAATAATAAATAATGTGAATCAATAGTAAATCATGTGACTCAATAGTTCTAATCATGTGATAAAAATAATTACAGTATAGTACCTCCATCTATACCTCCATTTTTAACTTACTCATGCAAGTATTATCAATCTTGCACCACCACCCCTTATAGTATAAGAATGTGAATCAATAGTACCCCATGAATAATAACTCATGAATAGTAACTCGTAAATAGTAACTCGTGAATAGTACTCCGACACGAAAAGTACCCCAAATACCCGAGTGAATAATATTCGGGTGAATAATAATTTAGGTGAATAGTAACCCGTGAATAGTAACTCGTAAATAGTAACTTATGAATAGTAACTCGTGAATAGTAACTTATGAATAGTAACTCGTGAATAGTACTCCGACACGAAAAGTACCCCAAATATCCGAGTGAATAATATTCGGGTGAATAGTAATTTAGGTGAATAGTAACCCGTGAATAGTAACTTGTGAATAATACTCCGACACAAAAAGTGTCCCGAATACCCGATTGAACAATACTGAGTGACTTCTCACGTAAGCATCAATAATTAATACCGTGTGCTACTATGCAACCACGCGTATTACTGTACTTTTAACACCGGGTGTTTCAACAATTTTAACGGTAACACTTCCGCCGTTATTTTCATAAAGTATTTTGTCGTTTTCTCAATCCAACAATAATTTTGTTGTGGGATCCACCAATAATTGTACCGTCGTACGGATATTTCCCTGACAAAAAGAATATTCCCCGACCAATAGAATATTATATAACAACTTGCGTACTTTGCAAAATTTATAAATATTACCCACAACTATAACATTATCTCAAATCCATACCATAATATTTAAAAAATTATTTCGAGAAAATTAAATATTTATTCATAAAATCTGGGATCTCACAGTATATATATATATATATATATATATATATATATATATATATGATTCATAACATTTATTTATTATAAATTAAAAATAAATATACACCATCTTTATGGTTCAATATAAAAACTAACGATCAAGATTAATAGTAGCGGTTGACGGGTTTCGTCAGCTACTAATAGTAACGGATGACGCTAAAAATAATATTGTCGTCCGCTATTATTAGTAGCGAACGTAACTTATCGTCCGCTACTAATAGTATCTACGTTCGCTATTAATAGTAGCGGTCGTAAATTTTTCAGTTTTAATCTTGTTCGTTGATTTTTATATTGAACGATAGAAATTGTGTATATTCATTTTTAATCTATAATTCTATAATAAATACATATTATGGACCATTATTCTAGGGATGCACAAAAGGCCCGAGGCCTGCGGCCTGGCCTTGGTCTGGCCTGGGCCCGGCCTGGTCAAAGCCCGGTCTGGTCAAGGCCTGGCCCGATCAGGCCTGGCCTGGAAGGCTTGAAAAGGCCGCTTGTTTTTGACAAAAATCTGGCCTGGCCTGGCCTGCAAAAAGGCCTGGCCTGGCCTGGCCTGGGGTCGGGCCTGGCCTGGTTAGGCCTGGCCTGGCCTGGCCTGGCATGAGGCCTGGCCTGGCCTGAGACCTTACAAGATTTTTTATCTAATTATTTGTAATTTTTGAACTTTAAATTTATAATTATTCATCAATAAAGTATAAATTTTTACTTATTCATTGTTGTAATTTATAAATTATAATACATTAGTTTTAATTAATACATAAATAAAATTTAAAATTTTAATTATTTATTCTTGATTTCTTGTTGATACATTTAATTACTATACATCTTCAATAAATATAACTAGTTAGTATATTTAATATTAATAATAAGTTAGTTACTTAGTTGATTAAATATTAATAATAAGTTAATTTATTGTAAATACTAAAGTACTAATATTTAACAACAAAATTTTAGTAATATTCTTTGTTACTTTAATGTTAAATATTAACATTAATTAATACATCAATAAATTAATTTTTAATATTAAATATTAATAATAAGGTTGTTTCTTGTAAATACTCAAGTTCTTCATATAACCATGTAAGAGTTTAATGATCATAAATAAAAAGATATATGTGTGTTTAAACTTTACAAAATATATGTCCAACCGATCCTAGTACGTATTATAAGAAAATAAAATCGAAACTAACTTTATATTCAAAAAATAAAAGTGTAATCTACAGTATTTAAGTAATCTACAATATTTTCTACGAAGTGCATAGTAGACAATTAGACATATATTTAAGAAATCAATTTGTTTTATATTCAAGTTACATCTAAATTATATTTTTTTTTTGTAATTTAAGATGAATATATTTATTTTTGTTCTAATCATTCAATTTATATTTGTGTGTAGTAGAATGTTAAAATAAAATAAATCTCAAAAATCTTGCATCATTTTTACAAAATTTATTAATTTATATTTTATTATTTATATTTTTTTAATATTTAATATGTAATAATTAACATTAAAAAAAGGGACCAGACCAGCCAAGGCCTTGGGCCTGGTCTGGGCCTGGCCTGGCCTGGCCTGCAGGCCTAGCCAGGCCACAACCCAGAGACCAAGGCCTGGCCTGAAGGCCAAAAGTCAACGGTCCTGGCCTGGCCTGGTCAAAGCCCAAGGCCTGGCAGGCCCAGGCCGGCCTGTTGTGCATGTCTACATTATTCACACACACACACACACACACACACACACACATATATATATATATATATATATATCTAATAAAATACAAATGATTTTGAATTTTTCGTTCACTCAATAAATCATCTGGGCCGTCCAAAGTTTGGGATAAATCCCACCGTTCATACATCTATCTAATAAAATACATCTATCTATCTAATAATCTAATAATATCTATCTAATAAAATACAAATAATTTTGAATTTCCCGCTCACTCAATAAATCATCTGGGCCGTCCAAAGTTTGGGATAAATCCCACCGTTCATACATCTATCTAATAAAATAGATCTATCTATCTAATAATCTAATAATAATTTAATAAAATACAAATGACTTTAAATTTCCCGCTCATTCAATAAATTATTTTGGTCGTTCAAAATTTGAGATAAATCATATTGTTCATACAGTGCCGGAGGCACGGGAACCAACTAGTTAATAATTATAGTACTACGATGGTGGCAGGTAAGATCAAAGTCAACGAAGGCCGACAGGTGAACAAAACAATGTATTGGGTGGGTATCATCTAATAAAAAAAAATTAAGAATGAAAATGATCACATTTCTCTCATCAAGTTGGAAGACTGTCAAGAATGAAAATGTGTTCGGTCGATTTTTTTTTTTCCTCCCAAAAAATATATAATAATTATTTTAATTGAAATTTTCATATAATACAGTAATTTAGGCATAATTTGGATGCATGTAATATAGTATTTATTTTAAATTATACTTAAATTACTGTATTATATAAAAATTTCAATTAAAATAAATATTATACATTTTTTTTAAAAAAAAACGAACACAAGACCGGTCCCAAAATCCGATCCCCGAAGACTTATTGATACACATTACTATAATGTCACTTGTGTTACTTAATATTTTGATACTTAATATTTTGGATAAATTTATAAAGTTAATTAAATTTTATTCAGAAGTAATCGTATTATACATATATTTTTGATGTTCAAATGGTAAAAATATCTTACAAATAATTTCACGAAATATTTAAATCTTTTATCATATTCCATGTATCATCATTTTTATCATCTCATTCCTCGGTTCATTTTATTGACGTTTTAGAATATGGATTAAAAAATGTAATTAATATTTTATTTATTTATTTAAAAAGGAATGAATTTTATTAATTATGAGGGAAAAAATAAATTAGCATTTAAAATTCAGACATAATGTGAACAATTACGCAATTAATATTTTGTTAAAATCTACAAAATAAAACAACTTTTTGTCTCTAAAATGACAAATAAAATGAAATTGAGGGAGTATTATTTATTGGCTTATTTTGAATTAATTAACTTTGTGGATAATAGAAAACGAGTTGGGGAGATGAGAACCTTTTTTTTTTTGTGAATTTTATATTTTAGAAGTGAGTATAGAATAACTTATAACAGTCAAAAATTAAAATCAATTATTTCACTGTGTTGGGTCATGATATTTCTCTTATTGGGCCTATTTATTTAATTAGTCTATTAGGTCTTCACTATTGAGTCTTTAATTTATTGGGCCTAGTCATCCTCTTATTCCTGTTAAATCCTTACAAGGTCGGGTCGATTTAATGGGTTGACCCACTGAATCTTTTAATATCTCTATCTTTGACTTGTAATGATTAAAAAGGATGGATGTTGACCAAAAGTCTGCAGATCATTAATGTGGATGAGATTATAGCCGACCGGCAGTATGCACAGTGGAGAAAAAAGGTGACAACCTGCATGCAGTCGGCAGAGATCACTGAGGAGTGGGGGCTGTGTCAGACGGTAGTAGGTGGCACGATAAATCGGGTAAGAGAGTATAACCTAGCAAGGAAGTCTCCAAGAGAAGGTACACACATTCAACTAATAATTTTATCTCTCAAGACTCTAGACATTTTTATCCTCCATTGTTAACCTTGTGATCGCCTGTACTGACTCTCATGCCGGAGCTATCCCCCGACGGTCGAAGCCGTCAAACTTTTGGTGTTGACAGTATTTAGTGTGCAAGATCAAGGCGTTTTACGTGATTGGGACGTTGGAAAAGATCTTGGTGTTAACACGTTGTATTCTATTCTTTTATTTATTTTATTTACCCACTAATTTCATTCCTACCGTTTAAATATAGCATTGATGTCAATAACGAGTTAAGCAATAACGAGTTAAGCGGCATTTGATTGCATCTTAATGTATCTTAAGAGTCTATCTTTTAATACATCTTAATATTTGAAATTGAGATACAAAAATTTCCTCTGAATGCTTTTAAATCTTAACCGTTTACCTCTTAATACATCTTAATATTTGAAATTGAGATAAAAAAAAATTCCTCTGAATGCTTTTAAATTATTAAGATATAAATATTAATCTAGAATATTCAGAAAATCACATTAAAATATGGAAAAAAATATATGTACACAGCTATGTATTATACAGTAGGGCTATGACGACCGTTTTTGGGATATACACCTGTCATTATATCTATTCTGGGCTATAGCGACAGGTGAACCGTCGCGATAGCCCAAAAAACCCGTCGCGATAGCCCTACTGTATAATACCCAGCTGTACATGTATATACATATAGCCCTTAAAATATACTCCTTCCGTCCCATGATAAAAATTCTTATTATTATTTTGGGTAGTCCAATGTTAAATGTCCACTTTCTTTTAATAACTTAACTTTTACACATATTTTCCTATTATGCCCGTAGCATTAAATATCTCGTATTTTTCTTATTCTAATTCTCTCTCCATATTTAATAAGTATGGAGAAAGAATATTTTGAATTGAATAGCTAGAAACTCTCACCTACATTGAAAATAATTAATGACATATTATTATGGGCAATTTTGTCATTTCATTTATTTTTTTTAATATGCGTAAAAAATTCATTAGGACTTTTATCCTGGATTGAGAGAGTATATATTATGAGGTGAAATGTTAAAGATATATTTACATGCAATCAAAATATGTGGGTGATTGGTGAATGAAGTTTATTGGAAGTATTATTGCTATGGCCATATTAGAGGGTTGACATACTCAACTCCACATATCGATCGGGTTCCAAAACCTCCATTTTTAATCACAAACTAACAAGCTCTCCTTGCAATACCTGCAAGTCCATGACTTCTACAGGTACCCCTTCTTCTTCTTCTTCCTTGTCTCCTTGCTGGCATGTGTTCTTGAGTTTTCGAGGTGAATTGAGGAAAACCTTTATTGGCCATTTATACAATGGTTTAAAAGAAGCAGGAATCCGAACTTTTATAGATGAAGACGCACTCGAAAGGGGTGAAGAAATATCGGCAGAATTGCCAAAAGCAATCCAAGATTCGACCATGTCTATCATTGTTTTCTCAAGAAATTATGCTTCTTCAAGTTGGTGCCTTGAGGAGCTGGTAGAGATTCTTGAATGCAAGAGAACAATGGGACATTCTGTACTTCCTGTGTTTTATGATGTTGAACCAACAGTTGTACGTTACCAAAAGGCTAGTTTTGCAGAAGCTTTTAAACGCCATAAAAAACGATATAAACATAATAAGGTGGAGGGGTGGAAAGCTGCACTAAACAGAGTTGCTGATTTATCAGGATACCATCTCCAAAATGATGCAAATGGGTGCGTAATCCTCCTTTTTTATTTATTTATTATTATTAGTTTTATTATAATATATACTCAGATCTGTCAATCGAGAAGAAAGAGTGTTTTTCTTATTAAAATAGCAGTTTCCAACTGAATTTTATCAAATTTTCATTCTTTCCACAGTAAGGTACAACTAGTCGTTCAATTTCCACCACCAGAAACCTTCATTCTCTCCTCAGATTGGATTATGTGTGTATATGTATACGTGTGTGTATATATAATTTAAAATATGAGTAAAAGATATTTTAGATCGATTTAAGATGTGTTATGTTAGGTTACTTTCAATTCAACTTCATTTGATTGTCAATTTAATAATCTAATTGTACAAATGTAATGATCATAGAAAAATAAGATATTATGTAAAATTTCGTTTGATTTAAGGCATTGAATTTTTTTTTAATACAATAAATAACTTCTATTGTTATAGAGTTGTTGATGCATAACCTCAAATTAAATAAAATTTTACATAATATTATATTTTTACATGTTCATTGTATTAATGTGGTCAATTTATTAAGTTGAAAATTAAATGATATTGTATTAGAAGTGACATATTTTATCTAAGTCCATCTAAGATGGGTTCTAGTCTTAAAATATTAATCATTGTATTACTTAAATTTGAGTGAATTTATATAAAAGGAATTGACATTTTCAGAAATAAAAATGATAGTTACACTATTAATTCCATTTATCAATTTTCAATTTAAAAGTATGTCAGTATACTTTCAAAAAGTCCATAATGATTTTACAAATCGAAACTGGGGGAGTATCTTTAGCAAATTTAAACATCAGATCCCCACCCATGTGCAATTCTTTGTTGATTCTGTTGGTGTACCCAAAAGTTCTATCTTTATTGTTGACTACCCCAATTCAGGATTCCCAAACCCTTACCAAAGAGTGAAGAAATCAAAGTCTACCAGAGAATATAGTGTATCTATAGATTTTGGTCTTTTGGGTTTCAAAATTGAAAGACCCAAGTCTTGGATAGCCACCAATGTGGGTTTCTTGGGTAGCTACTAATAAAGAAAAAGAAGATGATGCTGAAGAAGGTACGTACAACTCCTGGTCTTTCTGTTCCCACCATTTTTTCTCTCTCCGTGTATAAATATATAATGAGTTCTTTATGAATTGAACTTCTGACATCATAATTGGAGGAGTTTTGAGTGATGATGATTAGTGGGTTTGTCAATCATTCTTCAACAGAAGTGCTTGAGAAAGTTAATAGGGTATGACTATGAAATTATCTATATAAATGGTTCCAAAAAATAAGGATTCTTTTGCATTGTTGAAGAATTAAGCACTCAACAAATTGCAAAGCAACTGCACTCAAACTAGTTTGGATTCAAGACATTGAAGTTAGCTTGGAAGGGGACAAGGTATTAATGTCTGATCCCTCAACTAACTGGCAAGGCAAGGGAAACACAATGCATCTGTAAAGATTCGGATCCAAACACCAATTAGGAATAGCCTCAATTGTCTATCCAAGAGCACCAGTTGGGTTATCTTGGCTTATTCAAAAGTCATGACAAGCTGTCACTTGTTAGTAATCTAGGTAAAAATCTTGATTTTTTAATAAGGTTAGCTAGCCCGTTTCTTTAGTGCTGGTGTTGCTTGTAGGTCGGAGAGGTAGGCTAGAGAGGAAGAAAAAGGGGTAGGAGTGATATAGGCTAAAGATGTAATTGAATTTGTCTTTCGTCCATATTGTTTACCATGCCAGGATAAAGAAATCCTTGGGGGCCTTTTTGCTTTGCCATACCATATTATAAACCTTATTCACATGCAGGATTCTAGAATTGGCTCCTACGAGTTCTAAGGTGGCTCCCACCTTTCCATAAGGTGTAGCACTTAGCCCTGCATAGGACTTACTTCCTAGTTAGTCAGGGCTTTGCCTTGATACCATTTGTAACGATCCAGGTCTGAACCAGAATCCGGAATAAGGCTCAATCCACTGTCCAAGAGCACCAGTTGGGTCATCTTGGCCCACCATAGTTTTCCCCAAAAGTCATGATAAGTTATTGGTACTTTAAGTAGTAATGTTGAAACCTTATACACGTATCAATCTAACATGCATTTTCTGATGTCGGACTGTAGTACTTTAACAAGAGTAAAAACAACAACTTTTTAAGGTCGGGGCAAGGGGATTCTAGTAATAAATAAAAGTAAGGTTGTGCCATATCTAGGATTGCTACATGCTCTTGTCATTACTGATCAGCCTTGGACTGACATAACCATGAATTTCATATAGGCATTGCCATTGTCAAATGGTAAAATTGTGATATAATTTATCATTTCAGACTTAGTAGCTTAATTCATATCCCTTCAACATCCATTCACATGAATCATGTTAGCCGCCGAAAGATTCATATGAATTAGTATGTGACAAAACTAATGGTCAATCTAGTATTGTACTCAAGTCTGCGTAGCACATCCCCATGCACTCATCTGGTTCCACATAATAGAACTGTGCCTCATGAAACTAATTTCTTGCAAACATGTCATTGTCATATAATCATTTTGCTTTAACTTTCTTTGACATAAAATTGACAGGAATGAAGCAAATCTCATCAAATTAATTGTGAAGGATGTTCTACCAAAACTAAACCGCAAAGACTGGAATGTTGTCACGTATCCAGTTGGAATAGATTCCCGTGTCAAGGATATATATCCACAACTAAGCATTGGGACAAGCGATGTCCGTTTCATTGGAATTTATGGGATGGCAGGAATAGGCAAAACCACAGTTGTTAAAGATATCTATGATAGAACATTCCACCACTTTGAAAGAAGCTGCTTTCTTGAAAATGTTAGAGAAGCTTTAAAAGAACCCCATGGTCTACATTCTTTACTGAATCAACTTATTATTGAACTTGTGAAAGTAAAGAATTTTAAGTTTGCTGATGTCGATAGAGGAATCTTTTTACTGAAACAAACACTACGTTCAAAAAGAGTTCTCATTGTTCTTGACGATTTGGACCAATTAAGCCAATTGACACCATTTGCAGGAGATTCGAAGTGGTTCAGTTCAGGAAGTAGAATCATCATCACAACTAGAGATGCTTGTCTACTAGATAAAATTCAAATATTAGATTTGAGATACGAGGTGAAGAAATTGGACAATAATGAGTCTTTGGAGGTCTTCAATCGACATGCATTTAGAAATTCCAACCCACCTACAGAAGATTTTATGGAGCTTTCGAGACGTTTTGTAAAGTACATTGGAGGCCTTCCATTAGGTCTTCAAAAAATTGGTTCTTTTTTGTTCCAAAAAAACATGTTTGTATGGAAACTTTCCTTTGAGACATTCCAAATAATTCCTATAGACCAAATTCAGGAGAAACTTAGAATAAGCTATGATACACTGGATGATGAAAACGTACAGAACATCTTCCTTGATATTGCATGTTTTTTTATCGGAATGGACAAAGATGATGCGATAAACGTATTGAATGATTGTGATTTTTCTGTTGAGAATGGAATTAGTACTTTGATGGGAAGATTTTTACTAATAACTGATGGGAGAAATAAATTGGGGATGAATGCTTTGATTCAGGATATGGGTCGGAACATTGTTCGTAACGAATCCATTAAAGAGCCTGAAAACCGCAGTCGGTTGTGGTTTCACACGGATGCATATGACGTGCTAAAAAATCTAAAGGTAAAGAGCAAACACTGTAAAAATGTTAGGTGCTGAAAAGATTATTTTGTACAGTTATATGTTTGACATTTAGATTAGTGTTCTCTCCTTCCTCTCTTTTATATATGCACAAATAATTTTGTTCTCTCTTTTTATCAGGGAACTGAAAAAATTGAAGGTATCAAGCTAGAAATGACTATGCCAGAGAATGAACATTTAAGTCCCAAAACATTTGAGAAGATGCCCAATTTGAGACTGCTTCATGTTAGTAAAGTATCTTTCACTGGAAGCTTTGAAAATTTATTTAAAGAGTTAAGGTGGCTTTGCTGGCGTTACAGCCCTCTGGAGTTTTTACCTTCCAACTTTCACCCACCAAAACTAGTCTTCCTTGACATGCAATACAGTGAGGTAAAAATATTGTGGCATGACATCAAGGTATGGCATTAATTACAATTTCATCTTTCTTTTTGAAGGAAAAGGAAAATGTGCCTAGAGAATCTAATATCATATAGTATTTTTCTCTACAGCCTCTTCAAAATTTGAAGATCCTAAATGTTAGTCATTCTCAGTTCCTGAAAGCCACCCCTGATTTCGGAGGACTGGAAAAGCTTGAGAAATTATTGCTTCGAAATTGTTCAAGTCTGGAACAGATTCACCCATCGATTGGCCTTTTGAGCAAGTTGTCTCACTTGGATTTAAACGGATGCTTCAGTCTGAATCAATTGCCTGAGGAATTAGGGAATTTGGAAGGCTTAAAGAAGCTTGATGCAAGTGGTACAAATATTGAACAAATACCTGATTCCATTGGGCATCTAAGTAATCTGGTGGAGTTAAATTTGGAAGGTTGCAGGAATCTTAGAACCCTTCCAAGTACCATTTGCAATCTGACTTCACTTGAAGTGCTAAGTCTAGATTCCTGCTCGAAGCTAGAAAATTTGCCGGAGAATTTTGGGAATATACAATGCTTAAGGCAGCTTGATGCAAGTAGAACAAGTTTTGAACGATTACCGGATTCCATTGGACATCTAAGTAAACTAGTGAAGTTGAATTTGGAAGGTTGTGAGCACATTAGAAATCTTCCGAGTAGCATTTGTCAGCTGACTTCACTTGAAGTGTTAAGTCTAGATTCCTGTTTGAAGCTAGAGAGTTTGCCTGAGAAATTTGGGAATATGCAATGCTTACGATGTCTTATTGCAAGTACAACCATTATTGAACAATTTCCTCCTAATTTATACAGTCTAGAATTGACTAACTGCATTAGTCTCCGATCACTGCATGAATTTCCTCCTCATCTATATGATTTGCATTTGATTAACTGCACCAGTCTTCAGTTGCTCTTGGAATTTCCTCGTAATTTAAACGAGCTAGACTTGACTAACTGCAGCAGTCTTCAGTCACTCCCAGATCTTCCTCCTTACATTAAAAATGTACACGCGCGTGGTTGTACATCACTCGAAAAATTACCAAATCTGTCAATGTTGAAACACTTGACATTGCTATATCTTGAGAACTGCAGCAGTCTTCAGTTACTCCCGGATCTTCCTCCCAATTTGTGCAGACTGTACTTGACTAATTGCAGAAATCTCCGTTCAGTGCCAAAACTTCCTCCTAATTTACATTACATATGCTTGAGGGACTGCAGCAATCTTGAATCTCTACCAGAATTTCCTTGTTCAACATTCTTTACAGTCTGACATTCCAAAGAGTGTTTAATTCCTTCAGGTACTTTTTTCCACTTTTTCTCCATATATTACTTTGTCTCTCTTTCATAAACTATTCTTTCTGGGTAGTAGAATTGCTTTTGAATTTGAGGCTATGATGTTAAATTTTCAAGCAGGGTAATTCGAAATTGGAACTTCTATCATCAAAAATGGGAATATCTTATTACTGGCTTTTTGGGTTGTATTCTGTCAAGATTTTAGTTTCCTTTGCTAATAAAGATGTAAGAGCAAACTCTCAACATTTGTAAGTTTCCTTTCAAACATGGCTTGTTAAGTTTTATAGTTATATTATTATTTTTATAGTTATAATTATTTTTTCTGTTCTATCAATAAATATCCTCCGTTTCAAAATAGAAGATCATTACTGATTTTTTGAATTCAACTTAAGACCTTTTAAACTCAAAATTGACATGGATCTCTTTAATTTTAATCAATACAATAATGAATATCGTAAACTATCTCAAAAGTGCTATTTTTTTTTGCTAGTTTAAATACACGCACCCTTCCTTGGCCACGGCTAAGGATTGAAATCCCACCCTCTTGGTACTATTAATCAAAAGTACTATTAATCATAAATTTATTGTTTCATTAGAACGTTTTAATGAGCAATCTCAATTTTGAGGTTGAAAATATACTTTGAAAATTAAGAATAATCTTATAATTTGAAACTGAAGAATTATATCATATCTTTATATTTGTCTTGCTTCATTATTTCAGTTATTAATTATAAGGGACTTAGGGTTTTTTATGTTTAGGGTTTTATAGTTTCTCTTTGAGCCAATACATGTCTATGCATTTGATGGTATTTGATTGCATCTTAATGCATATTAACATCTCACCTCTTAATGCATCTTAACAATTCACATCTTTGTATTAAGAGGTCCTCTGAATAGTAAAGATACAAATATGAGTCTAAATTATTCATAAGACTTCTTAATACAAAGATGTGGACTGTTAAGAAACATTAAGAGATAGACTGTTAAAATGCAATCAAATACCACCTTAGTACATCGTTCTTTCAATTCTTGATCAAGTTAGGTTACTTGAAGCATTTTTTATACTCCCTCCGATCCAAATTATAAGATCATTATGTGTTGTATTTTATACAAATAATATATTACAAAGTTTAATAAAAATAAATATATTCATATATTTTGGTGATGTACCATTAAAAGAGTTTAATGTGTAATTTAAATGAGTTATAATTAATATATTTATGGAGATTTGTAACTGTTCATTATATATTAATTACCCATTATTGAGATATTAATTTAATATTACCGTTGCCATGATTGCATTCTATATATAATCTATATATACTAACTTTTACCGTGGCCATGATTGTAATAATATGAACTATACTCTGCTAGCTTCAATATATATATATATATATATAGTCTACTGTACGTTCATATATATTCATCTTTCTTATACATATATTATATACATTAAAATATTCATACATAACAGTGTCTATTCTAGTTATATATATATATATATATATATATATATATATAGTACAATTTTTGAGTTTGAGTAAGATGAAATTAGAAGTTGTTCATGGGTCATTCAACTATTTCTAGTGCTGGTTAGTTGGGTGAAGAGTCGTTGAATCCTGGAGTAGGAATTCGTCAGTGACCTTAGCACCGAGAAAAAAGTTCTCCGAGGGGCGAAATTTCTACTTAAGGACAGTGCATTGCACGCCTCTGCTCAATAAAATCGATAAGTTTATTTCTGCCCTTATTTTACTTTATATTTGAATCCTATATTCATTCGTATTTTTCCAACAATCTTAAGTAGAAATTTTTGGATTCTTATATATTTATTAATGTTTATGGTTCTAGTTGAGTTTTGTTATCAATTTGCTAAATTGAGGTATTGTTGTGGGTGTTGTTATTGTGTTTGGAGAATCTTTGATTGAGAGTTGATTTACATGCCCCTTGTGATAATTTTATGAAATCTATATGTTGGACTTTTCTGGCAATATTGCAAATTTGGTGGAGAAACAGTTAAAGACCGTGTAACTTGAGGCCGTCAAGATGCAACTTGTTTTTGCATAAAAAAAAAAAAAATTTAAAAATAAAAATAAATAAATTGATGGAGACGTGTGATATTATGTTGGTTATACAAGAGATTTGGAGTTGCTCTAGTATACTATTTTGCTTCTGTAATAAATTCATATGCCATTAACAAATATTCATTGATCCATTCTTTTATAGGGTCATTTAGAATAGGGCGTGTTAGTTTGCATATTTTTTGTTTATTTCCTTTTTTGTTAGCCACATCTGAATATTTCTCATTGTTGCAATGTTACCTTATACTGATAAAACATATGGTATTTTCTGCCCTATTTGAAAATGAGTGATACAAGAAAAAATCCCACTAAGTTTTATATGTAAAGTAGAAGGTCAAATAAGATTCATTTGTATCCCACTGTTGTATGCATGTGTCGCACTTGGGAAACTCTAGCGCTTAGTACACTAGAGGAAAATGCTATTGAGCACCAGTCATTGCCAATGACTTTTTATGTTGTTTCTGATGATGAAGATGGGGAACGAGGGGGTGCTCCTGTTGTTTGCGTTGAAGATGTCTCAAGGCATTGTTTTGAGGTTTCAAGAGGCCAAGTTAAGTGGAGTCCTATCCTTTTGTTAGTTCCTTTGGTTTTAGGACTTGACAAAATCAACCCGAGGTATGAAAGTTTTGGTACTTTTCGCTGTGATAGTTCATAATTCTGTTGTTATCTGTCCTAATGTTCTTTCTGTTGGATAATTAATGGGAGTTTTGGAATCAAAAAAAGGTGAGAACTTAAGAAGTAATATGAAACAATGTTGGCAAAAATCTTGATTTTCTGCAGAAGGAAAGAAATGCATTGACTTTTGTTTTATGTTGCGAGGATATAGTACATATGGTTCAATATGAACTATTTGTAATCTCAAAGTTGAGTTATTGGCAACAATATTATAGAAATCATTTACCTAACTTGAAATATCTTAAAGTGTTGGGGTGTCTTACTAAGGTATAGTTACCTGACCCTAAAAAAGGAAAATTGGTTCTAAAACTGTTAATATGCAATTAATAGACTCAGCAGATACATTCATAATCCTAATAAGGATCATTAGACTGCTTTATGTAGAATACTCAAGTATTTGTGAGGTACTATTGGATTTGGTTTGTATTACTGCGGTAATCCTGCAGTTCTTGAGGGCTATAGTGATGCCAACTGGATCTCTGATTCAGATGAGATCAAATCCACGAGTGGCTACATATTTACCTTAAGAGGAGGAGTAGTTTCTTAAAGGTCTTCTAAACAGACTTGTATAGCTCGCTCTACTATGGAGTCTGAGTTTATTGCCTTAGAGAAGGCAGTTTCTGAAGCAGAGTGGCTCAGAAATCTTTTGAAAAATATTCTTTTGTGGACGAGACCAGTTCATCTGTGTCTACATTGTGATTGTCAAGCTGCTATAGGCAGAGATAAAGAATAAGAGCTATAATGGCAAGAGTAGGCATATACGCCTAAGACATAATATTATGAGACAGCTGTTATGTGATGGGATTATATCCCTTAATTTTGTTAGAGTTAAATCTTGCGGATCCTCTGACAAAGCCACTAAGCAAGAGGCTAGTGAGCAATACATCGAGGGGGATGGGACTACTGTCTATTACAAAAATCAACAATGATGGTAACCCAACCTATATGAATGGTAATCCCAGGAAGTAGGTTCATATGGGTAACAACAAGTCATTGGTTGATTGATTGAGACACTATCCATTTTATACTTATTTGAGTTCATCCCTATGGTGTAGGATAGTGTAATTCTACAGTGTTAGAGGTTGAGTTATATACTCTTAATGTTTTCCATAGTCCTATTGGGTGATGTGTTTAACTGTAGAACACATTTGATGGAAACACCTATATGAGTGTAGAGGTGGGGCCTCCTCTTATGAAAACAAGACAGATTTTCTAGAGCGCTCATGAATTCTAGGTATGGCACAAGGCCAAAATGTGCCAAATCGCGTAGAACAACTTCTAATTAGAGTTTGTAGTGTGAGTAATATGATTACTGATTCATAATAAGGAAGAAGGTTCATAGAAATTTTCATTTCACCAAATTCCTGTGAATCAAGTCCTATTCACTCTATACATTGGTTCATAGTCCAAAAGACACCAGTGTTTACGCACTGCATTCTTATATTTCTTACTCAATTTATTTTATTTTTACTTTGTAATATGTGGGGGATTGTTGTATTTTATACAAATAATATATTACAAAGTTTAATAAAAATAAATATATTCATATATTTTGGTGATGTACCATTAAAAGAGTTTAATGTGTAATTTAAATGAGTTATAATTAATATATTTATGAAGGTTTTGTAACTGTTCATTATATATTAATTACCCATTATTGAGATATTAATTTAATATTACCGTTGCCATGATTGCATTCTATATATAATCTATATATACTAACTTTTACCGTGGCCATGATTGTAATAATATGAACTATACTCTGCTAGCTTCAATATATATATATATATATAGTCTACTGTACGTTCATATATATTCATCTTTCTTATACATATATTATATACATTAAAATATTCATACATAACAGTGTCTATTCTAGTTATATATATATATATATAGTACAATTTTTGAGTTTGAGTAAGATGAAATTAGAAGTTGTTCATGGGTCATTCAACTATTTCTAGTGCTGGTTAGTTGGGTGAAGAGTCGTTGAATCCTGGAGTAGGAATTCGTCAGTGACCTTAGCACCGAGAAAAAAGTTCTCCGAGGGGCGAAATTTCTACTTAAGGACAGTGCATTGCACGCCTCTGCTCAATAAAATCGATAAGTTTATTTCTGTCCTTATTTTACTTTATATTTGAATCCTATATTCATTCGTATTTTTCCAACATTATGGATTTTTAAAAGTCAATATAAGACAATTTCGAACTCAAATTTGAGATGATTTACTAAAAATTATGAAACCATAAATTTTACAATGACTAATACGTTTTAGATAGTTTATAATATTCATTATTGGATTGACTAAAATTAAAAGAATCTATGTTAATGTTAAGTTTATAAATGTGTTAAATTGACTTCAAAAAGTGAATAATGATCATATATTTTGGAACCGATGAAAAATATTTTATATAATTGCAGGATCAGCTTCAATATGACATGTAAATTTCAGCATGCTCATCTATTTATAGTTTTATCTGAAAGATAACTCTGGTTTTTTCAAATTGCTGGTCAGGTTACATTTACATGTTTGGTAAGACACGGCGGCAACAAACGGAGTGCATCGTCTGTTGGACACAAAATAGCATTGAAGATGATAACAAGTCCATTCACATTTTCATACTTCCTTGCAATTTAATAGAGCATTATATATACCTTTTTTATGGATTAATATCTCCTCCATTACACATATTTTTCAATTTCTTTCAATACATATTTACCAACATAAATATTACATTTAACGATAAAGTAAAATTCGAATATAAAGGACAACATAGGCAGTTGATTTTTTTATATATAAGTATAGGGTTGGAGCAAAATTTATGAGTTAATAAACTCATAAATTTTATTAATTTAGATAGTTATAATTCAATCTATAAATTAATAATTTATTAATTTAAACAGTGTTTTTCTATTCTGTGAATATAAATTTAATTACATTAAAATTATTGTATTTTATTGATGTTTTTATCATATATTTTTTTATGCAATGTATCGTACTTATTAAATTAATGTAATACTAGAATTCATTGTAAGTGATATTAATTATTTTTAATAATTAAATAATATTCATTGTATTTACTTTTCAATTTACATTCACATTTTTTTTCAAAAAAAAATTATATTCAATTAGATTTGAATTTCAAGACAACATTATTTTGATGGGACCATATATTAAGGATGAAATTCAATTAGATTTGAATTTCAAGAAAAATTAAGGATGAAATTAAGATAGATTTGAAGTTTTATGACAAAAGAAACGAGAATAGAATCATATTTTATAAGATTACCCTAGATATATTTATAATTTAAAAAATTATTAATTTATGATTTTGATGAGACCATATATTTATATAAGTGTCTTTTTAAAAGGGCTATATGTATATACACAGCTGTGTATTACACAGTAGGCTTAGGACGATAGATTTTTTGGGCTATAGCGACGGTAAACTGTCGTCATAGCCCAGAATAGCTATGACGACGGGTGAACCCGTTGCTATAGCCCAAAAAATCGTCGTTATAGCCTACTGTGTAATACACAGCTGTGTACACACATTTTTTCCTTTTAAAAATTATTATTAAAGAGATTATTAATTTATAGAGCTACTATATATATTTATATATATATATATATGTGTGTGTGTGTGTGTGTGTGTGTGTGTGAACGGTGACATATTTTATTGTATATATACGGTTTAATTTGTTGAGTACAAGTAAGTAAGGAAGATTAGAATATGTTTAGGTCATTCAACTATTTCGAGGGTTAATTAGTTAGGTGAAGAGCCATTGAATTTTAGAGGTGACCTTAGTACCGAAAAAAGTTATTCGAGAAACAAAATTTTTATTTAATGACAGTGCAGTGCATGCCTCTACTCAATATATTTCGCTATAAATCGATAAATCCTTCTTTAATCTCTCTTATTTTATAATTAAATCCTATATTTTATTGGTGTTCTCCAACCGTTAACACCTAAACATGATTAGTTAATATGGTTCACCAAGAAAGTAATTTACTATTTTCTTAAAAATAAAATTCTTTTTTTTTTCTTACTGTAACTAAAATAGAAAAATCACATCTAAAGTGGGAATAACACGTGTTTAATGATAAAGGAAATAAAAAAAACAATCTTATGGTGGAAATTAATTAAATTTTTTTTGTGTGTGTTAATTTGACATACACACCACCATTGAACCCAACCTCATGGGAACATGGGTTGAGTCATACCTGGGAATTAATTAAGTCTATCTGAAAACAAGAAAATTACACACCAGTATATCTACTAGTACTACATAGTAGTGCGATTGGGCACAGGGCAATTTCTGTCTATAGGAAAAAGATGGAATAAAACGATGCAAAGGATCTACAGAGCAGCACCCTCTGCCATGGCTACCCTTCCTCGTTCTGGGGTTCGTTCCTCTCTCTCTTTAAAATTATTTACACAGACTAGAATCTTCTTGTTGTTTCTTGTAACAATTGATCTGCCGTTTTTGTTTGTGCCAAACAGTAATTATGATTTGAAAAGTTCGAGTCTTTGGATAATTTAGTCGTACCCATTTGAGAAAAATGACTAATTCTAATTGTAGTACATGTATTTGCTGCCCTTGTGAATAGAATTAACTGTTTTCATATGTATTTTATGCTTATATTTGATTTAGAAGTTCAATCAATTTTTTTATTTTTTATATTTGTAAATATTTGCCATTTCTATTTGGTCTTTAAGAATTGTTGTTCTTTAGTCTGGGTGATGATGGGAATTGGTAGATGTGTTGTGGATGAACTTGATGAAGTTGATTTTAATCTGTGTAAGGTTGCATTTTTTTCTCACTTCCCCTGTCTAATTGGACCTTTGGTTACTCTATTTCAGTATCATCTAATTTAAAGGAAAATCTAAAAGGAGTAGGCTGTTCAGTTTTTTATTATTATTTTTTAACTGTGATTTAGTTTGCAAAATGTATATTCTATGAATAACTAGGTCATGTGGTACTAGTGACTTTAGATTGCGAGTTGCTTGTATTAATCACTCAAACACTTCCCCATTGAATTAATCACTGATGCTTTGAAAGATTTTGACGTAAAAGAAGGTAAATAAAATGGGTTAATAATCATTTTTGTAAAAGATAAATTAGGATTCAGTGGGAAATTCTGATATACGTATATGAATTATGATTACTTTATGCTGCAGTTCCTTTTGTAGGTGGAAGTTAAGATTGATACATTCAATTATACTTCCAAATAGCAGGGGTTTAAGAAGCATTGGATTTTTTAAAAATATTTTAGGACATCTATCTGAGTTTCTTCTTTTCCTAAATTTATACAACTAGAAGAAATTTTCAAGTCCATCTTTTGGAACATTTTTATGGATGCAATATTGCCAAGCTGGTGACCTTGTGTTAAACCTTTGTTATTTAGTATTTTACTTTTGGTATCATGTTTCTTCTTTGGGTTGCAAATGCATGTTTTAGGCTTTGGTGCTGCTTCTTTTGGATACAACTTGAATGATCTTCTTTTTTTGTCTTCTTTTTCTTTTTGCAATTGTGTAGACGAGGAGGGCGCTGTGCGTATGGCCGGGTATGAGACAACTTTCCCTTAGAAAAAATCTTTTGCATGGATTTATGCGCTTCTTCACGATTCCTGTCAAAACTGTGAGGGGTGTCAGTAGATCACTTGGAGTTTCTCATTTATGTAGCGTTGTCAACATGTCTTCCCCGTTGCAAATTGAACTAGTGAGCACATCTCTTTATTTACAATGTCAGCATATTAAACGTTTAGTTACTCCATGTATTCTATAATTCAACATAAGCTTGTTAATTTTTTGCTTTCTTTATTTTATTGTCATACAACAGTTCCTTCATCTTGTTCTCTTCAACTTTGTTTTTGTTTTCTTAGGAGAAAATAAAAATTTAAAGTGTTATGATTGTTGAACTCTCATATGTCCAAATTTCATTGAAAGTGTCATATATAATATGTTGTCAAAAAAAATTGTGATATTTATAACCCCAAGTGGCGGGAGGAATTGCAGAGGCATGAATAACTTTAAGGTCACTGGTCCCAATGCCCATACTTGGGGCCAAACTTATCAAAAAAATAAAAAAAGGTCTGTGATATGAGCCGCGAGGGAGATCACGAGTTATTTCATTCTAATGTTTCAGCTGAAGGTTTTAGCGGCCTTTAACTCAAGTAATCACAAGAATGTATTTGCTCCTGTAGTCATGTGCCTTTTTTGGTTTACTAGAGTGGATGTATATGATTTTTCTTGTTCTTCTGCAAATGATTATGGTCATCCAACACACTGCTTGCACACACACATAGACGTAGCGCTATGCAAAAAGTTTGGTAGTTTCATTAAATTACCGAACCGAACCGAACTGGTTTGGTAATGTGGTACGGTAAATACCGGTTCGGTATCGGTATTTTTTACTGGTAAAAACCTTTTCAGGACCGGTAGCGCACTTATGGAGCTTCGGTAATTACCGAACCGTACCGGTTGGTTCTAAGAAAAAATTTCTACTATAAAATCTCTTAATGTGGAACACTACGTACAAGTGGAGAATCGTTAAACATATGTGCCATGCGTGGATTCCGCAACACACGTTAAAAGCAAGTTGGTTGTTAAAATATTTTCATGTAAATATCAGAATGTTTACTGTTATTATTATATTATTATACACATCATGATCTTCCTAGCAATTAAGTGGATGAAATTGTAGGCGTAACCCACTTGACATTTTCCTATTTCTTTTCCTGTTGGCAAATTGGAGAGAAACAATAAAAATAAAGTAGCATTTCACAAAAGAATGAGATTAATTGATATTTCAGGAATGAAGATTATACAAAAGTTCTTCCTGAAATTGCATTCAACTTTTATTGTAAACAAAATAGTAGAATTGAAGTTAATATGTTTCTTCATCACCATATTCAATAAAAGTTGAAGAGATTAATTAGGAAATTTGGAGAGAAAAAAAGGCCATCTGTTCCTTTTCGTGACCAAAATTAGGATATGTTTTTATTTTAATTTTTTCTATTTGAAGAGCTGTTGTATCACTTCCACCTAGGATGAAGAATCTGAAATAAAATGGAGTAGAAGAACAATATACTTAAGCCTTTAGCTAAAATGAACAAACAAGTTTGTCAAAATGTTAAGAACTTGTAAATCTTGCATAGTAATAATTTTTATTTTTTTTAAAAGGAAAGAAATTATGTAAAAAACCGGGTTTTACTGGTACCGGGCTTACTGGACCTGGATACCGGTAATTTGGTACCGGTATTGGTACTCATTTTTGGGTAAAAACGGTAACCGGTACAGTTCAGGCTGATTTGGTATGGTAAATTATCGATGAAAGTGACACGCTAATTGTTTCACCTTTTAATCATTTACATAGTTTACCATGTACCACTCTCAACCTTTTAAAGCTTTAGTATATCACCAGGTGCCATGTCTCAAGGACAATTATGCGTATCTTTTGCATGATTTGAATACGGGTACTGTTGGAGTAGTTGATCCTTCTGAAGCTGTACCAATCATTGATGCCTTGAGTAAGAAAAATCAAAATTTGACCTATATACTGAATACTCATCATCACTATGATCACACTGGTGGAAATATGGAGTTAAAAGAAAGATATGGTGCAAAGGTATGATAACTTTTTATCTTTTTAAATTAGTTTCATGTTAATTTCCACCTTTTTACTTGTTTCAACCTTTCCATTTCCCCCTTCACCCTCCGTTATCCCTTTCTCTAAAGTCTAATACTTTTTTGACACTGTCCTGCATCACCAAGTTTAAATATATCAGTCACTATCCGTAGAGCTATCCAAGGATGGAGAGGGTCACTGGGTTCATAGATGTTGGTTCCTTCCGTAACTATCCTTGTTTTTTTTTTAATTTGTTTTTTGATTTTGAACTTTACCCATTCCGTTTATTTATAGGTAATTGGATCAGGAGTGGACAGGGATAGAATTCCTGGCATTGATATAGCCTTAAATGATGGGGACAAATGGATGTTCGCAGGCCATGAGGTGCTAGTGATTGGAACTCCTGGTCATACTACAGGTTGTATTTTATTACTTTATTTTCTCAAAGGAATTCGTTTAATGTACTTCTAGAATGGATTCAATTTCATTCCTCGGGGTGGGAGAAATGGCAGGGCCTTGGGGAATAACCTTAAGGTCAGTGGTTCCTCATACTTGGGGCCAAAATTAACTATCAAGTAAAAAAAAGGAAAGAGAGAATTGAATCTTCTTTTAAAGTCAATTGATGGAGTAGAATACTATTATAGCATCGACTTCACTCTATTCTTGTTACCGGTCATTGTTGAATTTCCATTTGATGGTAGAAAAAACTGCATGAGTGTTTCAAGTTATTAGTCTTTTTGGGTTCACTTATATTATCTTTTAATTGTAGTAGTGATTAAGTTTTGAGTTATTTATGAATTTGACATCTCGGTTAAGCTTCATATCCTCATAGTATGTTGGTTGCATGAATGGGTACATTTTTGTTTTACCAATCTTCTACCATGTTCTATTGGACTAGTAAATGCTACAATTACACTTAACCAACGTGTAATTGATAAAGATCAAAATTCATATACAGTTGTAGAAAATGAGAAAAAGAATGGGCGATAAACTAAATGTTGACTGTGCACTCTCTCAGTATCTCTCTATATATAATTTATTTGTATACTTGTTGATATAAAGTTATTTACTATGTTACGACTCAGGTAAGGGAATCGGGTGTTGGTAATGTCTAGGTGTCAGACTTGTCCATTCTTACAATAACTAGATTCAGGGATTCGATGTGAAAGGATCTATTTTTTAGATACGAGTGGTTGTATACAACAATTCGTGTTCTTTAGAGTTTTATGTGAGATTAAGTGAAAGAATGTCAATCATTTAGTATTAATTTGAATATAAAAGATAATTAGAAGGTATACTTAAGTGATGACGTAAGTATGACAGATTTGGTGAAAAAAGTACTAAGTTTATCTTTCGAATTCGAAATACCCATATACATGGATAAACTCATAGAACTTATTATTGTCCTTCCTGATGTTGTATTCTTTTGTGACTTTTGCCTTGTGTTCTAGATAATATGAATAAACCCTGTTCATGAGCCTGACCAAACTAAATTGCAAAAGCCTGCTGTACTTGACTTTAGTTCGGTTAGCGAATTGAGTTTGAGCAAGTCTCTTTTTTCATTTAAATAACTGAGCCAAGCTAGAGTTGTGTCATGTCCGGCTTAGGACCATCTCGTTTAAACCCGGTTCGAGACGCTTGCTTAAGCCCAACTATATAATGAACAACTATAAATTATATTGTACATTTTGTAATATATTATGAATATAATACTTATTAGTTAATTATACATATAACATATACATCTTGACCCGCCTTAAGCCTGTCTAAAACCCAAATTGAGCTTGACCCGCTCGATATTAATTGAGCTCAGTTTGTACTACCAAGCATAGGCTCGTTCAGAACTCAATTCAAAAAAGTTGCATATTATTCGAGCTCAAGTTTGGATAGTGTAAGCTCGACTTGACTTACTAAAGAGAAAAAGAAACGGAAATCAACATTGAATTTTGGCCGCTATCTGTTTCATAAGATTCATGGAAGAAGCTACAAATCATAATATGGGTACTAATGCATGCAGGACATATTAGCTTCTATTTTCCAGGATTTGGATCAATTTTTACAGGAGACACTTTGTTCAGTTTATCATGTGGGAAGCTTTTCGAAGGGACTCCTGAGCAGGTGAATCTTTTGCAGTCTAATCTTTGTTCTGTCCTTATTTTGAGCTTTACAAGGCTTGAACTTCCATCTGTCAACTTTTCATTTAGTTTCTTCACATAGTTTATTGGATTTCACAATGTGAAGGGATCATTCCTTTATAATTTAGATAAATCTCTGCCATGTGTTTGTGTTACAAGATGATGTTTGAAAAATAGATGTCGCATGTCATTTTACGCAGGCAGTTAAAAGTGTCTTTGCTCTTTAGACAATCCATCCAAATGTTAGAAGGCTGGTCAATAACCCTGTTTCATTTCCATGTAAATGATGATGTGTGAAAAGTTAGTTATGCTTACAAATATTGTAAGCTAATTTGAGATTTATGTGTCAAGCTTGAGTTGGAGTTCTTCAATGGTTATGGAATTCATTTAATAATCTAAGGGGAGTTCTTTAACTTGACCTTTTGTTCTGCCAAGCCTAGGTTTATACCACTTGGCAGTTTGAGAGAAGTTGGTGGTTTTTTAACTTCCAAAAGATGAATAAAACTCTTAGAAAACACCGCTTTTTATGAGAAAATACAAAAATGTGGTCTGTGATGATAAATATGTGTGGGCGGACATCATATTCATAAGTCACAAGGATTTCAAGTTTCAACTGTTATGAAGCGTTTGGGAATATGAATTTGAAAATCTGGTGAATTTGGAACAAATTTGGCTTCAGAATCTTGTTGCTTTTCACCTCTGGAATTTTTATTATAATGAGTCATGCACATTGATTTGGTGTGCTTGCAGATGTGGATAAAACTATCATGCACGTTGATTTGGTGTGCTTGTAGATGTAGATAAAATTAAGTACTTTCTTAAAGTTATTTGGAAATTCTTCGCAAGGACTTGTCTGTTTGAAATTTGAATTACAATTCAGTTAGTTATTTTGTGACTTATTTGTTTTAAACTAGTATTTGTTTGTGTTCCAGATGTATGCCTCCCTTAAAAAGATAACTTCTTTGCCTGATGACACAAATATATACTGTGGTCATGAATATACATTAGTAAGTCACATCCTGCTTCAGCCGTTTTTAATAGCTCTTTCAAATTTTCTTGTATTTTCACGAGGGATACCACTAACTGACATGTTTTGGCAGAGTAATGCGAAGTTTGCATTGTCTATAGAACCCAGGAATGAAATCCTTCAGTCGTATTCCACCCACGTATCTCATCTTCGTGATAAGGGTTTACCAACGGTAATTTCTATTTACTTTTCCTTTATAACTTAGGACAGCATCTATTTTATTTTTTTGGTGATTTTGATGCAACTAAGAGCTCTGGTTGAAAACTTGCAAAATGCACTGATTAGGGTAAAGCTGGTCACCTAGGAATACCAAATGTTTGATCTGATGTTGAATTGCTTTCACTCACACCTTGCTTGCTTTTGATAAGTTTTTATGGTGAATAGGAATTATGGTCCATATTATTTGAATTCCTTTTTTCTCTGAAACTGGGGTTATATAGATGCAAAATGAAGTTTTCTACTCCATATTTAATCTGCTTTGTGAGTTTTGCTTGTTTAATATTTCAACATAGCTATACTACACATGGACATTGCTATAAACTGTGTAATATTTGGATATTGGTGCATAAACAAGTATAGGTAGATAAAATTTTTACAACCCGTAACTACGTTGTCTTCCTTGAGCAAAATTCCATTATAATAAGCATCTACATGAACATTCAGATGACAATTGTTCATAATAATGTCAACAAGTGGTCTTTAAGACATTTAATTTTTGCCGGAATGAACATTTTTTGTCTGTTTTTATAGTTGAATTATGTTCTTCAATTTTTATGGACTGCTTTTAATTGCGAGAGATGTTCTTAGATTCCAACAACGCTGAAGAAGGAGAAATTATGTAACCCATTCCTCCGCACTGCAAGTTTGGAAATACGGCGGTCACTAAATATTCCTGTCACTGCAAGTGAAGAAGAAACCTTGGGTGCCATTCGCCGAGCAAAGGATGAATTCTAGGGTTTCTCATGCCCTCTTCTTGTGCCTAGTTAGATAAAGGCCATGGTAATTAGATCTTCTTTGCTTGGGAGAATAATTACTTGAAGTGGTGTTGTTAAAGCTGTCAATTTATTTAATAAGAAACATGAAACAGTTTTTTCCTTCATTGCACTACTTTTCTCATAAGATCCCTCGACCTCTAGCCAATGAAATTTAAGTCGAGCCGAGCCTGAGTATTAAATTGGTATCAGAGCATAAAATAATGTTTGATTGAGACTCGTCAGTTTGAACTTTACGAACGAATATGATCCGAGTATCAATATAAAATACAATTTGAAAAGGTTCGAGTAATTTATCGAAATTTAAAATTTGTTTATGTTTGAATCATTTATATTTTCGAGCTTGTGCTCGAATCGAATTTTTAGTCGAGCAAGTACGAATTGAGTACGAATTGTTTGTTCATTTTACAGTCATAAATTTAATTGACGGAATTTAAAATGGTTCATTCCATTCATTAAAATGTAGCATAATTTAGTTCTTGAATGCGACTCCATTTCCATCCATGTGATCGAAGAGCGAATTTGAGATCCCTGGCAGTCAGCTGGGCTGGAAAACTCTATAAAAAATAAAAGAAAAGAAAAGCGATATTACCCATATATGTTATTATTGTTCTAGCAATAATTAATATTCCTCTTGTAAAATATATGTAATAAAATCAGACATAAAAAAAAAAACCTACCTCTGTATAGCCCTCTAAATTTGAGTTTAAATACGATTTTGCTACTACATAAATAATTAAATATATGAATATATAAACAAATGAGTCATTAACTTAAAGCGAAATATTATTATTCATATTATATGAAATAATGAATTATTATTGTTGAATATTAACTTTATTTAATTTTTCATTAATAACTATTTTTATTTCGTTAAATAAATAATATATATTCAGAAGAAAATAATTTTTTTATAAAATATCATGGTACACAATATTAATGTAAGACCCCAGCTTATTATAAATGAAATTGAATTTCTCTATTTATTATTTTGAAATAGTATGAGTTGAATTGATTAATTTGGTTAGTTATGGGTAAAATGTGCAAATATTTCAAATAAACAAGTGGTTATAAAATATTCATTGTTGTCGGGGAATATTCGTTTGGTCGTGGAATATTCTTCCTATCGGGGAATATTCGTACGACAGGCGCAGTCTTTTGTGGGCCCCATAACGGAAAGCGATTGGATGAAGAAAACGACAAGTATAAGTTGTTTATAAATAACGGCGTAGTTGGTACCGTTAATACTGTTGGAATACCCGGTGGTTAAAACACAGTAATACGCCTTGTTGTTACACAGTAGCACACGGTATTGCACCAATTATTGATTCTTACGTAAGAAGGCACTACTCAATAATTGTTACAGTAATTACTGTTCAATATTTTATTTTATTGATTCAATAATTGCTACGTTGATATTTTATATTACTGTTGTTTCAATAATTGTCACTACACAGTATTTTTCATTATCGAAGCAATAATTCATATTATCTAAATAATATTATTAGATAATATTATTGGCAATGTCTAGAAAATTGTGTCTAAGGAGAGGTTTGGTCACCTAATTACGCGCCAGTAAGAGAAATCCTTATTGGAAAGCCCCCTCTTTTCTGAGAACGGCCAGGTTGTCATTATTGTGATTCTGTAATATTATTTGTGAATAATTAATTGTTGATTTATATGATAAGGAAAATATTCATTTTATGTGGATATAGATAGAGAAAAATTTTAAATTGACAATTGTTGAAAATTGATATTTTATCTTTTCTAATAAAATAATATTTTATTATATTATTATAATATAATAATGGTGATATTTTTATAATGAATGTGTGATATATGAATATATGAGGAGGAATAGTATTTTTGTTACTAAAAATATTTAAAACAAGTTAAACATGTTTGTGGACCCCATTTTTTGACTGAAATTTGATTATAGCTTATAAAATCGCCCGTTTATGGATTTCAGTCAATTTCTGTTTGGAATTTAGAAAAACTTAAACTTACAAAGTTGTAGAAAATTAAATTTCCTATGGAAAGGACATGTGGTTTGAATTTTTCTGATAAAAGGGCTATTTATTATGAATTATTGAAGTTTTGAAATTCCGAAATAATTAATTTTTGAAAGTTTTAATTATTTATTTTATGAAAAAATATTTTTTATTACTTTTTCTAGAAGGTGGGCATGTGAGAAATTCTAATAGCTGATTTCCAAGGAGGCGTATGAATTTTTATTATTAATAATATATTTTATTAAATTTTCTGCTTTGGTGTTCTAAGTATTTTTCTATAAATAGGGTGCTTAGGTTAGAATTGAAAATCACATCAGAAACACAAGTTTTCTCTCTCTATATTATCGAGCGTATTTTTGTGAGTATTTTAAGACTTTGAGTGTTGCTATACGGTGCAAGTTTCCTTCAAAAGTACTGTCTTTTCGAGGTAAGGGATATTATTTTTTTTTAAAATAATATTATTTCTTTCCATATCATTATGCCGAAATATTGGTAAGATTTTTCTTGTAAAATTAGTGTCGGGATTACTATTCACGTATACGACACTATTCACAAAAAAATTACATTTTTGTTTTTCCTCCAAAATATTTATTATGGATACTAGCTTTGATTGTATCCATGTTTTGATCATTCTTGAATTTTACTCCACTATGATTATTTATGAGGTATTTTTGGACATGGATAAATCGAAATACGAATCCTTAATATTTGTTATTTTGTTTCACTGGATTCATTTCCTTTAAAATATTTTTCATCATCCTCAGTCCTAAATGATGATATTACTGAATATCTTTGGCTTGTAATGCAAAGATGAATGATTTCTGATGAATATTTTTGGCCCGTAGTGCAAAGATGAACATGACCAACTGATGAATATCTTTAGCCTGTAGTGCAAAGATGAATATTTGATTCCAGATATATATTGATTGATGTTACAGGGATAAAATATCGGCGATGAACTTTTAAATTCACATATAGAAGATAGTAGATTTCATTGTCTACTTAACTCTTCTAATGAATTATTATTTTCGCTGTAAATATTAATTTAAAATTGGTTGTCTATTGTATCATATTAGATTTTTCCCTGTTGAGGACTAACGATAATTTGTTCTATGTTATCTTAGTCATAATGTTCTTTACTGGGCGAGTTGAACTCACCCGTTTCCTTTTTGTTCCATTTTTCTTCTCAGGAGGCGAGAATGTAGCGAGTACTAGTCGGGGTGTGGAATGATGGTTCTAGAAGTTGTTTTAGTAGTACTCACTATTTTGTAAAATAGTGCATTAATAATTGTAATGAGGACTTATTTGAGTGTGAATATTGTCTAGACGACAATATTTGTATTTAAACTCATAGTTTAAGTGTTGTCGTATTTTGCACGACAGTTGTATTAATAAAGTTGTAGTTGTTTCTGTACCATGTATTTGACAACTCAAAATGGGTGTTGTATACCTATTTTTGGGGCGTCACAATTAATCTATTATTTCTATAACTATAGTAGGTATAATACAAAAAAGTATAAACAACAATATAATTCTATAACAAAACCCATGTTTAATTAACAAGAGATCGTGATCTAGTTAAACAAGAACAAAAATATAAACAAGAATTGCGTAAACAACGGTTCGGTCCGTCGCTATATCAGAGAACTGTCATTTTATCTTTAGTGACAGACTTAGAAAACTCAAACTATGAACTATAAAACATATTTTATAGTTCATACTGCTAATTTTCTATTTGACAAGTTGAATTGTTTCTATTTATATACGGCATTAATTCCTGACCCAATTTAAGTGACAATGTTGATACATAACTTTAGAATAAGCATAATGAATTTTATATACATATGTTGTGACGCCCCCAAAATTAGGTATACATCACCCATTCTGAGTCGCCAGATACATGGTACAAAATTCAAATACAATTGTTGAGCTGTCGTATAGAATACGACCACAATTAACTATGAGTTTTAATACAAATGTATGTAACTCTCATGGTACCTCGACCACAACCTTACAATGGTACTTTATATAAAAGTACAGTCAAAAACTGTTTTAGAAACTAAAATCTTTGGGAAGTGCTCAAGGAAACCTTCGTACATGGGAGGCCATGCGTCCAGGTTATGATAGATATCATATGTCCACATAATTATCCTTGATTGACCCAAAAGTCCCCAAAGAAAAATAAGAAGATTACTATCATCTTCTTTCCAATGGTGAGTCTTCTCTTGATATATAATTATCTCCGTTGTCTCCAAGTGAAAATTATATTTCAAATATACTCCAAGATCATATAGGTAGTTCTCGTAGATATACTCAGCAAGTGGTTGTGCACAACCATGTTTTATGATAACACGTGGTTGTATGTCATTAGACATCTTGTATGATAGTGGCAAAAACACCCTTCCAACGTTGGGTTCGCCTCACCCTATTTGATTCACCAAATATAACTACTAAATGACGTATAGAATACAACACACTTTTCTATACTGTTTAGGGAGAACCTCCATAGCTAGAGACCACCGTTCTAATCCTCTTAATACCTCCGCTCGACCCAACTACACTCTTGTTACCTGAAAGGAATTGTGAAGCAGAAGGGTGAGCACAACTAGCCCAGTAAAGAATATCATGATTAAAGATAATTAAATTATCAATAGCTTTCATCAATAATAAATCAGAGATTTAAAACATATGGTAGATGATAAAACTTTTCAACCATAGTTGCAGCGGAACGAGCAATCCATTAGAAGAGTCAAATAGACCATCAGGTCTATTATCTTCTCCATGTTAAAAGTCCACCAATAATGTTTTATCCCTGTAACATCAATCAACAATTCCTGTCCACAATCATATGAATAACTCATAATCATAATTGTGATTCTAAATTCCTCTTCGCACCTAGGACGAAGATAATTTTCATCACCTATCTTCACCTGAAACATCAAAAATCATGGTTATACCAAATCATAATTAATGTTCATAATCATACTAATAAATTCATCTTTGCACTACGGCCAAAGATATTCATTAACAAATCATCTTTGCACTACAAGCCAAAGACATACAACTGTATTTTAGAGAAGTCAAGTAGAGCATGATATCTACTATCTTCTACAAATTAAAATTGTATAACCAATATTTTATCCCTGAGACTCAGCTTAATAAATAATGCACATCATCGAATTATCCGTGCACTACGGCCAAGGATATTCGTTAGTATCACATCTATGAATTATCCATGCACTACGGCCAAAGATATTCATTATTATCACATCCATGAATTAATATTTCATCGCTGAAAATCAGCTCAATAATTAATCCACATTATCGAATCATCCCTGCACTACAGGCCAATGATATTCATTAGTATCACGACCACGAATTATCCATGCACTACGGCCAAAGATATTCATTATTATCACATCCATGAATTAATATTTCATGTGAGACCCCGAATTTTATGAAATAAAAGTATTCAATTTTTCTATTTTGGTAAATAGTTAAATTGATAAAAGTTTAAAGTTAAGGGTGATATGTGAAAATTTTTCAAAGTAGACAAGTTGTCATAAAATACCCGGTTACTATTCACTCTAGTATTGTTCACTCGAGTATTTGGGGCATTTTTTGTGTCGGAGTACTATTTACGAGTTACTATTTATGAATTACTATTCACAGGTTACTATTCACCTAAATTACTATTCACCTGAATATTATTCACTCGGGTATTTGGGGTATTTTTTGTGTCGGAGTACTATTCACGAGTTACTATTCACGGGGGTACTATTCACCCAAAAAATATATTTCTCTTCGATCCCAATCATTTTTGAGTACAATATTATTCCATGAAGAGATGTGCTAATTTTTCAGACCGTTGGTTGAAATTATAATAAAGGTGATAAGTTTTGTTTTATTAGTATTATTAATGTAATAAAACAGAATACTTTTATAAAGTTATATTCTATTATGCATAGTGTTTTGCATAGTAAAATCTTTTTATATAAAACAGAATACTTTTATAAAGTTATTCTATAAATAGAATATATTATATTTTATTATGCATAGTGTTTGCATGGTAAATTCTTTTATAAAGTTATTCGTTTTATTAGATTATAAATAGAATATATTATATTTTATTTAAAAGATTTTGCTTTAAATATGGACCGTCAGATTAAAGTAAATCAATCTGGACCGTTCATGAGTTAGTTACTATGCAGTCCATTTTTCTATAAATAGAAGCTCATTCCTTCATTATTTCTTACGAATTCACAGAAACTCTAGAGAGATAAACTATAGAGAGAAAGAAGAAAAGTATTCTGCTACTTCACTACTCATATATCAAGTACTCTTCTTCTTAAGGTAAGAGATATTATTTGTTATACTCGTAAGGGATATTATTTGTTGTACTCGTAAGAGATATATTTGTTGTACTCGTAGGGGGTATTATTTCTTTTGTATTCATGAAGAGAACTTCTGTTATTACATTCTTTATTATTCTGTTAGAATAACCTGTATACGCGGGATACCCTATACTTGGTGAAATTCTTCTGTTATTCCATTCTTTATTATTATGTTGGAATAACATGTTTATGCGAAGTACCACATACATGGTAAAATTCTTCTAATATTTCGTTCTTTATTATTTTGTCGGAATATCCTGTTTGTGCGTTTACGTCAGACCTGGTTCCATTATTTATTATTCTGTTGGAATAACCTTTCTGTGCGGTCTATCGCATGTCTGGTGATTTCTGTTGTTATTCCATTCTTTATTATTACGTTGGAATATCATGTCTGTGCGATTACGCATGACCTGGTTCCATTATTTATTATTCTATTTGAATAAACTGTCTGTGCGGATTACACATGCATGGTGAAATTCTTCTGTTATTCCATTCTTTATTATTATGTTGGAATAACTTGTCTATGCGAAATACTGCATACATGGTGAAATTCTTTTATTATTCCATTCTTTATTATTATGTTGGAATAACCTGTCTATGCGAAGTACTACATACATGGTGAAATTCTTTTATTATTCCATCCTTTATTATACTGTTGGTTATTGGTTTTACAATTGTATGTCTTTGGCCTGTAGTGCAAAGATGATATGTTGTTGAATATCTTTGGCCTGTAGTGCAAAGATGATTTGTTGTTTGATAGCTTTGACCCGTAGTGTGAAGATGGACAGGTGTATAACATGATCATGACCACTAGTGATACTAACGAATATCCTTGGTCGTAGTGCATGGATAATTCAATGATGTGATTGGTAGGATCATGACTATTAGTTAACAATTGAATGTCTTTGGCCGTAGTTCACTGATAGGCAATTGATTGGTATGATCATGACCATTGGTTTTATAGTTGAATATCTTTGGCACGTAGTGCAAAGATAGACAACTGATTGGTATGATCATTGTTATTACATTTGAATATCTTCAGCCTTTGGGGGTAAGGATATTGAGTAAACGTTCTATTAAGCCTTTGTGGCAAGAAGGAACTGTTAATTCACATTATTATAAATATGAATTGTGAATTTAACTGACATCTTTGGTGGTTCAGGTGAAGACAAGTGATGAAAGTTCTATTTATCTTGAGTATAACAAAGAACTGTTGATGAGTAGTACATGAGTAAAATATCAACGATGGACTTTTAATCTAGAAGATATAGTAGATATTATGTTCTACTTGACTCTTCTAATGGATTGCTTGTTTCGCTGCAGTTAAACTTGATGTGCGTTATATTTTATCAGTTTAACACTGTTGAAGGCTAACGATAAATTATTCTGCATTATCTTAGTCATAATATTTCTTACTGGGCTAGTTGAGCTCATCATTTTCTTTCACTATTCTCTCCAGGAAATGAGAACGTAGCTGGGACTAGTCGGGGAACGGAGTGACGGTCCAGATGATAGCATTAGTAGTCCTCACTATTTTGTTAAATAGTGTGATAATAAATGTAATGAGGACTCCATTGAGTCTAGATATTGTCTAGATGACAATATTTATATTAAAACTCACAGTTATGTCTTGTCGTATTCTACACGACAGCTGTATAATTAAGTTTGTATTTGTATTTTTTACCATGTATCTGGAGACACAAGATGGGTGATATATACCAAATTTTGGGGGCGTCACATTTCATCGCTGAGACTCAGCTCAATAATTAATCCACATCATCGAATCATCCTTGCACTACAGGCCAAGGATATTCATTAGTATCACGACGACGAATTATCCATGCACTACGGGCCAAAGATAATCATGTTTTCATCAACGGTCCTGATCATGCCATAAAACTATTCGTCTTTGCACCCTTGGCCGAAGAGAATCCATAGCAATAATCATACCAAAAACTGTCCATCAATGCACTACGGGCCAGTGATGACTTTTTTCACATCATTTGTAACATTACGGGCCAATGATGACTTTTTTCACATCTATGCACTACAGGCCACAGATGACTTTCAACATAATATAAACATGAGGATGATGACAATGACATAATAATTCAATAAAAACAAGTTCAAGAATTAATTTATCCAGGAACTAATAACGTCCAAATTGTCAACATGATACTTCTTTGTAGAGTAAAATTCAAGAATGCTTAGAAGAATATTTCCATGAAAAGATACTAGATGAAACGCAAATATCAAGGATATTCCACTAATTTCATGGAGTATATACAGAAGCCAAAACTTTAACCAACTGCAATGGATTTTCACCCACTATGCAGTAATTCACGTAGATAGCTCATTTTCACAATTTAATAAGAAAAGAATACGAAGGGTCATTCACCATGCATGTGGCAATCCACATAGACAGGTTATTCCAACATAACAATAAAGAATGGAATAACATAAGGATTCACAATGCATGCGATAGACTACACAGACAAGTTATTCCCAACAGAATAATAAATAATGGAACCAGGTCTGGCATAAACGCACAGACAGGATATTCCAACAGAATAATAAATAATAGAACCAGGACCGGCGTAAACGCACAGACAGGATATTCTGACAGAATAATAAATAATTGAACCAGGTCTGACATAAACGCACAGACAGGATATTCCGTCAGAATAATAAAGAACGAAATATTAGAAGAATTTCACCATGTATGCGGTACTTCGCATAAACAGGTTATTTTAACACAATGATAAAGAATGGAATAACAGAAGAATTTCACCAAGTATAGGGTATCCCGCGTATACAGGTTATTCCAACAGAATAATAAAGAATGAAATAACAGAAGTTCTCTTCATGAATAAGAAAGAAATAATACCCCTTACGAGTTCAACAAATAATATCCCTTACGAGTATAACAAATAATATCCCCTACGAGTACAACAAATAATATCCCCTACCGTAAAGAAGAGTATTCCGACTGGTAGGGCGAGGATATACTCGAAGAAAACTTGCACTATGCTCAAAGCTTTCTTAAACTCTAAAGAAACACGCTCAAGATTATAGAAGAAGAACTCTCTCTATAGTTTCTCTCTCTAGAGTTTCAGTGAATTCGTAAAAAATAATGAAGGAATGAGCTTCTATTTATAGAAGAATTGACTGTATAGTAACTAATTCATGAACGGTCCAGATTGATTTACTTTTAATCGGACGATCCATATTTAAAGCAAAATCTTTTAAATAAAATATAATATATTCTATTTATAATCTAATAAAATGAATAACTTTATAAAAGTATTCTATTTTATATATAAAAAAATTACTATGCAAAATACTATGCATGCACTATACAACACTATGCATAATAAAATATAATATATTATAATTATTGTCTAATAAAACAAATAACTTTATAAAAGTATTCTGTTTTATATAAAAAGATATTACTATGCAAAACACTATGCATAATAGAATATTATATATTCTATTTATAGTCTAATAAAACGAATAACATAATAAAAGTATTCTGTTTTATATAAAAAGCTTTTCTGTTTTATTACATTAATAATACTAATAAAACAAAACTGAGTGACTTCTCATATAAATATCAATAATAAATACTGTGTGCTACTATGCAATCACGCGTATTACTGTACTTTTAACACCAGGTGTTTCAACAGTTAACGGTAAAACTTTCGCCGTTATTTTCATAAAAATATTTTTGTCATTTTCTCAATCCGACAATAATTCTGTTGTGGGGTCCACCAATGATTGTACTGTCGTACAGATATTCTCCGACAAAAAGAATATTCCACGACTAATCGAATATTCCCCGACACAACGAATATTTTATATCAATTTGCTTACTTTGCAAAAAAAAAAATCACATATTACCCTTAACTTTAAACTTTTATCAATTTAACTATTTACCAAAATAGAAAAATTGAATACTTTTATTTCATAAAATTTGGAGTCTCATATATGTTATCTGTAATATAAAGTATTATTTAATATATATAGATATAAAATTAAATAAAACAGAAACCAATTATAAAATGAAAATTATATAAATCCGAGTCCTTTGAATTCACAAAGTCTCCTTAAAATAAATTTATTCCCTCACATGTGCTAAGGATTAATTGAATAATTCTTTCCCAAGATAAAACGGATTTCAAGTTCTTAATTAGAAGCACTTCAAAATTAAGAATACATTGAACCAATTTCTATGTTATGTACTGAACTATATAAACGATGCATGAAAATGGTGCAGGAATATACTTACAAACAGAAACGGGAAAACTATTGGTGCAGAACAGAACGGGAAAATATTGAAGTGCAGAACGGGACGGACTGGAAGTATTTTCCAGAACGGGAAATTTTCTACAGAACGGGACGGGACAGAAATTTTGCAAAACGAGAGGGAAAATTTCATATCTTTTTAGTGCGCCCAGATAGAATAATTTATAGACCAAATAGGTAGTTTATTATCGTTGGCACGCATCAAAACTACGTAGTATTGATAATAACTTAAACAAAATCTGATAATTTATTAAACAGATTTTGTCCAAAAAATTATATATTATGACCCATCCGCCCGCTAACCCGAGCCCGACCTAACGGCGGTGGCGCACGCGTGTGGGTTTGAACCAAGTCTTGGCTAAGTCCTCTCCCTTCCACAAAAGTGGGGTGCCCCTTAGTTCTGTTCTATGTTATGTACTGAACTATATAAATGATGCATGAAAATGGTACATGAATATACTTACAAACAGAAACGAGAAAACTATTGGTACAGAACAGAACGGGGAAATATTGAAGTGCAGAACGGGACGGACTGAATGTATTTTCCAGAACGGGAAAATTTTCTGCAGAACGAGACGGGACAGAAATTTTGAAGAACGGGAGGGCAAATTTCATATCTTTTTAGTGCGCCCAGATAGATTAATTTATAGACCAAATAGGCAGTTTATTTCCGTTGGCTCGCATCAAAACTACATAGTAATGATAATAACTTAAACAAAATCTGATAATTTATTAAACATATTTTGTCCAAATAATTATATATCATGACCCACCCGCCCGTCAGCCCGAGCCCGACCTGACGACGGCTGCGCGCGCATGTGGGTTTGAACCAAGCATTGGCTAGGTCATCTCCCTTCTATAAAAGTGGGGTACCCCTTGGGGCCCTTCCCATTGAGTAAACATCCCATATATAAAGACTTCATTTTTCCCACTAATTCCCCATGTGGGACTTTTACAATTTACAAAGTAGGTGACTTTGGAGTCAATTTTCTCATTCAATTCTTAATGGATTTGAACACATAAATATACCACGTTATACTCCTCGTTGAGGAGAACGCATTTGTGCAAAAATCTGATATTTTTGGAATTTGGGTCCTACAATAAATTAAGCCTCAAAATGCTTTAATATTTATTTTGTTAAACCCATTTCCAACAACATAATTGTCTATATATATATATATATATATATATATATATATATGTATATATATATATATACTGTCCGAATTTTAAGCTCACCCTTTATCTAACATACATTACATACCCCCTTTAGCGACGGACTGGGTGACAATTCGGTCCGTCGCAATAGGTTCGCTTCGTCGCTATATGTTGTCTGTCGCTAAAAGCTAAGACGAAGGTTCTATATATAGTTACGAACCGAATCGGCGTCCGGTCCGTCGCTAAAGGAGGTATGCAAAGTATGTTAGATAAGAAGCGAGCTTAAGATCCGGGCCGTATATATATATAGACCTGTTCTTAGGCGAACTCATGAACGGACTTAAAAAAAAGGAACTCTGAAGTCTCTTTATTCAATTATTCCTAACTTCTAATTGTGGGTCCCTCTCTTTTTTAATGTACTCAAATCTAGTCCCTCTCTCTTTTTCTGGACAAGTCTAGTCCTATTTGTTAGGTTTGTAATATTCATGAACGCAATCAAATTGCACAAAATAAGCGGAAACGTGTAAAAATCAGAGTTTAAAATTTTCAAACCATATACTTGGATCATCTTTTATGCACAATTATTAATTAAACGAAAAGATAAAGAATAAGAATCATACCCTTGAAGATTCGAGCTTCCTCAGGTACAAGTTCACCTCCAACCCTTTTCGCGTTCAACTTGAATCCACCAGGTTTGGTTCCTTCCTTTGATCAATGTTAGCCACCCAAGTGTTTGGCCTCTAGAGATGATCCACCAAGGAAGAAGAAAGATTCAAGAAGATGGGTGGTTGGCTAAACCCTAGTTTTTCTATCTCTCATAGAAAAGAGCGTACTCTCCAACTATTAGAATAACATATATTGATATCTGATATAAGACTCCTCTTATAAAGATATCAGTTAACCCTTCTAATCTAATTAGAAAATATGATATTATTTAATTAATTAAATTTCTTTAATTAATTAAACTCCCTAATCTTATTAGGGATAATTAATTAAACTATTTTAATTAATTTAACCTCCTAATCTTATTAGGAATAAATGAGAGTACATTTATTAATTAATTCCCAAACTCCTTTAGGAATAAAATAATAATAATAATAGTAATAATAATAATAAGACTGCTCTTATTAATTTATATTTAATATTTCCAAAATATTAAATAATAAATATTAAGCTATTTAATTTATTCTATTACCATAGATTAAATTAAATATACTTAACTTATTATTACGATTATGACATTAACTTCTTAAATAATTATTCTTCCTTTTATAATGTGACTGTGACGCCCCCAAAATTAGGTATACATCACCCATCTTGGGTCGCCAGATACATGGTACAGAATTCAAATACAACTTACTAATACAACTGTCGTGTACAATACGACAAAGCATAAACTGTGAGTTTGAATACAATTATTGTCTACTAGAGATTATACAAACTCAAAAGGAGTCCTCATTACAATTATTATCACACTATTTCACAAAATAGTGACGACTACAAATGCTATCCTCTAGACCATCACTCCGTTCCCTGACTCGTCCAAGCTATATTTTCATTTCCTGAAGAGAACAGTGAAAGAAAGGGTGAGCTCAACTAGCCCAGTAAGAAATATTATGACTAAGATAATGCAGAATAAATTATCATTAGCCTCCAACAATGTTAAACTGATAAAATACAATAGACATCAAGTTTAACTGTAGCGGAACAAGCAATCCATTAAAAGAGTCAAGTAGAGAATAAAATCTACTATCTTTTATAATTTAAAAAGTTTTTCATCACTTTTATCGCTGAGACTCAGCTCAATAAATAATCCACATCATTAAATCATCCCTGCAATACAGGCCAAGGATATTCTTTAGTATCACGACCATGAATTATCCATGCTCTATGGGCCAAAGATAATTGTGTTTTCATCAACGGTCCTAATCATGTCATAAAATAATTCATCTTTGCTCCCTTGGCCGAAGAGAATCCATAGCCATAATTATACCAAAAACTGTCCATCAATGCACTTCGGGCCAATGAGGACTTTTAATTTTCACACCATTTGTAACATTACGGTCATGATTATACCGAATAATCCCTGGTCATAATCATACCAAGTTCATCTATGCAATACAGGCCACTGATGACTTTCAACATAATATAAACATGAGGATGATGACAATGATATAAGAATTCAATAAAACAAGTTCAAGAATTAATTTATCTAGAAATCAATAACGTCCAAATTGTCAACATGATACTGCTTTGTAAAGTGAAATTCAAGAATGCTCAGAAGAATATTTCCACGAAAAGATACTGGATGAAGCGCAATATCAAGGATATTCCATTAATTTCATGGAGTATAGAAGTCAAAATTTTAATCAACTGAGTATAATACCGAATGGAATAACAAAAGATATCACCATGCATGCGGTACTTTGCATAGACGGTTATTTCAACAGAATAATAATAACGGAACTAGGTCAGGTGAAATTCACACCGACGGGATGTTCCAACAGAATAATAAATGCAGAATAATAAATGATGGAACCAGGTTCGGCATATAGCACAGACAGGATATTGTGACAGAATAATAAAGACGGAATAATAAAAATGTAACCAGGTCCGGCGTATAGTACAGACAGGATATTCCGACAAAATAATAAAAACAGAATAATAGAAGAATGTCACCAAGTATAGGGTAGCCCGCGTATACAGGTTATTCCAACAGAACAATAAAGAAATGGAATAACAGAAGTTCTCTTCTTGATACAAAAGAATAATATCCCTTACTGTAAAATAATACTTGATATAAGAGTAGTGAAGTAGCAAAAAACTTTTCTTCTATCTCTCTATAGTCTCTCTCTCTAGAGTTCAGTGAATTCGTAAGAAAATAATGAAGGAATGAGCTTCTATTTATAGGAAAATGGAATGCATAGTAACTAATCCATGAACGGTCCAGATTGATTTACTTTAATCTGACGGTCCATATTTAAAGAAAAATCTTTTAAATAAAATATAATATATTCTATTTATATAAAAAGATTTTATTTATGCAAACACTATGCGGGCACTATGCAAATACTATGCATAATAAAATATAATATATTCTATTTATAGAATAACTTTAATAAAGTATTCTGTTTTATATAAAAAGATTTTACTATAAAAAATACTATGCATAATAGAATATAATATATTCTATTTATAGAATAACTTTAATAAAGTATTCTGTTTTATATAAAAAGATGTTTCTATTTTATTATGTGAATAAAACAAAACTTCTAAATCAACAATAATTGAATCAAATAATGTGAGATACTATACAGCAACTATTGTAGCAATAATTGAACAAAATTGAGTGACTTCTCACATAAATATCAATAATCAATACTGTGTGCTACTATGCAACAACGCGTATTACTGTACTTTTACTACCGAGTAGTTCAACAGTATCAACGGTAAAACCTCCGTTGTTATTTTTAATAAAATATTTTTGTCGTTTTCTCAATCCGACAATAATTTTGTTGTGGGGTCAACCAATGATTGTGTCGTCGTATGAACATTTCCTGTTTAAAACGAATATTCCCCGACCAATCGAATATAATATGACAATTTGCATACTTTGCAAAATTTATAAATATTACCCACAACTATAACATTATCTCAAATTCACACCATAATATAAAAAAAATTATTTCGAGAAAATTAATTCTTTATTCATAAAATCTGGGGTTTCACAATCTCCCCTCCTTATGGAATTTCGCCCTCGAAATTTATGTACGTACCTGGTATGTCGAACAGGTGAGGATACCTTGACTTCATTTCAGATTCTAACTCTTGGTGTATAACCCTTGAGTGTTGGATACGATTCTTCTTATCCAAGATTTTAACACGAGATCTCATACGTTAAATCATCCGTTATCTCGTCCGATTCTAAATTAATAATATGGTTCGGGTCATCCACATATTTACGTAACATTGATACATTAAAAACATTATGAGCACGCGACATACTTGGCGGTAAAACGAGTCAATAAGCCACAGTTCCTACTCAATCGAGGCTTTCAAATGGGCCAATTAAATCGAGGGTTGAGATTTTCTCTCTTCAGCAACTCTTGCTTCTAGAATAACGCCCTCTTGAACCTTCTTCTTCACATTCATCAGATTCGGGTATGTAGCTTGAGCGTCTTTAACTTTATCGATTAAAGTCGATTTTACTCATATATTTGTTATCTTCACGTGGGTCCCTAGAGTCTTTAACTCTATCTTCATCATTTGCAAGTTATAAGAAATGAGTTTTTGTGTTAACAACATCGCACTTGTAAATGCATACGATCTTCTACTCAACACGTCAGCTACCACGTTCGCTCTTCCACGATGATATTGAATAGTACGATCGTAATCTTCAATAGCTCGAGCCAACATCTTTGGCGTATGTTACGTTCGTTTTAGTTGAAGGAATATTTTGAGGGTTCAAGAAATGGGTTTTGTACTGGTGTCAATACAAAATTCGATTTCACGCTCTGGGGTAGGCTAAGAAGTCTTCAGGAATACGTCAAGAGATTTATTAACAATAGAAATATCATTCAAAACTGTGACTCTCATCCAAGACTTGGATAACATGTCACATTGATACCTATCAACTTGCCATCGTCATTTACAACGTCTTCTACGGAAAATCTGGCTTCGGTGCATCCCACACAAGGAAGTCAACCACGAAAGAATCATGGCTCTTTACTTATGGCTTAATATGACAATGATTGACTTTAGTGGTTTGGTTACTTTGAATTCGCATAACAGGTTGGTTAGGAGTATGAAAGCTAACAACCTTACGAAAAGCATGATGAGTAGTTAACTAATCGTTTCCAAAAATCACATCAAAGGCAAGTGTGACAACCCCAAAATAGGTCCATTCCATCCAACCCATTCTGAATCGCCAAATACATGATACAGAAAACAACTTCAGCATTATTACAACAATTGTCATGTAAAATACAATAACACATATGTTGTGAGTTTTGATGCAAATATATACCAACTGCGACTCTGGACACCAACTTGGATAGCACGTCACAATGACACCTTACATAAAGGTAAAGTCAATAATTGTTTAGAGAGAACCTCCACAGCTAGAGACCACCGTTCTATTCTCCTGTTACCCTCGCTCGACCCAGCTACACTCTTATTACCTGAAAGGAATTGTGAAGCAAAAGGGTGAGCACAACTAGCTCAATAAAGAATATTATGACTAAAGATAAATAAATTATCAATAGTCTTCATCAATAATAAATCAGAGATTTAGAATATTGGTAGATGATAAAACTTTTCAACCATAGTTGCAGCGGAACGAGCAATCCATTAGAAGAGTCAAATAAACCATAAAGTCTATTATCTTCTCCATGTTAAAAGTCCACCAACAATATTTTATCCCTGTAACATCAATCAACAATTCTTGTCCAAAATCACATGTATAACTCATAATCGTAATTGTTGTTCTAAATTCTTTTTTTTTCATCCAGGACAAAGATAATTTTCATCACCTAAAACATCAAAGATCATGGTTATACCAAATCACAGTTCAAGTTCATAACCATACTAATAAATTCATCTTTACACTACAGGCCAAAGATATTCATCAACAAACCATCTTTGCACTATTGGCCAAAGATATTCATCAACAATTAATCTTTGCACTACAGGCCAAAGATATTCCTCAACAGTTCATATTTGCACTACAGGCCAAATATATTAATATCTCAAAGAAATATATAATCATTTCAGAATTTATATAAACAATAATTATAACCATGTTGATCAATTCACCTTTGCACTTAAGCTAAAGATATTCAATTATAAATTCAATGGTCATGATCATACCAGTCACAATTCAACTTTTCACTACTGGTCAAAGAGAACCCTAGTCATGATCATACCAATAATCTACCCATCTTTACACTCCAGTGAAAGAGAATTTCAACATCAGGGTTATAAAAATATTATATATGATAATAAAATCAATATAATCAATACATAGTTTTAATCTCCAGAGTAATATTCATAAATCAGCTATAATTTGGTTAGAAAAAGAAACTAATTTTGTAGTGAATAGTACCCGTGAATAGTAACTCGTGAATAGTAACTCATGAATAATAAATCATGAATAGTAACCCATCGTGAATAGTAAATTATGAATAGTAACTCGTGAATAGTAACTCATAAATAGTAACTCGTGAATAGTAACCCTGACATGAAAAAGTTCCAAATTTGATAAAAAAATTCAAACCAATATTTTGGTATAATGATATTGAAGAAATAATATCATTTATGAAGAAAATAATCTCCCTTACTATCCCTTACAATCCCTTACCTCAAAAGAGTAGTACTTCTGACTGGAATAATGCTGAACGAACTTGCACCGTATAGCAAAACTCAAGATATCAAAATACTCATAAGAATACACTCGATAATATAGAGAGAGAAATAGAGAGAAAACTTCAGTTTCTAGTGTGATTTTTAATTCTAACTTAAGCATCCTATTATGGGAAAATGCTTAGAACACCAAAGCAGAAAATTTAATAAAATATTAATATTATTATTATAAAATCTCCTACGCACATCAGCTGAATTCAAACATCAACCACCCACTCAAAAAAGTAAGAAAAACATTTTTCATAAATAAAATATTTAAAACTTCCAAAAATCAATTATTCAGGAATTTCGAAACTTCATTAATTCATAATAAATAGCCCTTTTATCAGAAAATTCGAATCTCACAAATTTTTATAGGAAATTCAATTCTCTACAACTTTGCAGAAGAAAGTTTTTCTAAATTCCAAACAGAGATTGACAAAAATCCATAAACGGGCGATTTTACAGGCTATAATCAAATTTCAGTCAAGAAATGGGTCCACCAACATGTTTAACATGTTTTAAACAACTTTTGCAACAAAAATACTCTTCCTCCTCATATACTCATATATCACACATTCATTGTAAAAATATCACTATTAATATATTATTAAAATAATATATTCAAATGAATTATTTTATCAGAAAAAGATAAAATATTAATTTTCAACAATTGTCACATTAAAAAATTTCTCCATCTATATCCACATAAAATCAATATTTTGCTCATCATATAAATCAATAATTAATTATTCACAAATAATATTACGGAATCGCAGTACTTACAACCAGGCCGTTACTAAGAAAGAGAGGGCTTTCCAATAAGGATCTCTCCTTACTGGTGCGCAATTAGGTGACCAAACCTCTTCTTAGACAGAACTTTCTAGACATTGTCAATAATGTTATCTAATAATATTATTCAAATAATATGAATTATTGATCTGATAATGGAAAATACTGTGCAGTGATAATTATTGAAACAACAATAATATAAAATATCAACGCAGCAATTATTGAATCAATAAAATACTGAACAGTAATTACTGTAACAATTATTGAGTAGTGCCTTCTTACGTAAGAATCAATAATTGGTGCAATACCGTGTGCTACTATGCAACAACGCGTATTACTGTGTTCTAACCACCGAGTATTCCAACAGTATTAACGGTAACAACTGCGCCATTATTTATAAACAACTTATATTTGTCGTTTTCTTCATCCAATCGCTTTCCGTTATGTGGCCCACATAAGGTTGCACCGTCGTACGAATATTCCCTGACAGCAAGAATATTCCACGACCAAACGAATATTCCCCGATAGAAATGAGTATTTTATAACCACTTGCATATTTTAAAAAAAATATCATATATCACCCTTAACTTTAACTTTTATCAATTTAACCATTTACTGAATAGTAATTATAAGAAAAAATTGAATACTTTTATTTCATAAAATTTGGGGTCTTACAGCAAGTATTTTCAAAGAGACAAGATCGACACGTAACGTGAAAGTGTTGATTTGAATAAGATTTATAAATAGTGGAGGTAACGAAGGTTTCTTCAAACTGATTTTAAACAGATATATCAAAGTCTAACTTCTCCGGAGTTAACTTCAAACATTGAACACAACTAGGTGAAATAAAAGAGTGAGTAGAACCGGTATCTAACACGGTATAGACTTCGTAAGAGTTTATGACTAACTTACCCGTGATAATTTTATTCAGGTTCCTCGTCACGAGAAAAAAAAACGCTCTCTCTTAAACTACCGGCTTTGGCTTGTTTGGGACATCCTTTGGCATCACTATCCCAGTTGAACTTGACTTCACCATACTACAAAATCGATCTAGGTGACCTTCTCTTCCGTAATTAAAACACGTTTTGGATTGTTGCGCACATTTTGGACGGATGTGTCCCTCTTGTCCGCATTTGAAACATACGACCAATGGGCGTTCTTCTTCCTTTGAAACGGGTACTAGTGCCGACGTCTTCACGTCATTGTTGAACCTTCTCTTCTTAAAATATCCATTCTTATTATCTTGGCCATGATTACCATCGAAATGGTTACCATTCTTGGCATGATAATATTCCCCACAATGGTTATCGTTGTTCCGATGACCGTTGCCACCGGTATGATTATTATCGTGTTGTTGGTCGTTGCCTTTTGGTTGTGCTGACTCATTATCGCGCTCCAATAACTGAGCCCTATTCACAACATCTGAATATAAACAAAGTTTGTGAGAAATGAGGTATTGACGTATATCGGGTTTCAAACCTCGCTAAAACATTCGCATCATTCGCTCCTCATTATCGACCAAATGGGATGCAAACCGGGATAACTCCACAAACTTAGCCTCGTACTGCGACACGGTCATATTGTTTTGCTCCAGCTTGATGAATTCTACCTCCTTCATGTGACGAATACTTTCAGGAAAGTACTTGTCGTTGAATAATTCTTGGAACTTCTCCCAAGACATCTTGAGTGCGTAAGGCTGGGTACGTTTTACAGATTCCCACCAATGATCTCCTTCTTCACGCAACATAAAGGTGGCGAATGGAACCTTTTGCTCCTCTGAGCATTCCAAGACATCAAATATCTTGGTAATCTGCTTTATTCATGTTTTTGCCTTAAGTGGTTCTGGCTTTCCCAAAAACTGCGGTGGTCCCAGCTCCTTGAACTGCTTAGCGGTGACCAACCGTGGCTTACCATTGTTTCCACTTGCATTATGGACAGGAGCTTCCTTCGCCCGTTGTTGCATGAATTGCTCCTTAAACTGCTTAGCGGTGACCGTCCGAGAGTTATCAGTATTTCTACCAGCATTTTGGACAGGAGCTGCCTTCGCCTGTTGTTGCATGAATTGCATAAAGCCTCTGACCATCCTATCATTCACCATTTCATCGGTGTTATTATTTTCATGAGGAGTATTGTCCTCTGGTTGCACATTATCCTGATTATTGATCTGTGGAGACTCAACAGACTCATGTGCTCCATTGATAATCTCAACATTCTCGGATGCCATTTTCAAACACTACCACAAAACAAGGGTTAATTAACATATCACATATTATCCCTATACTTTGACCGACCAATTAAATACCAAATAAACTTAGGTAGGTTATACTAGCGAAGAAATTCCCCGTCTCTCCCCTCCTAGTTCTTGTCTCACATCTCAGCCAGGGATCATATCCCTAAGCTTTGATACCAACTGTGACACCCCCAAAATTAGGTATACATTACCCATATTGGGTCGCCAGATACATGGTACAGAATTCAAATACAACTTACTAATACAATTGTCGTGTACAATACGACAAAACATAAACTGTGAGTTTGAATACAATTATTGTCTACTAGAGATTATACAAACTCAAAAGGAGTCCTCATTACAATTATTATCACACTATTTTACAAAATAGTGAGGACTACTAATGCTATCCTCTGGACCATCACTCCGTTCCATACTCGTCCCAGCTATATTCTCATTTTCTGAAGAGAACAGTGAAAGAAATGGTTAGCTCAACTAGCCAGTAAGAAATATTATGACTAAAACAATGCAGAATAAATTATCATTAGCCTCCAACAATGTTAAACTGATAAAATACAATAGACATCAAATTTAACTGCAGCGGAACAAGCAATCCATTAAAAGAGTCAAGTAGAGAATAGAATCTACTATCTTTTATGATTTAAAAAGTTTTTCATCACTTTTATCGCTGAGACTCAGCTAAATAAATAATCCACATCATTAAATCATCCCTGCACTACAGGCCAAGGATATTTTTTAGTATCACGACCACGAATTATCCATGCACTACGGGCCAAAGATACTCATGTTTTCATCAACGGTCCTGATCATGCCATAAAAAAATTCATCTTTGCTCTACGGCCAAAGAGAATCCATAGCCATAATCATACCAAAAACTGTCCATCAATGCACTTCGGGCCAATGAGGACTTTTAATTTTCACACCATTTGTAACATTACGGTCATGATTATACCGAATAATCCCTGGTCATAATCATACCAAGTTCATCTATGCAATACAGGCCACTGATGACTTTTAACATAACATAAACATGAGGATTATGACAATGATATAAGAATTCAATTAAACAAGTTCAAGAATTAATTTGTCCAGGAACCAATAACGTCCAAATTGTCAACATGATACTGCTTTGTAGAGTAAAATTCAAGAATGCTCAGAAGAATATTTCCACGAAAAGATACTGGATGAAGCGCAAATATCAAGGATATTCCACTAATTTCATGGAGTATAGAAGTCAAAATTTTAATCAACTGAGTATAATACCGAATAAAATAACAAAAGATATCACCATGCATGCGGTACTTCGCATAGACGGATATTTCAACAGAATAATAATACCGGAACCAGGTCAGGTGAAATTCTTACCGACAGGATGTTCCAACAGAATAATAAATACGGAATAATAAATGATGGAACCAGGTCCGGCGTATAGCACAGACAGGATATTCTGACAGAATAATAAAGACGGAATAATAAAAATGTAACCAGGTCCGGCGTATAACACAGACAGTATATTTCGACAGAATAATAAAGACAGAATAATAGAAGAATGTCACCAAGTATAGGGTAGCCCGCGTATACAGGTTATTCCAACAGAACAATAAAGAAACGGAATAACAGAAGTTCTCTTCTTGAATACAAAAGAATAATATCCCTTACCGTAAAATAATACTTGATATAAGAGTAGTGAAGTAGCAGAAAATGTAAGACCCCAACTTTTTGAATAAATATTAAATTTTCTCGAAATATATTTTTGAATATTATGGTGTGGATTTGATATAATGTTATAGTTGTGGGTAATATTTATAAATTTTACAAAGCACGCAAGTTGTTATATAATATTTGATTGGTCGGGGAATATTCATTTTAACAGGGAATATTCGTACAACGGCACAATCATTGGTGGACCCCCACAACAGAATTATTGTCGGATTGAGAAAACGACAAAAATACTTTTTAAAAATAACGGCGGAAGTTTTACTGTTAACTGTTGAAACACCCGATGTTAAAAGTATAGTAATATGCGTGGTTGCATAGTAGCACACGGTATTGATTATTGATGCTTACGTAAGAAGTCACTCAGTTTTACTCAATTATTGCTACAGTAATTGTTGCATCATATCTATCATATTATGGATTCAATTATGGTCAGTATCATCTGCATAAAATGTTTTTTATTAAATTAATACTTGAGATGACAAAGTTATTCATATTATAAACTACAATATTTACAATGTCTAAAAGTTCTGTCAAGGAGAGGTTTGGTCACCTAATTGCGCGCCAATAGGGAGAAATCCTTATTGGAAAACCCCCTCTTTCCTAGGAACGACCTAGTTGATAAATATTGTGAGTTATAATATTAATGATGAATGTTGAACAGAGTTGAATTTGGAGACGCGGACGTGATATTTTAGTCCGGAACTACGAAATTAGTAAAAATAGTCTATAAACACAAAATTTTCCGGGATTCACTATTTGGTTAAAAAGTTAACAGTTGACTTTTTTGGGAAAAGTCAAACTTCGAAATTTCAAAATTTATATTTTTGATAAAAATAGTTTCATTATGTTGGAATTGTTTGTGTTAGTGAAAATCGACATTTATTCCGATGATAATTGATGTCTAAGGATTATATTGATAAATTGGGTAATTTAGCGGATAAATGAGCAATTAATTGCTACTAATTCACATGCTTATATAATTATTTGTTCACATATATGTACTATTGAATCACATTATTTACTATTAGGGGAGTTGGAGCAAGATTGATAATACTTGTATGACTAAATTAAAAATGGAGGTATAGATGGAGGTACTATACTGAAATTCGTATTTTTTCACATGATTATACTATTGATTCACATGATTGAACTATTAATTCACATTATTTACTATTAGGGGAGTTTGTGTAAGATTTATAATACTTGCAGGACAAAATTATAAATGAAAGAAAAGTTGGAGGTATTATACTATAATTTTTGAGCCCCAAAACGTACAATTATCGAAAATATATTTTCCTATAAATAGAAGATCATTCTTCTTATTATAGAGAGAAATTATAGAGAGAAAGAAGAAGAGAAATCTGCTACTCACAATTCCGGTATCCAGTTTTTCCAAGGTAGGGAATATTATTTGTTGTACTCGTAGGGAGTATTATTTCTTCTTATATATGAAGAGAACTTTTGTTATTCAATTCTTTATTATTCTGTTGGAATAACCTGTATACGTGGGCTACCCTATACTTGGTGAAATTATTTTGTTGTTCCAATTCTTTATCATTCTGTTGGAACATCCTGTCTGTGCGTTCTACGCCGGACCTGGTTCCGTCTTTATTATTCTGTTGGAATAACCTGTATACGCGGGCTACCCTATACTTGATGAAATTCTTCTGTTGTTCCATTCTTTATCATTCTGTTGGAACATCATGTCTATGCGTTCTACGCCGGACCTGGTTCCGTCTTTATTATTCGGTTGGAACATCCTGTCTGTGCGTTCTACGCTGGACCTAGTTTCATCATTATTATTCTGTTGGAATATCCTGTCTGTACGTTTTACGCCAGACCTGATTCCGTTATTTATTATTCTGTTGGAATAACCTGCTTGTGCGGTCTATCGCATGCCTGGTGATTTCTTTTGTTATTCCATTCCTTATTATACTCAGTTGGTTAAAGTTTTGACTTTTATACTCTATGAAATTAGTGAAATATCCCTGATATTTACGCTTCATCCAGTATCTTTTCATGGAAATATTCTTCTGAGCATTCTTGAATTTTACTCTACAAAGCAGTATCATGTTGACAATTTGGACGTTATTAGTTCCTGGATAAAATAATTCTTGAACTTGTTTTTATTGAATTCTTATATCATTGTCATCATCCTCATGTTTATATTTTGTTGAAAGTCATCTGTGGGCTATAGTGCATAGATGAACTTGGTATGATTATGACTAGGGATTATTCGGTGTAATCATGACCGTAATATTACAAATGATGTGAAAAAAGTCCTCATTGGCCCGTAGAGCATTGATGGACAGTTGTTGGCATGATCATGACCATTATTGAATACACAAATATTCTTGGTCCGTAGTGTAAGACCCCGAAATTTATGAAATAAAAGTATTCAATTTTTCTTATAATTACTATTCAGTAAATGGTTAAATTGATAAAAGGTTAAAGATATATGAAATACGCAAGTGGTTATAAAATATTCATTGTTGTCAGGGAATATTCGTTTAGTCATAGAATATTCTTTCTGTCGGGAAATATTCGTACGACAGCGCAACCATTTGTGGGCCCCATAACAGAATAACTGTCGGATGAAGAAAAAGACAAATTTGAGTTTTTATAAATAACGACGTAGTTGTTACCGTTAACACTGTTGGAATACCTGGTGGTTAAAATACAGTAATACGCTTTGTTGCACAGTAGCACACGGCTTTGCACAGTATTTTTGAATTATTGATTCTTACGTGAGAAGGCACTACTCAATAATTGTTACAGTAATTACTGTTCAATATTTTATTTTATTGATTCAATAATTATTGCGTTGATATTTTATATTATTGTGGTTTCAATAATTGTCACTGCACAGTATCTTTATTATCAGATCAATAATTCATATTATTTGAATAATATTATTAGATAGCATTATTGGCAATGTCTAGAAAGTTCTGTCAAGGAGAGGTTTGGTCACCTAATTGCGCGCCAATAAGGAGAAATCCTTATCGGAAAGGCCCCTCTTTCCTAGGAACTGCCTGGTTATCATTATTGTGATTCTGTAATATTATTTGTGAATAATTAATTATTAATTTATATGATAATGAAATATTTATTTGATGTAGATATAAATGATGGATTTAATTATGTGGTTATAAATGAAGGAATTAATGTTGAGGTATTTTATCAGTATTTTGTCGGATTAGAGGTATTAAAAGATCAAATCGGTATTTTTACAGCTTTATTGTGTGAGTTATAATTTTTAATCTAACCGTTGGATCGTTTTAATTTTTGGATATGTTATACATATATAAGTTGAATATATGTCCACAAAATTTAAACCGTTAAAAATGAACGTATAATTTGTTATGAATTTTAAGAGGTGACTTATTCGAAAATTAGGTTTATAAATAATTTTGATCGAAAATTCTAAAAATGGGTGGGCCCCACTTTTGGTTGTTGGGGGAGATGGTTGATTTTTGGTGGGTGAAATAGTAGCAGGAAAAGCCATCATGTACCAGGTCAAGTTTGCTTCGGCGTGCTAACATTTTTCTATAAATAGAGGGCAAAGTTAAAATTGAAAATCACACCAGAATTCATAAGTTTTCTCTCTTTTTCTCTCTAGATTATCGAGTGTATTTTGTGAGTATTTATATACTTGGTGAGTTGCTATTCATCAGTGCAAGTTTCCTTCAGCGTCATATCCGATATCCAGTCAGAAGTACTGATCTTTTGAGGTAAGGGATAGTAAGGGATTTTAAAGAATTGTAAGGGATGTTATTTTCTTCATATATGATATTATTTTTTTAATATCATTATGCCGAAGTATTGATCTAAATTTTTATCAAATTTAGAACTTTTTGTGTCGGAATTACTAATCACGTATACGGGACTATTCACGTATACGGTACTATTCACGAATACGACACTATTTACCGAAAAAAAAAATTCTTTTTGTCCAAGATGTCTATTATGGTTACTATCTTTGATTGTATCCATGTTTTGATCTTTATTTTTGAATTTTGCTTCAAAATTGGTATTTATGAAGTATTATTGATCTTAGATAAACTGTTATACGAATCCCTACTATTTGTCTTTCCGTTTCACTGGATTCATTTTCTTTAAAATATTTTTCATCATCCTCAGTCCTAAATGATGATATTACTAAATATCTTCGGCCTGTAGTGCAAAGATAAATGATTAACTGATGAATATCTTTGGCTCGTAGTGCAAAGATGAACAGGTGTTGAGATGAACATGACCAACTGGTGATACAAATGAATATCTTTGGCTTGTAGTGAAAAGAAGAATATTTGATTAAAGATGTATATTAATTGTTGTTACAGGGATAAAATATTGATGATGGACTTTTAAATCTTAAAAGATAGTAGAACTCATTCTCTACTTGACTCTTCTAATGGATTGATGTTTTCGCTGCAGTTCTTGATCTAAAACTTGTTGGCTATTATATTTTATCAGATTTTTCCCTGTTGAAGACTAACGATAATTTGTTGTATATTATCTTAGTCATAATATTCTTTACTGGGCTAGTTGAGCTCACCCTTTTTCCTTTTTGTTCCATTTTTCTCAGGAGGTGAGAACATAGCAGGAACTAGTCGGGGTACGGAGTGATGGTTCTAGAAAGATGTTTTAGCAGTCCTCACTATTTATGTAAAATAGTGTTTGAATAATTGTAACGAGGACTTATTTGAGTGTGGATATTGTCTAAAAGACAATATTTGTATTTAAACTCATAGTATGTGTTGTCGTATTTTGCACGATAATTGTATTATTGAAGTTGTAGTTTGCTTTCTGTACCATGTATTTGGCGACTCAGAATGGGTGTTGTATACCTATTTTGGGGGCGTCACACGTAGTGCATGGATAATTGTGGTCGTGATACTAAAGAATATCCTTGGCCGTAGTACAGGGGTGATTCTATGATGTGGATTATTTATTAAGCTGAGTCCCAGCGATAAAAGTGATGAAAAACATTCTAAATCATAAAAGATAGTAGATTTTAATCTCTACTTGACTCTTTTAATGGATTGTTTGTTCCGCTGCAGTTAAACTTGATGGTTGTTATATTGTATCAGTTTAACACTGTTGAAGGCTAACGATAATATATTCTGCATTATCTTAGTCATAATATTTTCTACTGGGCTAGTTGAGCTCACCCTTTTACTTTTATTGTTCTCTTCAGGAAATGAGAACGTAGCAGGGACTAGTCGGGGAACAGAGTGACGGACCAGATGATAGCATTAGTAGTCCTCACTATTCTGTGAAATAGTGTAATAATAATTGTAATAAGGACTCCTTTTAAGTTTGTATAATCTCTAGTAGACAATATTTGTATTCAAACTCACAATTTATGTTTTGTCATATTGTACACGACAGTTGTATTATTAAGTTGTATTTGAATTTATGTACCATGTAAGTGGCGACCCAAGATGGGTGACGTATACCTAATTTTGGGGGCGTCACAGAAAACTTTTCTTCTATCTCTCTATAGTCGCTCTCTATAGTTTCTCTCTCTAGAGTTCAGTGAATTCGTAAAAAAATAATGAAGAAATGAGCTTATATTTATAGGAAAAATGGAATGCATAGTAACTAATCCATAAACGGTCCAGATTGATTTACTTTAATTTTACGGTCCATATTTAAAGAAAAATCTTTTAAATAAAATATAATATATTCTATTTATATAAAAAAAAATTATTATTGAAATATTATGCGGGCACTATGCAAACACTATGCATAATAAAATATAATATATTCTATTTATAAAATAACTTTAATAAAGTATTCTATTTTATATAAAAAGATTTTACTATGCATAATAGAATATAATATATTCTATTTATAGAATAACTTTAATAAAGTATTCTGTTTTATATAAAAAGATGTTTCTATTTTATTACGCGAATAAAACAAAACTTCTAAATCAACAATAATTGAATCAAATAATGTGAGATACTATGCAACAACTATTTTAGCAATAATTGAACAAAACTGAGTGACTTCTCACATAAATATCAATAATCAATACCGTGTGCTACTATGCAACAACGCGTATTACTGTACTTTTACTACCGAGTAGTTCAACAGTATCAATGGTAAAACTTCCGCCGTTATTTTCAATAAAATATTTTTGTCGTTTTCTCAATCCGATAATAATTTCGTTGTGGGGTCCACCAATGATTGTGCCGTCGTACGAATATTTCCTGTTTAAAATGAATATTCCCCGACCAATCAAATATAATATGACAACTTGCATACTTTGCAAAATTTATAAATATTACCCACAATTATAACATTATCTCAAATTCACACCATAACAAAAAAAAATTATTTCGAGAAAATTAATTCTTTATTCATAAAATATGGGGTTTCACAGTGACCCTTTAGGTTATCCATATTAAACTGATTGTGAATAAATCAATTAGAACAATTCTAATCTTATTTAAATAAATAAATTAAATTATTAATTTTTTTAAATAAATAATATTTATTGTACAATAAGGATAAGCCTCCTTAGTGATCAACGACTTTTCAGATAATATAGATTTCAACATTAATCATAAAAGAACATTTGAGTAAATAATTACCGTATAATTCAATCCTTCCACCATACAATGTCCCAATTAAATATAAGACATGAAATTACTATCAAGTCTTATTTTATTTAATTATATGTATTTCGACTCTTAAATGCACAACTCCAAATAATGCAAATTAGAAACTACTTTCTAATTTCATTCTGTCTTGGCCAATGACTACTAGGTTGTCATTTATCGAATCACATAGAACATTTCTCTTCTTTTACTAGAAGTGGTAGATTCTTTATTGATCATACATTATCTCCATGTACAACTTATTATACCCAAGCATACCCTTTGATATACCCTAAGGGTCTTAAGGAATAAGTCAAAGTATAACTCATCATACACAAGATACTATGATGATCTCAAGTCCAAGGATCACTTGTACTACTATCACTACAGGAATTCCTATTGACAGGCAAGTAAAACTCCATTAAGTATTCATTAGCGAGCCACTTTCAGTTAACTTATTCTCTAATAAGCACATACATACTTGATTTAGTGTCTCCACACAAATGATCATGAGATCAATCATCCTAATCCAATGAGCAAGCAACGTATGTACCAATCCATCCGGATTCACTAATCCCCAATTTAGTAATCCAACGATTGGAAACTATTTTAGTTTTAAGCTTTCTAAGAATTTAGATCTCATTAGAATGATCATCATCATTATTCTAAAAGCATTGCTTAAAACTATGGGTTTATCACATATTATAAAACAGCATCATGTAGATAATTAAAAGTCCTTAATAAATTAATATTTTTTATTAATAAATGAATAAGATTGTTACAAAGTATATGCTTTATCATCAAACATGATTGGTTTGTGTGCATACTACTTTCACTATTAATTTTAAATCTCCTTTATTTTAAAGTTTCTTTCTGAACTTTCTACATAGCATTATTCATTAATAGGATAACATCAAAAGATGGTGTAAATCGCATACCTAATCAAATACATGTTTAACCGTTTTATCTAATATCCCCTTGTGGACCTTAGGATTGAGCCATGATGAAAATGTTTATATCTAGCTCTACTCATCTTAAACTTGTTTCTTTCCAAAGTTTCTCAAAACTTCTAGTCTCATTATTAGTTATGGTACATTAATATGTGAGGCCATCGTCAACTAATAATCAAACTTCGATTGTAAAATTACTCAATACGAGTGCAGGGCAATATCACGATTACATTGTAAGTGGCAATCAAATAGGTCTACCTCTTATATACAAATAACCACATTGTAAGTGGCAATCAAATAGGCTTGCCTCTTGTAAAAACCAGTTTTATTCCACAACTAGTTGGTATACATCAGAAATTTAACAAGAAGAAAGAATCTCAGCACAAAGAATACAGTGCTATTTTTACTCCCACCACAAAAAATTTTACAAAAGTGTTATGTCAAACTTAGTTTAAACTTAGCCAAACACTGCTTCCACCAACTTATTTGCATGATATTAGGTATGCCCAAGTGGATGCAAACTTCCAGCAAATTGGTTATTATTTAGAAAATAAAAAAGAAGCAAAAAATAAACTAAGCATTGACAATTAATCTGGAAACAGAGAACAAGGATGTCCATCTCTTTTTCTTGCAATGTTGTACACACAATGATCTTCATCCTCATTTATAAGCTCAAACTTAAATGTCAAGCTCTCCCACATCTCATCCTGAAATTTAAAAAATATTTCATGTGTATAGATATCAACCATATGCACCAAAAACTCGTGAAGCATTTTCCTTTTAGGCTTCTTAATCACGTCTTTGTGATCCGCCAATAATTTTTCATGACGTTGACGCACAAGTTGTGAAACCCCAGATTTTATGAATAAAGAATTAATTTTCTTGAAATTTTTTTTTTTATATTATGGTGTGAATTTGAGATAATGTTATAGTTGTGGGTAATATTTATAAATTTTGCAAAGTATGGAAGTTTTACCGTTGATATTGTTGAACTACTCGATAGTAAAAGTACAGTAATACACGTTGTTGCATAGTAGCATACGGTATTGATTATTGATATTTATGTAAGAAGTCGCTCAGTTTTGTTCAATTATTGCTACAATAGTTGATGCATAGTATCTCATATTATTTGATTCAATTATTGTTGATTTAGAAGTTTTGTTTTATTCACGTAATAAAATAGAAACTTCTTTTTATATAAAACATAATACTTTATTAAAGTTATTCTATAAATAGAATATATTATATTCTATTATGCATAGTATTTTGCATAGTAAAATCTTTTTATATAAAACAGAATACTTTATTAAAGTTATTCTATAAATAAAATATATTATATTTTATTATGCATAGTATTTTCATAGTGCCCGCATAATGTTTGCATAGTAAAAATCTTTTTATATAAATTGAATATATTATATTTTATTTAAAAAAAATTTCTTTAAATATGGACCGTCAGATTAAAGTAAATCAATCTGGACCGTTCATGGATTAGTTACTATGCATTCTATTTTCCTATAAATAGAAGCTCATTCCTTCATTATTTTCTTACGAATTCACTGAACTCTAAAGAGAGAAACTATAGAGAGATAGAAGAAAAATTTTCTGCTACTTCACTACTCTTATATCAAGTATTATTTTACGGTAAAGGATATTATTCTTTTGTATTCAAGAAGAGAACTTCTGTTATTCCATTTTTTTATTGTTCTGTTGGAATAACCTGTATATGCGGGCTACCCTATACTTGGTGACATTCTTCTATTATTCTATCTTTATTATTCTGTTGGAATATCTTGTCTGTGCTATACACCGGACCTGGTTCTATTTTTATTATTTCGTCTTTATTATTCATTCGGAATATTTTGTCTGTGCTATACGCCGGACCTGGTTCCATCATTTATTATTTCGCATTTATTATTCGGTTGGAACATCCTGTCGGTGTGTATTTCACCTGACCTGGTTCCGTTATTATTATTCTGTTGAAATAACCGTCTATGCGAAGTACCACATGCATGGTGATATCTTTTGTTATTCCATTCGGTATTATACTCAGTTGATTAAAATTTTGACTTCTATACTCCATGAAATTAATGGAATATCCTTGATATTGCGCTTCATCCAGTATCTTTTCGTGGAAATATTCTTCTGAGCATTCTTGAATTTCACTTTACAAAGCAGTATCATGTTGACAATTTGGACATTATTGATTTCTGGACAAATTAATTCTTAAACTTGTTTTATTGAATTCTTATATCATTGTCATCATCCTCATGTTTATATTATGTTGAAAGTCATCAGTGGCCTGTATTGCATAGATGAACTTGGTATGATTATGACCAGGGATTATTCGGTATAATCATGACCGTAATGTTACAAATGGTGTGAAAATTAAAAGTCCTAATTGGCCCGAAGTGCATTGATGGACAGTTTTTGGTATAATTATGGCTATGGATTCTCTTCGGCCAAGGGAGCAAAGATGGATTATTTTATGACATGATTAGGACCGTTGATGAAAACACAATTATCTTTGGCCCATAGAGCATGGATAATTCATGGTCGTGATACTAAAGAATATCCTTGACCTGTAGTGCAGGGATGATTTTATGATGTGGATTATTTATTAAGCTGAGTCTCAGCGATAATAGTGATGAAAAACCTTTTAAATCATAAAAGATAGTAGATTTTATTTTCTACTTGACTCTTTTAATGGATTGCTTGTTCCGCTGCAGTTAAACTTGATGTCTATTATATTTTATCAGTGTAACATTGTTGGGGACTAATGATAATTTATTCTGCATTATCTTAGTCATAATATTTCTTACTGGGCTAGTTGAGCTCACCCTTTCTTTCACTGTTCTCTTCAGGAAATGAGAATATAGCTGGGACGAGTCGGGGAACGGAGTGATGGTCCAGAGGATAACATTAGTAGTCCTCACTATTTTGTAAAATAGTGTGATAATAATTGTAATGAGGACTCCTTTTGAGTTTGTATAATCTCTAGTATACAATAATTGTATTCAAACTCACAGTTTGTGTTTTGTCGTATTGTACACGACAGTTGTATTAGTAAGTTGTACTTATTTTCTGTACCATGTATTTGGCGACTCAGAATAGGTTGGATGGTATGGACCTATTTTGGGGTTGTCACACAAGTCCACTACCAAACTGAATTATAAAATCCACCAATGAATTATTTTTTGAAGAATGAGTGAGAGCTTTCGGTTCGTTGGCTACTTGACATTCCAACCGAAAAAACATGATTCATATATGCCGTCACCCATTTAACACGAATTCATATATGTCAACATGATAAGCATGAGAATGATGACAATGATATAAGGAATCGATCAAGTGAGATCAAGGACAATATTATATATTTTAATTCAATTTATCCAGAGTACAAGAATATCCAAATTGTCAACATGATAATTAATTGTGGAGTAAAATTCAATAATGATATTTATGTATCAAAATTAATTTGGACAGAAAGGAAACCAATTTTGTTGTGAATAGTTCCCCGTGAATAGTACCCCATGAATAGTATCCCGAGTGAATGGTACCCCGTGAATAGTATCCTGAGTGAATGGTACCCGAGTGAATAATACTCCACGAATAGTACCCCGTTGAATAGTACCCTGTGAGAATATTGAAATTTAATAAGAAAGTTCAAACCAATATTCTAATGAAACGATACTAGATGAAACGCAAAACTCAAGGATATTCTACTAATTTAAGGGATTATATAAGCAATACTTACCATAGTAAGTTTAGATTTAAGAATATGAAAAGAAATAATATACGAAACTGCAAATAGATTTTCACTCGTTATACGGTAATCCGAGTAGACAGATTACTCCCACAGATTAATAAAGAATAAATACGAAGAGTTATTTACCATGCATGCGGTAATCCGCGTAGACATGTGTAACAACCCCAAAATAGGTCCATTCCATCCAACCCATTCTGAGTCGCCAAATACATGGTACAGAAAATAACTACAACTTTATTACAACAATACATATGCTGTGAGTTTGTATACAAATATATATCAACTGTGACTCATGTCCCAACTGTGGACAGCACCTCATAATGACACCTTACATAAAGGTATAGTCGAAAACTGTTTTAGAAATTAGAATCTTTGGGAAGTACTCAAGGAAACCTTCGTACATGGGAGGCCATGCGTCTAGGTTATTATAGATATCATATGGCCACAGAATTATCCTTGGTTGACCCAATAGACCCCAAAGAAAAACAAGAAGATTACTATCATATTCTTCCCAATGGCAAGTCTTCCCACTATCTCTAATTGAGAGTTATATTTCAAATAGACTCCAAGATCATATAGATAGTGCTGGTAGATATACTCAGCAAGTGGATGAGGACATTCATGTCTTATGATGACACGAGGTAGTATGTCATTAGACATCTTGTATGACAGTGGCAAAATACCCTTTCAACGTTGGGTTCGCTTCACCCTAGTTGATTCGCCAAATATGACTACTAAATGATGACCACCGTTCTATTCCCCTGTTATCACCCGCTCGACCCAGCTACACTCGTAATACCTGAAAGGAATTGTGAAGCAAAAGGGTGAGCACAACTAGCTCAGTAAAGAATGTCATGACTAAAGATAAATAAATTATCAATAGCCTTCAACAGTAATAAATCAGAGATTTAGAACATATGGTATATGATAAAAAATTTCAACCATAGTTGCAGCGGAACGAGCAATCCATTAGAAGAGTCAAATAGACTATAAAGTCTATTATCTTCTCCATGTTAAAAGTCCACCAACAATGTTTTATCCCTATAACATCAATCAATAATTCTTGTCCACAATCACATATATAACTCATAATCGTAATTGTTGTTCTAAATTCCTTTTCTCATCCAGGACAAAGATAATTTTTACCACCTGAAACATCAAAGATCATGGTTATACCAAATCACAGTTCATGTTCATAATCATACTAATAAATTCATCTTTTCACTACGACTAAAGATATACATCAATAAGTCATCTTTGCACTATAGGCCAAAGATATTCATCAACAAGTCATCTTTGCACTACAGGCCAAAGATATACATCAACAAGTTATCTTTGTACTACTGGCCAAAGATATTCATCAGTTGGTCATGTTCATCTAAACACCTGTTCATCTTTGCACTACGGGCCAAAGATATTCATCAGAAATCATTCATCTTTGCACTACAGGCCAAAGATATTCAATAATCTCATCATTTAAGACTGAGGATGATGAAAAATATTTTTAAAGAAACGAATCCAGTGAAACAAAATGACAAGGATTAAGGATTCGTACTTTGTTTTATCCATGTCCAAAAATACCTCAAAAATAATCACAGTGGTGTAAAATTCAAGAATGATCAAAACATGGATATAATTAAAGCTAATATCCACAATAGATGTTTTAGACGAAAAGGAAAAATTTTCATTTTTAGATGAATAGTGCCGTATTCGTGAATAGTGTCGTATACGTGAATAGTGTCGTATACGTGAATAGTAACTCCGACACTAAAAGATAGAAATTTCACAAAAAAACATCTTCACGCTTTGTGAATAGTACTCGTGAATAGTAACGCGTGAATAGTAACTCATGAATAGTAACTCGTGAATAGTAACTCATGAATAGTAACCCCGACATGAAAAAGTTTCAAATTTGATAAAAAGTTCCAACCAATATTTCAGCATAATGATATTGAAGAAATACTATTATTTTAGAAGAAAATAACCTCCCTTACTATCCCTTACCTCGAAAGACAGTACCTCTGACTGGAATAACACTGAACAAACTTGCACCGTATAGCAATACTCAAAGTATACTCAAAATACTCACAAGAATACGCTCGATAATATAGAGAGATAAAACTTCAGTTTCTGGTGTGATTTTCAATTCTAACCTAAGCACCCTATTTATAGGAAAATGCTTAGAACACCAAAGCAGAAAATTTAATATAATAATAATACATATAATAAATCTTCTACGCACACTTGAAATCTGATTTCAGCTCAATAACCACATGCCACCTTCTAGAAAAATAAGAAAAAAACGTTTTTCTAATTTAAAATAATTTAAACTTCCAAAAATCAATTATTTCGGAGCTTAGAAACTTCAATAATTCATAATAAATAGCCTTTTTTCCAGAAAATTCGAATCTCGCGAGTTTTTATAGGAAATTTAATTCTCTACAATTTTGCAGAAGAAAGTTTTTCCAAATTCCAAACAGAAATTGACCGAAATTCATAAACGGGCGATTTTACATGATATAATCAAATTTCGGTCAATAATTGTGTCCACCAACACACAAAAATACTCTTCCTCCTCATATACTCACATATTCCACATTCATTATAAAACATCACCGTTAATATATTATTAAAATAATATATTTAAATGAATTATTTTTATCAGAAAAAGATAAAATATTAATTTTCAACAATTGTCACATTAAAAATTTTCTCCATCTATATCCACATAAAATCAATATTTTCCTCATTATATGAATCAATAATTAATTATTCACAAATGATATTACAGAATCACAATATTGACAACCAGGCAGTTCCTAGGAAAGAGGGGGCTTTCCAATAAGAATTTCTCCTTACTGGCGCGCAATTAGGTGACCAAACCTCTCCTCAGACAGAACTTTCTAGATATTGTCAATAATGTTATCTAATAATATTATTCAGATAATATGAATTATTGCTTCAATAATGAAAAATACTGTGTAATGACAACAACAGCAATATAAAATATCAACGCAGCAATTATTGAATAAATAAAATAAAATACTGAACAGTAATTACTGTAACCATTATTGAGTAGTGCCTTCTTACGTAAGAATCAATAATTGGTGTAATACCGTGTGCTACTGTGTTTTAACCACCGAGTATTTTAACAGTATTAACGGTAACAACTACGCCGTTATTTTTAAAAACTTTAATTTGTCGTTTTCTTCATCCGACAGTTATTCTGTTACGGGGCCCACAAAAGGCTGCGCCGTCGTACGAATATTCCCCGACAGAAAGAATATTCTACGACCAAAAGAATATTCCCCGACAACAATGAGTATTTTATAACCACTTGTTTATTTTGAAAAAAAATTTCATATATCACCCTTAACTTTAACCTTCTATCAATTTAACCATTTACTGAATTGTAATTATAAGAAAAATTGAATACTTTTATTTCATAAAATTCGGGGTCTTACAATCTCCCCTCCTTATGAAATTTCGTCCCTGAAATTTACGTACCTGGTATTTCGAAAAGTTGAGAATACCTTGCTTTCATTTCAGATTCTATTTCCTGGGTCATTATGATTTCTCCATTGTTCATCTCTCGTGATAACTTCATTTGCGTTCCTCATTTGTTGGGAAGTCATGACAACCGCTATCCCTTGAACTACTCGGCTTTGACTTGTCTGGGGAAGCATTTGGCGTCATCACTACCGCTGGAATATACTTTTCTGTAGGGCATATTCCTCCCTCAACTGCCTCTTCGTACTCCTGATTCATGATCTGAATCATCAATCTTCGATCCATATCAAATTCAGGTTGACCGCTCTGTACAGGTTAATTCAAAACTCGATGTTGAGTTCTCCCAATTGCTTTCCAAAAAGAGAAATTCATATCATCTATTTTAGCCTTCTTAGATCGGACATCTCTTTCCACAATATCCACATGTCGTGTGGCTTTTACCCATGCATTACTCATTCTTACTCGTTCAGTTTTTTCTTCTTTTAGCTCAGATTCCATCTTTATCATCTTACACTTTGCCAAAGAATACTTCTGTTCAAGCATTACATATCGGGTAACACAAGCTTGAATTATTGCATCCTTTTGCTCCACGACCGCCAGTCGTTCTTCAGCCTGTTCTTCTAACTCATGAATACGATTTTGAAATTCTACATTTTGATCATATAATACCTCTAATAAACTCTCCTCAGGTACCTCTTCTTCCTCTTTTGCCTCACTCTCAGCTGTTACCTCTGCGACTATTTCGGGTGCAACTATCAATTCTTCACTCACCACATGGATATCTCTAATTCTTTCTTCTGCTGACATCACATTATCATGGTTAGTGATTAGAGGTATCCCCACAGTCTCATTCACTCCATTGTTAGCATTCTCAGCTGCCATTCTCAAATACTGCCATAAAACAAGGGTTAATTAAGCAAATTAACATATCACATAATATCCGTATATTATGACCGACCAATAATTAAGCTTAGCTAGGACATACTAGCGAAGGATTTACTCATCTCTCCCCTCCTAGTTATAATCCAGATCTTCGCCAGAGATCATATCCCTAAGCTCTGATACCAAATGTAACAACCCCAAAATAGGTACATTCCATCCAACCCATTCTGAGTTGCCAAATACATGGTACAGAAAACAACTACAACTTTATTACAACAATACATATGCTGTGAGTTTGTATACAAATATATATCAACTGTGACTCATGTCCTAACCGTGGATAGCACCTCATAATTACACCTTACATAAAGGTATAGTCGAAAACTGTTTTAGAAATTAGAATATTTGAGAAGTGCTCAAGGAAACCTTCGTACATGGGGGGCCATGCGTCTAGGATATTATAAATATCATATGGCCACAGAATTATTCTTGGTTGACCCAATAGACCCTAAAGAAAAACAAGAAGATTACTATCATATTCTTCCCAATGGCAAGTCTTCTCCTGACATATCATTATCTCCACTATCTCTAATTGAGAGTTATATTTCAAATAGACTCCAAGATCATATAGATAGTGCTGGTAGATATACTCAGCAAGTGGATGAGCACATCCATGTCTTATGATGACACGAGGTAGTATGTCATTAGACATCTTGTATGACAGTGGCAAAATACCCTTTCAACGTTGGGTTCGCTTCACCCTAGTTGATTCCCAAATATAACTACTAAATGATGACCACCGTTCTATTCTCCTGTTATCCCCCGCTCGACCCAGCTACACTCGTATTACCTGAAAGGAATTGTGAAGCAAAAGGGTGAGCACAACTAGCTCAGTAAAGAATGTCATGACTAAAGATAAATAAATTATCAATAGCCTTCAACAGTAATAAATCAGAGATTTAGAACATATGGTATATGATAAAAAATTTCAACCATAGTTGCAGCGGAACGAGCAATCCATTAGAAGAGTCAAATAGACTATAAAGTCTATTATCTTCTCCATGTTAAAAGTCCACCAACAATGTTTTATCCCTATAACATCAATCAACAATTCTTGTCCACAATCACATATATAACTCATAATCGTAATTGTTGTTCTAAATTCCTTTTCTCATCCAGGACAAAGATAATTTTTACCACCTGAAATATCAAAGATCATGGTTATACCAAATCACAGTTCATGTTCATAATCATACTAATAAATTCATCTTTGCACTACGGCCAAAGATATACATCAATAAGTCATCTTTGCACTACAGGCCAAAGATATTCATCAACAAGTCATCTTTGCACTACAGGCCAAAGATATACATCAACAAGTTATCTTTGTACTACTGGCCAAAGATATTCATCAGTTGGTCATGTTCATCTAAACACCTGTTCATCTTTGCACTACGGGCCAAAGATATTCATCAGAAATCATTCATCTTTGCACTACAGGCCAAAGATATTCAATAATCTCATCATTTAAGACTGAGGATGATGAAAAATATTTTTAAATAAACGAATCCAGTGAAACAAAATGACAAGGATTAAGGATTAAGGATCGTACTTTGTTTTATCTATGTCCAAAAATACCTCAAAAATAATCACAATGGTGTAAAATTCAAGAATGATCAAAATATGGATACAATCAAAGCTAGTATCCACAATAGATGTTTTAGACGAAAAGGAAAAATTTTCATTTTTCGATAAATAGTGCCGTATTCGTGAATAGTGTCGTATACGTGAATAGTAACTCCGACACTAAAAGATAGAAATTTTACAAAAAAATATCTTCACGCTTTGTGAATAGTACTCGTGAATAGTAACTCGTGAATAGTAACTCATGAATAGTAACTCGTGAATAGTAACTCATGAATAGTAACCCCGACATGAAAAAGTTTCAAATTTGATAAAAAGTTCCAACCAATATTTCGGCATAATGATATTGAAGAAATACTATTATTTTAGAAGAAAATAACCTCCCTTACTATCCCTTACCTCGAAAGACAGTACCTCTGACTGGAATAACACTGAACGAACTTGCACCGTATAGCAATACTCAAAGTATACTCAAAATACTCACAAGAATACGCTCGATAATATAGAGAGAGAAAACTTCAGTTTCTGGTGTGATTTTCAATTCTAACCTAAGCACCCTATTTATAGGAAAATGCTTAGAACACCAAAGCAGAAAATTTAATATAATAATAATATATATATAATAAATCTTCTACGCACACTTGAAATCTGATTTCAACTCAATAACCACATGCCACCTTCTAGAAAAATAAGAAAAAAACGTTTTTCTAATTTAAAATAATTTAAACTTCCAAAAATCAATTATTTCAGAGCTTAGAAACTTCAATAATTCACAATAAATAGCCTTTTTTCTAGAAAATTCGAATCTCGCGAGTTTTTATAGGAAATTCAATTCTCTACAACTTTGCAGAAGAAAGTTTTTCGAAATTCCAAACAGAAATTGACTGAAATCCATAAACGGGCGATTTTACAGGCTATAATCAAATTTCGGTCAATAATTGTGTCCACCAACACACACAAATACTCTTCCTCTTCATATACTCACATATTCCACATTCATTATAAAACATCACCGTTAATATATTATTAAAATAATATATTTAAATGAATTATTTTATCAGAAAAAGATAAAATATTAATTTTCAACAATTGTCACATTAAAAATTTTCTCTATCTATATCCACATAAAATCAATATTTTTCTCATCATATGAATCAATAATTAATTATTCATAAATGATATTACAGAATCACAATATTGACAACCAGGCAGTTCCCAGGAAAGAGGGGGCTTTCCAATAAGAATTTCTCCTTACTGGCGCAATTAGGTGACCAAACCTCTCCTTAGACAGAACTTTCTAGACATTGTCAATAATGTTATCTAATAATATTATTCAGATAATATGAATTATTGTTTCGATAATGAAAAATACTGTGTAATGACAACAACAGCAATATAAAATATCAACGCAGCAATTATTGAATTAATAAAATAAAATATTGAACAGTATTATTGTAACCATTATTGAGTAGTGCCTTCTTACGTAAGAATCAATAATTGGTGCAATACCGTGTGCTACTGTGTTTTAACCACCGAGTATTTTAACAGTATTAACGGTAACAACTACGCCGTTATTTTTAAAAACTTTAATTTGTCGTTTTCTTCATCCGACAGTTATTCTGTTACGGGGCCCACAAAAGGCTGCGCCGTCGTACGAATATTCCCCGACAGAAAGAATATTCTACGACCAAACGAATATTCTCCGACAACAATGAGTATTTTATAACCACTTGCTTATTTTGAAAAAAAAATTCATATATCACCCTTAACTTTAACCTTCTATCAATTTAACCATTTACTGAATTGTAATTATAAAAAAAATTGAATACTTTTATTTCATAAAATTCGGGGTCTTACAACATGTTACTCCCAGAGATTAATAAAGAATGAATACGAAAAATAATATCCCTTACGGATACGAAATAAATAATACCTCTTACGAATACAAAGAATAATATCCCTTACGGATACAAAAGAAATAATACTCCTTACGAATACAAAGAATAATATCCATTACATTAGTAAGAGATTGGATACTTGCAATAGTAAAGTATCAAAATACTCTTCTTTTTTCTCTCTATAGTTTTTATCTCTATAGATTCTCTTGTGAGTCTTAGTGAATTGGTGAAAATGAAAGAAGAAATAAGCTTCTATTTATAGGAGAATAGATTAAATAGTAACTAATTCACAGACGGTCCAGATTGATTTATTATTAAAATAGACGGTCCATATTGATTTACTATTAAAACCACAATCGACGATCCATATTGATTTACTATTAAAACAACAACCAAAGTTCCAAAAAATTAGTACATCTCCCCATGGAATAATAAGTCAAACTTACAATAAACGCCTCTTGACAAACCCCTCTATTTATATCAAAAATTAAATAAATATTTACCACAAATCACTTATCTTCAATAAGCACATTTTTAACCTTTGAACAATTATTCATCATTAATATTATAACTCAAAATATTGATAACCAGATCATTCCTAGTAAAGAGGGGGCTTTCCGATAAGGATTTCTCCTTATTGGCGCGCAATTAAATAACCTAACCCCTTTCCTCGACAGAACTTTCTAGACATTATCAATAATGCAAATAATAATATGAATAACTGTGTCGTCTTAATTATTGATTTAATAATATAAAATATTGTGCAAATGATAATGTGACAATAATTGAATCAATAATATGAGATACTATGCAGCAACTACTGTGACAATTATTAAATGAACTGAGTGACTTCTTACGTACAGCATTAATAATCAGAGATACTGTGTGCTACTGTGCAACAAAACGTGTTATTGTACTTTTATCACCGGATATTTCAACAGTTTAACGGTAAAAGATTTGCCGTTAGTTTTATAGAAATAGTTATTTTTGTCGCTTTCTATATCCCATTGTGGGGGTCCACCAATGATAGCGTCATCATACGAATATTCTCCGACAAAAAGAATATTCTCCGACCAAACGAATATTTTATGACAACTTGCTTACTTTAGTAAAATTTGCATAAATTACCCATAATTATACCATTATATCAAATCAACATCTTATTATTCAAAATAATATTTAGAGAAAATTAAATATTTATTCATAAAAAGTTGGGGTCTTACATTAGTGGTCATCTTAAAATTTTATTTAGATAAAAATAGGAAGAAGGTTCAAAAATGCCCCTCACTTTTACCCCGATGTCTACCGAGCACCCTATAATTTTTTTGGTCCAAAAATACCCTTAACGTTATATTTTTTTGTCGCTCGTGCTCTTGTCGTTAACAGAAATGCCAAATAGATAAACGACGATGACGTGGCAGGGGTATGGAGGCTTAAATATAAAACATATTCTAAATAAAATAATATAAATTATTTAATCAAAATGAAAAAAATACTTAAATTCAAAATAAAAAAGCATAACATATTTACATCATTTAATCAAAATACTAAAATTCAAATTATTTTATTAACTAATCAAAACAACTAATTAAATAAAATAAATTGTATAATATATTTACATCATTTAATCAAAATACTAAAATTCAAAACTATAACATATTAACATCAAATACTAATTAAAAAAAATACTAAAATACTAATTAAAAAAATACTAAAATATTAGAAAAACATCAAATTAAAAAATACTAAAATACTAAAATTCAAATTATGTTGTAAATTAATCAAAATAATAAAAATTCAAACTACATCATTAAAATACTAAAATCATAACATTAATATTTTTTTAATATTTTGAATATTACTAAATAACGTTATCAATTTTTTTAGTATTCAAAATATTCAATTTTAGTAATATTTTGAATAGTTTGTATATTTAAAATAACGTTAATATTTTGAATATTTTGTATATTACTAAAATATTTTGAATATTAACGCTAATATATTGTGAATATTAAAAAAATATTTTAGTAATAACATTGAATATTTTGAATATTACTAAAAAACAATATAATATTAATATTTTATAATATTAATGTAATATTTTGTAATATTAACGTTATTACTAAAATAACGTTATTTTAGATTATATAAAATATTCAAAATATTACTAAAATAACGTTATTACTAAAATAACGTTATTTTTTTAGTAATATTTTTTTAATATTCAAAATATATCAATGTTAACATGTTTATATATTTTTAGTTACGTTAATTAGAATAGTATTTTATGATATTAGTTACGTTAATTAAAACAGTATTTTATGATATTAATCATAACATAATAGTATTGTTGTAATATTTTTTTAATATTAAAATAGTATTTTATGATATTAATGTTATTACTAGAATACTATTTTGAAATACTATTTTAATTAACGTTAACATAAATGTCGTACAAAATATTAATGTTATGATTTAGTATTTTAATGATGTAATTTGAATTTTTGTTATTTTGATTAATTAACAACATAATTTGAATATTAGTATTTTAGTATTTTTTAATTTGATTTTTTCTAATATTTTAGTATTTTTTTAAATTAGAATTTTAGTATTTTTTAAATTAGTATTTGATGTAAATATGTTATATTTTTGAATATTAGTATTTTGATTAAATGATGTAAATATGTTATACAACTTATTTTATTTAATTAGTTGTTTTGATTAGTTAACAAAATAATTTGAATTTTAGTATAATGATGTAAATATGTTATGTTTTTTTTTATTTTGAATTTTAGTTTTTTTCGTTTTGATTAAATGATATATATTATTTTATTTATAATATGTTTTATATTTAAGCCTCCATGTCCCTGCCACGTCATCGACGTTTGTCTATTCGGTATTTCTGTTAACGGCAGGGGCACGAAGCGACCAAAAAAATGTAACATTAAGGGTATTTTTTGATAAAAAAAGATATATAGTGCTCGGTAGACATCGAGGTAAAAGTCAAGGACATTTTTGAACCTTCTCCCGACAAAAATATCATTTATATTTAATAATTATAACATAAATATTCGTATTAGTCAAATAATTTACATTTATTTATTTTTTTAAATTTTAATTTTATTTTTTGTTTAATTTAACTAAAATAACTCATTGCCAATACAAAGTATGTGTTGTTTGTTATTTGTTATTTTAAGTTTAATTTATAATTAAAGAGTATTTAAAAGTTTTGTGCTTAATAATTGAATAAACCACGAATTGTTATTTTATAGATATATTAAAAAAATTATATAATTTATTAAGTAATACAAAACTAGTTAGTTCAATAATACTTTAATGATTGTTGATTACGTTTGACAATAATCAAATGGGTGAATCATTCAACTAAAATTAGTATATAATAATCTTGAATTTATATCAAACACGCACAATAACAATTATTAGTAATCATATATCTTCTACTGAACAAAAATGACTACTTTCTATTATCAGTAATCAGATGCCCAATAATATTCGTTTATGTGAGTATCTATCAGATTAATGCTACTATCACATAAAATTATCACAAATCGCTCACATGCTGAATGAGGTGGCACCCATGAATATGTTATTGGCATGACTCATTTAACTCAATAACAAATACATTGGTGCCACTCATCCAATATGTGAGCGGTATGTGATAGTAGCATTATTTTATCCATCATAACAAACATCTCCTTATGATAATGAAAGTTCAATTAATCTTAGTAGTCAAATAATATATATATATATATATATATATATATATATATATATATATATATATATATATATATATATATAATGGTGTAACTTTAAAAGTTCACAAATTGTGGAGTGACTACTCTACGATTGTAGAGTGAAATCACTCTACAATCGTAGACCGTGTAACTTTAAAAGTTACACGGTTGTGTACCTCTATTTTTACCATATATATATATATATATATATATATATATATATATATATATATATATATATTTATTAATATTATAATAACTGTGCTACATAAACTCAAATTAAATAAAAAATTAAGTACACACATTATTGTATGATCTTTCCATTTGTAAGGTTAAATTTTACTAAAAACTCATTTTATATAAAAAAAGTATATAACTTATATACACTCACAAGTCATTTTTTAAATTATCTAATTGTATTATATTGATAACTAGCTGGGTCCCGTGCCTCCGGCACTGTATGGATAATATGATTTATCTCAAACTTTGAACGACCAAAATAATTTATTGAGTGAGCGGAAAATTTAAAGTCATTTGTATTTTATTAAATTATTATTAGATTATTAGATAGATAGATGTATTTGGTCAGATGCGTTGGCTGAAAGGTTTAAGTACGAATTTTTGGTGCTGAATGGCCTGAATGGTTTGGTTGAATGAAGTAAAACAAATAAAAATAAAAATTAATAATAAAAATTATAAACTATTATATATATATATAAATAACTTTACAACAACTTTGAATTTTTTAGAGGAATAAAATATTTTAAAAAATGTATAGATCTTTAAAATAATCATAAAAATAATTTTCATTCAGATAGTCATTCGAATATCGTCAGATTCAATTTTTATGAAACACCCTAATCCAGGTACGATTGCAATTTGCAAAACGACCAGTCGTATCCCTTCTGTATCAGCAATTCTTCTACCTCTTCTTCCCGTTCGTCTGTCTTCGTCTCTCTCTACCTATCGCTTACGAACTACTTCAGATCTTGCTTTTCCCTAATATTTAGGGCTTGTACTTCAAAATTCTTTCCAATCTCCCTAAAATTTGCCATCAATTTCTTCAAAAATCATTCAGTTAACCTTATTCCCCGCCGTTTCAATCCAATTCACAGACAATGCCGCCTCATCCGATCTTATCAAACTTTCAATCGGAGGAACCAGCCTTGCCGTCGAATAATCTATGGGTCGGAAACTTATCTCGCGATGTAACCGACGCTGATTTGGTGGCGTTGTTCAACAAACATGGGGCGCTTGATATTGTGAAAAAGAATTTGTCGAGAAGCTACGCGTTTGTGTGCTTCGAGTGCGTGGAGACTGCCAAGGCCGCAAGGGAAGCCCTACAAGGCACTGTTCTTCGTGGGAGTGCGCTTAAGATTGAGTTTGCTAAACCGGTTTGTTCTGCGCTTTTTTGTGATCGTTTAGGTTTTTTTTTATATTTGGATTGTTTGTTATTCTTTATTGGATATTGATTGTATAAATATATTACCTTTTTGAAGGGGGGAAACTGAGTGTACAAAATTGGATTTCCCCCAATTCCAGTTTCATTCTATTTTGTCTAATTCAATCCAGTCCGCCACATTGCTATAGGATCAAAGCAAGGATTGGCTCCAATATTACATAATATGGTCAAATCCTGACAAATTCAAATTTAAATACTTCAAAAATAGGTCATTTAATATTTTTCTGGAAATTGTGAGATTAATGAAGAACAAGTTGGTTTAAATTTAAAATATTTGGATTGGATCTTTGGGGTGCGATTGATTTTTAGAATCTGATATATATTAACAACTCAAACTTATTGAAAGGAAAGTAATATAAATTACATATACATTTTATTATAAGCTAATCATAAACATGATTTGAAATTTTGTAGTCTCCTTTTTGCATTTGTTTTTTTCTTTTTTCCAACAAAACAGTACTTTCACAATGACCAAAACTGCACAAGTAATAGATGGATCATTTTTAGCTTGCTTGTCAAAGAAATAGTTTAGTTTTGCTTAATTCCCTTATTCATCTCCTGATCTCTTATATAAAGAATTTGTTGAAGAAAAACCAACCACAGTGGAATGCATGGGTACAAATAAGAGACAAATTGCCAACATTTGATCTGGGTACTTACGGAAAATGTGTAATCAATTTAATAATCGTTCGGAAAACATGAATAGCCTCAGTCCAGTTGAATGCAAACAGAAGATTTAGAAATTTAACATCATTCCAGTTGAATGCAAACAGAAGATTTATAAATTTACGATAACAGTATGTTTACGTGCGAGAGATCTTGAACTGTGAAATAATTCATTTGGAGGTGGAACTCACGTGCAAGTATTCTGCTACTGTGATTTTCAAGTTACTAAATATCAAGTAATATGTTGGTAATCAGGATTAATTGTATTATATCCGAAGTAATGTTTTATCCAAGTAACACAAGTATATGCCATATGTGGGATTGATCTTGATTGAAGTTGAAATTTCATGCAGAACTACATATAGATAGTCCCTCTAATGGTTGCATTTTTTGGATAAAAATACAATCTGAAGGTATTGATTGATACTTTATCTTTTAAGAAAATGGGAGATTTTGTATGAATAGAGAAAAAAGTATCAGTAAAAATACTACAAATTTATATGATGTCATTGCTTGCCTACCATAAATGAATATGATGTCACAATAAAACCTGGAAAAGGCCAACTAAATACTAGAATTTATTATTTTGAAATAAATAGCAACAAAAGTTTGCCTGATATTGGCATTAAACCTCGAATTTGGATTCGTGTTGCGTCATCATCTCATTAGCAGAATATGAGCCAGGATATATAAACTTGCATTATTCAAATTAGAGTTAGATCATGCCAATATAACTGCTGCGCAGAATGATAGATTAGGTTTTCTGGGACCTTCTTTGATGTAAAAGCATTTTTTTTAAAAATTGGTGTTGCACTTCTATCCTTCAATTATATCCATCTTATGTCATAGACTTTTGAAGGGTAACATCCGAATATGCCTATCTTATATGTTCTCATTATCTAGGTCATATTTTTTTTAATTTAAAAATAATAATGTTGGACATGGTTTCGAGCAATTCTGACTTGTTTTTTTTATTTTTTTCTTTATAACTTTTTATTGAGTTATAGAATAGTTGATTAATATAGCATAAGTTTCTCAACTGGAAGGCTGTGAACTAACTCTCTAGACTTTGGACTATCCAGACTCGAATCAGTGTTCATACCGCCCGTGCTGAACAAATAGGAGGAATACTTTTTTTAATAAATGACTTGAGAGTCATGAAATAGTGAAAATGAAATAAGCTCACATTCATGTTTGACTTGGAATTGCAAGCCTTTGGTAGAATCAGTTAACTTGATTAATTACTTTCAAAGCTTGACTTATACATGTAGTTTTGAATACTTATCCACCCACTGTAGCCATGATATTCGGTGTTAATGACTCGCTTTCAGACATTAGTTTTTTCTTTTCAATCTACTTGCATTTATTTTGAATGAGCTTATGCAAAATATAGCTAATTTGATTTTTTGTTTTTGTATCTCTTACCAAATTTGTTTGCAGGCTAAACAATGTAAGAGTTTGTGGGTTGGTGGGATCGGCCCATCTGTTACAAAAGAAGAGCTTGAGGAACAATTTCTCAGATTTGGTAAAATGCAGGAGTTCAAGTTCCTCAGGGATCGGAACACTGCATTTGTTGACTATTTAAGAATAGAAGATGCTACTGAAGCATTAAAAAATTTGAATGGGTTACAAATTGGTGGTGACCAGATACGTGTTGACTACCTCAGATCACATCCTACAAGAAGAGTAAGTTAATAATTTCAGGACTTGCTTTTATACCATGTGATATAGCTGATGAAAGGTTTATTGTGATTACTTCTGCTGCTACTGATCTGGAAAACTCAAAAGTGTTTGTTGGCTTTTATGCATGATTTTTGTCATCCCTTATGTGTTCAGGGTCTTTTCCTGGCATGCTAGATGTCATAGAATTTATTGTAGAAACCTATATTAGTGATTAAATTCTTTTTCAGGATCTTTTCTTGGCATGCTCCACTTTTTAATTCAAACCTAAAGGGACAAAAAAAAGAGTCTGATGGGAGGATGAATGAGCTTCTTGCATAGTCTCTCTCTCTCTATACTTTTTCAATTTAAAAATTGGAAATTAACCCCTGGTGGTCCATTATTTTGAATGTTTCCTGAGACCTGTTCACTTTGTCATATTTGAAGTTGAGCTTATGCAAGTATTCTGTATTCTTATTGAACAGGAACAGTTGCCCGACTTCCTTGATGCAAGGGAAGGGCAGCTTCTTAACAGAAGTACGGGGATTCCTGTTTCACCATGGATACCCCATGATTTTCTTAGAAATTACTCTGATCCTGCCCATTATGGGCCGAAAAGACCACAGGTAATCTTGAATCTCAAAAATTATTGTGTATGTTGCAAATCTTTTCATTATCCCCATGTCCAGTCATCTGTAAATGTGAAAAGGAACAATGTCAATCACCTTGTTTCGTACAAGCTTATCCTCATACTTAATGGCACCTAGAACTTAAGACTGGTGATACACAAATTCCTTTTATACACCTGTGCTATTTACTGACACACAAATTTCTTTTATATACACCGGCATTCAAGGTAATGATTTGTACCTTCTGTTCAAATGGCCTTGATGATATTCTAACTTTTTATTTTGTTTACAGCATTTTCAGTCCTCAGGAGATCCAAAAGCGGATGGACAACCAAGTAATGTTTTGTGTGTTTCTTACCCACCTTCCTCTCTTATGGATGAACAGATGCTGCATAATGCCATGATATTATTTGGTGAGATAGAAAGAATTAGAAGTGATCCTGCGAGAAACTTCTTATTTGTTGAATTTAGGAGTGTTGAAGAAGCAAGACGTGCCAAAGAGGGATTGGAGGGCCGCCTCTTCAATGATCCAAGGATATTAATTACATACTCAAATAGTGAGCTTGAACCCAGCAACGATCAATTTGGATTTTATTCAGGAATAAAAGGGCCTAATATGTTTTTGAATGATATTCCATTCCGACCTGGACAAATGGACATATTTAGTCAAAATCATCTGGACCCAAATAGTCTTCCTGGACATCCACTGCCTCTTGGTGTTAGTGGACCTGATATGCTGAGGAAACCTTTAGGTCCTCAAGGCAGCTTTGAACCTCTACTACAAGGCCCAGAATTCAGTGATCTGGCCAAGCTTCATAAATTACAGGACTCTAATCCCAACATCCTGATGGGTGGTCCGAATCGGAAGAGGTTATCTCCTGCACCTGGGATTCTTTCTTCCCCTTCACCAGCTATGAAGCCATCCAACAGACCTGTTTCTGGGTCATGGGATGTATTTGATGCAAGCCAATTGCAGAGAGAATCCAAGAGGTCAAGGACTGGTGGTATTTTGACTACATTAGATCCTTCTTTGGAAAAAATGGATGTCAGGGGTTTAGGATTTGATCAATATCATGGGCATGGTCCGCATGTTGATGGAGGTATCTCAGGTGCACCAACGAATGTTCGAGGCATGAATCGCTTTAGTCCAGTAGATGCAAGAGCTGTAAGTGGAGGAACTGGTCAAGGCCATCCTGAGATTGATTATTTATGGCGTGGAGTTATTGCTAAGGGTGGAACACATGTTTGTCGCGCTCGTTGTGTTCTAGTTGAGAAAGAGTTTGGGTTTGAGATGTAAGTATCGTTTTTAATGTCACCTTATATTATGGTTGTTCGAAATACCTATGGCCCTTGAATTTTACCTACTATATAAGTCCTTATTTTTTCTTGAAACTTCTAAGGATTGTCCATATTTAGTTTCACTTGTAAAAAGAATAAATTAAAAATAGTTAAATATGCAGCTGCACCTAAGCCATGTAATGGTTAATGAAGCTTTAGTCTCTGAACTATGTTATTTATATGATTGATTTATAAGTAGGCCGAAATACCAGAAATGTTCTCGGTAATACATTATGGATGAGAATTATTTATGTAGTCCATTAACAACATTATTGTCTTTCAGGAAAGTTCAAAAGGTGATTAGATCACTTTTATTTTACAGTCCTGAACTACATAGCATTACTTTGAGCATTAGAAAATGTTCATCTGCTATGAAAAGACCTGCTGGTTTTATAATCATAGTCCCTTTGCCTTCTGTTTCATTTACACACACACACGCACTAATAGAAAAGATGTCTCAATAAAAAGAAAGAAAAGAAAAGAAAAATGTCTAGTGGGCTTCTTTCTTCTTTTCCTTTTAATCTCTCATTCTTCTTCCTGCTCGCATTCTTTCTCTCTCGTACTTCAAATTTTAAACTCCATAACTCCTTTATTGTGAATTATCAATGGTTGATTCATATATTGTTAAGTAGCTCGATATCTTCAAGACAAGAGGTGTTTATTATATGATTTGGTAGAGTTACAATGATGAAAATGTAGTCGAAGTTTGTACTTCAATATACATCATTGTTATGTCTTGTTAAGTACAGAACTTAGATTGTTTTTTTCGGCCATTTTAATTATACCAAAACATATCTGAAATGTCACTTTTTTGAAGATTTCTTCGAGTTTTTTTATAAAGATATATATATATATATATATAGACCAACAAATTTTGATTCATAATGAAGGAGTTGTAGAGTTTTGAAATCTGGAGAATGAGAGAGAGGAAACAGGAGAGAAAAAGAGATACAGAAAGGAAAATAATGAAAATGTCTGCTGGAAAGTGTCACGGATTTCTAGTTCATCGAAGATCTTGTTGGAAGAATGGAGTCACATATGGATTGATTGAAAATAAGGCATATAGCCAATGTTGTTGACTCTGTCCCCATGAAATAAATAAATGTAGATATAAAGATATATATTTTATATATGAGCTCATCCCAATTGTTTGAATGGTTTAGTAATTATGACTTGGAAGAATGAGCTCTCAATTTAGTTATGATCTGGTAGATGTATGAGCTTTCCTGGTTCATTTCTCTAATTCTGTGATCTCTGATTATGCAGTCCTGAGGTCGTGAATTGCTCAGCCCGAACTGGATTGGATATGTTGACAAAGCACCTTGGTGATGCTGCTGGGTTTAATATTATATACTTCTTACCCGATAGTGTAGAGGATTTTTCTCCATACACTGAGTTTCTGCGGTACTTGGGTGCCAAAAATCGGGCTGGGGTTGCAAAATTTGATGATGGGACCACCTTGTTCTTGGTGCCTCCATCTGATTTCCTTACAAAGGTTCTAAATATTGTTGGTCCTGAGCGTCTATATGGAGTGGTTCTGAAGTTCCCCCAACATGTCCCTGGAAGCACATCTGAGCTTCCACAATTAACTCAGCAGCATTACATTGATCGACCAATGATGCCTCCTCGAACTGAGAACATTGTAATGCCCCAGGATGAAAGAATTCTGCGAACTGATTGTAACAGAAGTTTGCACAAGAATGCAGATCATCCTTCAAATTCACCGGGTCCTCCAACCAGTAATTCCTTTTCTGAGCATGCTGTTCAGCCATTTAGTACTGCAGCAACATCCCAAGCTGGAATCACTTTAACACCTGAACTTATTGCTACTCTGGCGTCATTGTTACCTACCAAACTAAATTCATCTGGTGCTCAGAGAGAGTCAGGATCTTCCAAGCTATGGCCTATGTTACCTCCTGCTGCAACGGATGGAGCATACCCACAGGAATGGAATCATGAACAAAGTAAAGTGCCTGAGCAGAGTGGTCATCGACTAAACCAAACTGTACACCAATATAATCCCCAGCACCAATTTCCATCACAGCTTAATTATTCTGTTGTCTCAAATATGCACGGTGATTCTGCCCAAGGAGTTACTGGAAACACCCAAATTCAAGATTCAACTTTCAATATGATACAGCATGGTGGTAATCCATTCAGGCGAACAACTAACTTTGCATCTCCTTCTCAGAGTGAACATTTTGCAGTTTCCCCACAGGTCAACCAGCAGTATCAACTTGAAACCCCACAGGATACTCAGCATGGATATGACCAGGGAACTAATGCTTTTGGGTTATATACTACATCACTCCTTCAGCCAACTACAATTTCTGCTACATTGTCTAACCAGGTACATGGTACTACAGTTTCACAGCGGCACAATGTCGTTCCTATGGGTGGTGAAAATATTGGTTTCGAGCCTCGAAATCAAGTGCAACAACTTCACTCTTCTCATTCTGGAGCAGGTCAAGGAACATCGGAGGTGGAGATTGATAAGAAAGAACGCTACCAGTCAACGCTACAATTTGCAGCAAACCTCCTTCTACAAATACAGCAGCAGCAACATCCTGGTGGTGCTGAAGCAACCCAAGGATCTGGCAACCACTAACATGATCTTTTTCCTCTAGGTAATTCTCATCCACTTACCTTACTTAGTTGATTGGTCATTATTAATAATCATAGTTATGCTTAAATGTGGTGGTTAATTAATTATCTGGAGGGGTTGATTTTAGTTTACTAAGCACTCAGAGCATGTTACATTATGTTGTTCTCTCTGACATGGTATTTTAACGTATATGTTAGGTAGGGGTGCGGGTAAGATTACTCTGGATGAGTATTAGATAGTTACCTCCCTTTTGAAAGTGTTTTTGAAGGTTATAATATTTCAAAATATTCTAATTTCTTGAGTTCCCATCTGTCCTTTTTCTTATAGTAGAACTCAGATTAGAGCTCGGTTTCATACTTCTTAACTATAGAACTACAAGTCTCGGGACCCTTTTCATAGATTTCTTGTGATACCTTCTTAAGAAAGTTTTTGGTCTCGATGAGGTGGTTAGCAGGAAGAGTTAAGTTTCACTGTTCATTTAGATACTTGTGCAATCAGAAAATGTAGGCTAGAATACTAAAGTACTTAGTTTGATCATGCATCTGTTGAATTAGAAGCTTGGTAGTCAGGATTAGAAGTTAGGTAGACAGCCATAAACTGTAGTTGCAGAGTGTCCATAGGATGGCTGAGAATTGTCGACAGAAATTTACATGGTTGATGCCACCCTTCTTTTGAATTGCATTCTCTCGGACTAGGGGATTTCAGCTTTTATGCCTGTGTTGAAGTTATTAATTCTTGGTAAGGTTTAATTTCATCACTTGGAAGTGCGTCCTAGTTCATTCCTTCTGCAGTACCTGTTAGCTAAACACTCCCTCGTTCCTATAAGATAGACTTTCAAATCTATTGTACATTCATGTTGTTGTTTGCTGCAACTTTGAAAACTTGGGTTGAAGACGTTCATATTTTTGTACAAATAGCGCTATGGTTAGGGTACGTGCTCTGGTTAGGGTACGTGCTCTGGTTAGGTGCACACCCGATTTTGCACTCCATACACATTGGTGTTCTGGATGGAGTCTGTTTCAGGGAAAAGATGGTAATTTGTTTGAGGTTCTTTGCTGTTTAATTCAGGCAATAAATGTTGACGTGGTGATGATAATGATTAGGTGATGGTTTTATGGAGAACGTCTTTAAAGGATCCACAAGAATGGCAATATAGAAGCTAGATTGTCTTGGTTGGTCTTTAGGCTGTGAGATTGCGTGAGCAGTTCTATCAGAGTTGTCTAAGATAAACTCTGCGAATGTATTTGGTTTTAGTTATGTGCATAGTGATAATTTGTTACTATTTTGTTATAGCAGTCCTGTGCTGGATTTACTAGGAATACAGAACATGCAAATAATTCGGTATATAAATAATTAAAAGTATGAAAGGCTTAAATCTTAATAGTGTAGCTTCGTTAAAGGGCTTGTATAAATGATGCATGCAGAGGACGAGTATAAATCTTCCTTTACTCGGTACCCCATGGCACCCTCCGTCCTTGACTATACATTGCTGGATATAAGGATTGTAATGTTTAGTTGGGATAACTAAGAATTTTCAAGTGCCATTCAAATGGTCATATTGACGAAAATCTTTCTTGGTTACATATGAGATTAGGGTAACCCAGCATCGCCAAATGATTATAGCTATGCTTGACGTGTAATAAAATTGCTTAGATGAAAATGTGTTGCGGATTAGATTTTTCTGCAGAAATTTTCTGGAACCTGCATTGTTTTCTATAGAGTAGTTGAGATATCAAGTTTTAATATGTCAGGAGTTCTTAGGTCGACTAAGTGCAGTAGTTCACCCTAAAGTAGCGTTTAATGCATGTTTATCTTTGTTTGGGTGATTATCCACCGTGTGCTGCCACTTAAACCATCTCTTTTCTTCTTCACAACTGTTTTATGCTTCCTGCCTGCTTGTATCGTCTTTTTAGCCTAAAAAGTAGCTAATAAGCTATATGTTGCATTTCTTTGGCTTATTTTTTTTTTCTGAATAACCTGATTGTTGCTGAAACTATGTGAATAATTAGTAGTCCTCCATTTAAATGTATTTTTTCTGCAATACATTTGATATTATATTATGCTTTTACAAAACTGCCTAGATTAGTCATTTAGCTTATTTAGTAGGATGTAGCTCATTCTCTTTTACGGAGTTTCTTCTTTGTCAATTCACTAGCTGTTATATTTACCTAAATCTATGTGAGCCTTGGTTAACCTTGTAAATATAATTTGTATTTCTTCTCCTCCCTTTTTGTTTAATAAGATATTTCCCCCTCCTAAATCCTAATCAAAAGAGTTTTTACTCCACCTGAATTTACTTTTTAATTCATTATGTAAAGCAAACTGCAAACCACCGTGCCTTGAGAAGAAAGAAAAAGTAAAATCGATCAATAAGATTTTTCAACATACGAGGCTTTAATTATGTTACAAACTAAGGTTCTCAAAATCTGGCCCTTCATCGAACTGAAAAAAGGTATCGGATGGATGGGTCATTGGTCTAACTAACTAGTGGTCGAATCGTTATTGATCCAGTGACGTCATTAATATATATAAATATATATTATTAGTAATTAATAAAAAATTTAAAAAATCTCGTTTCGTTTATTATGAACTAAAATATGAGTTATAATATTAATAAAAGTAGTTAATTTTAATATTAAAAAAAATTTGGTAATTTTTTTTTAAAATTGGGTCAACTAACCGAATTTATCGGTTGGACTAGTGGTCAACAGACCAATCTGGGTTTTGACCAAAATCGGGTTATTGGTTTAAATCGGATTGAAAGGCGGATCATCGACCGCCGGTCCAGTACGGGTTTTAAAACACTGTTACAAACATCTAACCATGCCCGAGAATAAAGTAAAAGTACAATTAAATATCAAATAAAATTAACTGTTGGCTATAAACCAACTTTTTCTTGTCGAAACGTTCAAAAATAAAAGGATAGCAGTTTTGTTATGAAAATAAGCTACATTGTACAAGTCATTTTTATTCCCTTTTAGTGCATATATATATATAATTTTGCAAATATGTGAAATACCGTATTATCCAATTGACACTAATTCCTCTATTTCAAAATTATAGGTACGTTTTCCTTTTTAGTCTATTTTTCAGTCTTTCCAACTTTAAATATAAATATTTGTGTGAAAATAGAAAAAGAAGGCAAAGAAAATAGAATAATAGCTGAGCAAGATTAAAATAAATAAATAAATAAACTGCAAGTGAATACTGCAACACGTATCCCAAAAAACAGATAATTTGTTGGCTGCATTTACGTAAAGAAAATTAGTCTTTTGAATCTATAATTAGTGTTTATTACTACTAGTTGAAGGAAAGTGTTAGGTTATGAATATAATAGTACAATTGGATTTGGTAACGATCCATCCACCCCATTGTTTCACTCTGTAATAATAAAAAGATGAGAATAAAAGTTTCAAATGATTAGTCCCCCCTGTTTGTTTCTTTTTAATTGATGTTGTAGGTGAAAATACATAATTTAAGAAACATAATTAAAGTCAAAAATAAAAATAAATATTTTTAAAAAAAAATTTATAAACATTTTTTTTTCTTTAAAAAAGATAAATAAAAGAAACGGAAGAAGTATTTCATTCATGCAAGTCAAAATTACTAAAGGGTTTTATGGAAAAAGATTTATATGTTAATTAATTATTATATGTCGTATGTGATTTGCGACTAAAATGAAACTAAAAGAATACAACAGTAATGCATGGGTATTTTTTTTTTCTATCTCATCTTATTTTATATGACATTCAATTGCTCCAAAATGTCTGTAAATGGGTTGGATTTTTTTTAAATACTATAAAGTCGTTGAAATACATTACTAAATCATATGAAAATTATGTTTTTTTATTTTTGGATGTAATTTTTTTTTTTAAAAAATCTCTAAAATGGACTTCTTATCCTCAATAAGTGCCAACTATGTATTTTTATAATATTATTATCTCTGTCAAATTTATTTTATCTATGTAAAAATAATTCGCAAAAAAAAAATTGAGTTTTTTTGTTTTGTTAAATAATTTGCAAAAAAATTGAGGTTCTGTGTACACATTGAATTGGTTGAATTATAATTAAAAACACCCTAATCTTTAGTACCCTCGGGCAAGTTGGTTTGATTGTCAAAGTATAGGATGTTTTTTTAATTGAAAATAAAATTTGGGGTGGAATTTGTGATTTAGTCAAAAAAATAATAATTAAGGACTATCTTTTCTCTTCAAATCTTCTCATATTTTTTATATTTTTTTATAAAAAAAGTTTTGGCAGACAAAATCTGCAAAATTTTCTCATCATTTCTCTTCCTTTCTTTCCCCAAAAGAAAAAAAATTCAAAGACACCCCTTTTATTTCTCTCCTTTTAAAACTGATAGGCCTATATGATTCTTGAAGTCTTGAACTACATCTATATATTTTTCAAAATTCTGTCCTTAAGTTTAAAAGTTTTCATAATTCACCCTCAAATTTAAATAATATTTATATTATATTCTCTAATTAAATTTAAAAATAATTAAACATGAATATGAATTATACACGTAACCTAGCTAGTGGGTTGAAGTATAAATTACCAACAATTCAAATTAGTTGCAACTTGCAAGGGAGCCAAATAACTCACTTTGGGCCCACTAATAATAATTATAAAGGGTTTAAATTTTAATTATACTTTATAGAATCGCAATTTTTTCTTTCAATTCTAATAATAATTGTTGGAATTTTAAATTATAGTTGTAGATCTTAAACCTAATCATCACGTCACTTTAGTTCCTCCCCCCGTCAACTTAGAGTATTTTATTTGTTACCTTTTCCCCTAGCAAATGTTGTTGAACCACCGGCATTCGTTAATTTTTTATTTTTTAAACAAATTAGGTAATATAGTGGTTAATTATTTTTATAAAGTAATAATCATTGATACTTTAAAGTATTTTTGTTTTATTATTTATGTTTAAAATATATAGTTTAAAATGAACTGAAATATAATATTATCTTCGTTCCAGGATAAATTTTTTTATTACAATTTTAATTAGTCTCGAGTTAAATGTTTATTTACTTTAAATAATTTATTTTTGTCAATATTATTATTATTATTATTATTTATGTTTAAAATATAGAGATTAAAATGAATTGAAATATAATATTTCCTTCCTTTAAGAGAAAAAGTCTTTATTTCTATTTTAGGTAGTCTCAAGTCAAATATTGATTTATCTTAAATAATCTATTTTTTATAATAATTTGTTAATAATATTCTTAGTATTTTTATATATTTGGGAGTGCGTCTTTAAGATTGACTGAAAAATTTAATTTTAATTGACGCGTAAATTGACTTAAAATAACCCTTATTGTTCAACAAAAAAAAAACTATCAAACAGTCTATTTTCGGTAATTAAGAAGAAAAAAACCAAGTGAATTTTTGATGTGGTTTTTACGTAATTTTAATAAGAAATATATATTTTATAATTATATATATTGCCATTTAATTTTTTATTGTTTATAAAATAAATATTAAATTACTCATCCTTGATAAAAAGGAATTAAAAAAATTGCATGAGCCAAACCGATACAATAAAATTGTTTAGTTTCAGAAAGTTGGTCGACTCGGTCGAGTCTTGCTATATATGACGATAAATTTATATCAATATTAAATGTCATATGTGTGGATACATAGTATTATTATTATGTCTTAATATTTAAAGTTTTACGCTAGTAGCAATTAAATTTCATTACAAAATATGATTATTTTTTTTTTGTTTTTTTATTAGGCCGTTTGAGCGTAATCTAATTTTTAAGTGATAAATAGAATAATAATAATAATAATATATAGGTATATTATTATTTAATATTGACATGAATTTGTTGTTATGGTAACGTTCTTAAAATATACAATATTTATTTACTCAATATTATATTGCCATTTCTGCTTTGTCTCTTGTGCTGATGACATTCTATTATTTAATTATTATTTTTTTAGGCTGTTTGGGCATCATCTAATTTGTTCGTACTCGCCAGCTGGAGATAGGAAATGGGGCGTTGGCTTTTAAAGTCGATGAAGAGGAGGAAGAAGAAGCCCATGGATTTCATAAATGCTTCACATAGGGGCAAAATAGTCTTTATCCCTTTTGTACCTTTTTTTATCACTTTAATACTTATACGTGGGAAACAATAATCCTTTTTCTGTTGAAATTTTAGCGTTATTGTTTTGAAGTAGTCACTATTAGTAATTGTCCGTTCTTGAAATCTCGGTACATAACAATTATCATAATTATTATACTATTACAATAATTAATACATACTTAATTATCAATATATATTCAATCACCAAAATATCAAGTTAGTCGTTACTAATTTCAAAAAATTTCGGCAAAGTTTCCTTTAAAAATAAATATCCAGAAAAATCTAAACATGTCTACAACACTTACAATCATCAATACAATATCCAAACCATCAAAATAACCATCATTCATACTCAAAATCATCATAACTATGTATAATTAGTTAATTTTACAAAAGACGAAACACAAAAAATAAACACATGCAGAGAACTTTTATTGACGATTTTTAAGATAAAGAATGTGAAAATTACGATTATTTGTAAAAGTAATTTTCTTTTACTGTTAAAGACGAAGTGTGACACTCAATTTACTAAATTGTCAATAAAAGTTCTCTTTCCTAACAATAGTCTTTTAGCAAAGTCCACTTGTAAAAGGCTTCAAATACATCCATACCCTGAATCAAAACTATATAAATGAGATAGCTTAAATTATTAATCTGATGACAACCAATTCCCTGAACAAATAACGCAAGATATTACTTCCTTTCCATTTAAATGCATTCAGCTTACCTGTAAAAATCTGAACAAAACAAATATTTTATCAAACATTACCTCCAATTCTTCCTCAAATTTCCAGCATGCATGGAGCTTCTCGTCCAATTAGGATTTATATTGACATAATTGAAATAAATAAAGTATAACAAAAAAATTAGCAAAGAATACATACTTGCATATTTACAATGATGTGGCATTTAGAACAAACTCTATGTGGCATTATTTTAAACACTTAAAGTGCACCAAGTAAGTCCACACAAAGAGCTTTCTGAACTATGCAAGAGCATGTAATTTTTTACTCAGGTAGCCTGCATATTTGTATAAAAAAAAGAAAAAGTAAGGTAGGGAAACCTTAAATCCGAATGTAATTGAGTGGAATCTACAATCAAAAATAGAATGAGTAGACGTGTTAAAAAGCATAATAGATAAACTTGACAAAGTAAATACTGAGGACAAAGATAAATGTGCAAGTTCATATAGGCCTACCATATCACCAGGAAGCTCAACACTTAAAGGTATCCTTTCTCAGCTATCTTTACCATCTGAAGTGTGTAATAGATTTGCAGGATTTCATACAATCCACTCTTCCTTCCCTTTAAAGCTTATACAGTTAAACATGTAAGTGTTAAGGAGACAAACAGCGTAACATAGTCATCATCATAATCATCTTCAGTGTCCCAGTAAGGGGTGAAGTTAAAAGGATTCTATTTTTCACTTGCATGGAAGACCGCCACTCTGCCAGTGCTACACTGGGCTGACAACGCTGTTATTGCCCACCTGAAATTTCCTCCATGAACCATGGAACTTCAGACTTCTCACTCACAGTCTTAACCACTCCGACCCACATCTCCTTACACCACACATTCCTAAATTGTACTTGAAGTAAAAGAAACAAATCGTACTAATTAATACAATTAAAATTTAGTTCACATATTTTTCCTACTTTAAAATAATAATAATAATAATAATATTAATAAAAAGTCCCAAATTCAGTTCTCCATCTTCTCAATATCAATATGATATAAAGTGACTACATTAACCAAATTACCATTAAACAATCCATCTATTACAAACATAAATGGTCTCAGTCGTAATTAACATAATATAACACCATGGCATAACAATTGTATATAATGGTTCATTATAACATTTTGGTACTATAAGGCTTAACAAAGCAGAGACCATATCTCGAGCTAGAAGATCTTTGTGACGTCCCTAAAATAGGTCCACACAATCCATTCTGAGTCGCCAAATACATGGTATAAAATTCAAATATAAACTTCATCTATACAACTATTAATTGCCGTGTAAAATATGACAAAACGTAAGTTGTGAGTTTCAATACAAATATTATCTCGTAGACAATATCCAAACTTAAATAAAGTTCTCATTACAATTATTGTCACACTATTTTACAAAATAGTGAGGACTGTTATAATAACCATCTTGGACCATAACTTCACTCCCCGACTAGTTCCAGCTACATTCTAGTCTCCTGAGAAGAACAATAGAACCAAAAGGAAAATGATGAGCTCAACTAGCCCAGTAAAGAAAATTATGACTAAGATAATGTAGAACAAATTATCCTTAGTCCTCAACAGGGAAAAATCTGATTGAATACAATAGACAACAAGTTTTAGATCAACAATTACAGCGAAAATAACAATCCATTAGAAGAGTCAAGTAGAGCATGATGTCTACTATCTTCTATGATTTAAAAGTCCATCATCAATATTTTATCCATGTAACACCAATCAATAAATATTTCCAATCAACGAATTATCTATGCACTACGGGCCAAAGATAATCGTTTGCATCATCAGTGGACATGATCATGTCATACATTTGTCTATCTATGCACTACAGGCCAAAGAGGACTTTCACCACAAACCTTTATCTGTAACATTAAAAGTTATGATTATACCAATACACAATTCCTAGTCATAATCATACAAATCAACAGTCCATCTTTGCACTGCGGGTCAAATATGACTTTCACCACAATATAAACATGAGGATGATGACAATGATATAAAGAATCAATCAAGTGAGATCAATGATAAGTATTAGAGATTTATAATTTAATTTATGCAAAATTCAAAAATATCCAAATTATCAACATGATAACTAATTGTGGAGTAAAATTTATGAATGATATTCATGTATCAAAAATAATTTGGACAGAAAAGAAAATTAAATTTTGTTGTGAACAGTACTCATGATAGCACCCATGAATAGTACTGTATGAATAATACCCCAAAATGAAAAGATTAAAATTTAATAAGAAAGTTCAGACCAATATTCCAGTGAAATGATATTAGATGAAGCGCAAACCTTAAGAAATTTCTAATCATTTAAGGAATTATAGAAGCAATACTTATTATAGTAAGTTTAAATTTACGAATATGAAATAAAATAATATCACTTGCATAATATGGAGTATGAAAGAAAATGATATTTCTTACGAGTATTGAAATAAAATAATATCATTTACCTTAGTAGAAATTAGATCTGTCTTGGAATATCGGATATTATCTTGAGAAAATCTTGCACTAAAAGCTACACTCAAAGTATTTTATACTCAAAAGAAATACTCACAATATTGTAGTAGGAATGATTGAAATTTTTGGTGTATTTAGGAAGGAGGGTTACCCCTCTTTTTATAGTGCAGCACGGAAGAAAAAAAATAAACCATCCTGCCTAATTTTGCCAAATATTTCCTACCTAATTTTCCTCTTTCATTCTTTCTCTGCCTAACAACCTCTCATTTTTCAATGGTTGAGGGCCCACTAAAAATTGGAATATGAAATGCATTGCAGGAGAATTGAAACGTGCACGAAATGATTTTGGAAAAGGAATTCAAAATCAAAATGATAACCTTCCCTCCACATTTACTCACATGCTAAAAATTATATATTATTATAAAAATATTACCATTTAAATTATAAAAATTATACTATTATAATGTAATATTATAACAATATATTTGAATGAATATTTTATCGGAGAAGATAATTGTGATTCCATAAAAAAATATGTCTAACTTTCAACAATTGTTTCATGCTAAATTCTTTCATTTATAACAAAATTTACCAATATACACACATAATAATTATTCACTATTAATATTATAACCTTACAATATTAACAACCAGATTATTCCCATGAAAGAGGAGGCTTTCCGATAAGTATTTATCTTTATTGACGTGCAATTATATAACCTAACCCCTTTCCTCGACAGAACTTTCTAGATATTGCCAATAATGCCAACTAATAATATCATTCAAATAATATAAAATATCGTGCAGAAGTTACTGTAATCAATGATATGGGATACTATGCAGCAACTATTGTGGCAATTATTGAATATTGTGTGACTTCTTACGTAAGAATCAATAATCAGAGATACTGTATAATACCGTGTGTTACTGTGCAACCACGTGTATTACTGTACTTTTATCACCGGGTATTTCAACAGTTAAAGGTAAAAGTTTTGTCGTTATTTTTTATAGAAAGGTTATTTCTACCGCTTTCTATATCCGACATTTGTTTCGTTATGTGGTCCACCAATGATTGCGCCGTTGTACGGATATTCCCCGACAAAATGAATATTCCCCGACCAAACGAATATTTTATGGACAACTTACTTACTTTGCAAAATTTGCACATATCACCCACAACTATAACATTTATTAAATCAACATCTTACTACTAAAAATAATATTTAGAGAAAATTAAACATTTATTCATAAAAAAATTGGGGTCTTACAATCTTTAATATTGGGGTATTCAATGAAGTAACACTGAGAAATGTAAAAGTGTTACCTCTGTTCCAAAATTAGAACTCCAATGTAAAAGACCATGAATTAGAAAAGTTGTCGATTTCTTATTTAACCTTTTAATTCAATTGAATAGCAATACTGATATTAAACAAAAAAATCTCTTTATGTTATTCCATTAAACAGGTAGTATACAACTTCAGTGAGAAAAATTGAATCTAACCTTAAAATCCAGCCCACTTCCTCCAAAATTAGCACATGTATTAATAAACTTAGTTGTTCAAAAACCCAATAAAAGTTTGACTCATCTTTTGCAAATATATATATATAAATTCATAGAAATTGGCTATAGACAAATTTAATAAACTTTCACTATCTAGAATAAATCAATAAGTTTGTGAAACTTAAACATGTATTATGAACCTGATTCTGAAAATTACACTTCAAATAATGCAATCTAAAGAATTAGGCACACATTAGTGCGTGAGAGACAAAGAACTTTATCAAGTAATGTTGAAAAGTTAAAGAGCTTACCAAGTAAAATTATCCTTTTTGTGGCTCTTTGTGACATTCTACCAAACATTCAAAATAAGTCAATCAAAACTTTAACTAAGACATTGGTATAAAAACTTATGAGAAGCTGCATAATGAAAATAACCTTAAAATGTCATAAGCAAAACTAAAAGTAAATATAATGAATCTACAACTTTAACTATAAACCAAAAGTATGAAAAGGAAACTTTTATATGCTAGATTTAATTTCTACTCGTCAAAAAAGAAAAGTTCGACACGACAAAATATGTGACACCCCCAAAATAGGTATACATCACCCATCTTGAGTCGCCAAATACATGGTACACAATATAAATAAAAACTTAATTATACAACATGAGCTGTGAGTTTTAATACAAATATTATCTTCTAGACAGTATACAAACTCAATGGGGTCCTCATAACATTTATTATCACACTATTTTATAGAATAGTGAGGAACTACTAATGCTATCATATGGACTGTCACTCCGTTCTCCCGACTAGTCCCTGCTACGTTCTCATTTCTTGAAGAGAACAATGAAAGCAAAAAGGGGTGAGCTCAACTAGCACAGTAAGAAATATTATGACTAAGATAATGCAGAATAAATTATCATTAGCCTTCAACAGTGTTAAACTGATAAAATATAACAAACATCAAGTTTAACTTGCAGCGGAACAAGCAATCCATTAGAAGAGTCAAGTAGAGAATAAAATCTACTTATCTTCTATAATTTATGTGACGCCCCCAAAATAGGTATACATCACCCATTCTGAGTCGCCAAATATATGGTACAGAAACAACTACAACTTCATTAATACAACATAAAAACTTTGAGTTTAAATACAAATATTGTCATCTAGACAATATCCACACTCAAATAAGTTCTCATTACAATTATTAATACACTATTTTATAGAATAGTGAGGACTACTAAAACAACTTCTAGAACCATCATTCCACACCCTGACTAGTACTCGCTACATTCTCGCCTCCTGAGAAGAAAAATGGAACAACAAGGAAAAGGGTGAGCCCAACTAGCCCAGTAAAGAACATTATGACTAAGATAATATAGAACAACTTATCGTTAGTCCTCAATAGGAAAAAATCTAATAGAATACAATAGACAACCAGTTTTAAATCAATCTTCGCAGCGGAAATAATAATTCATTAGAAGAGTTAAGTACAGAATGCAAACTACTATCTTCTATATATTAATTTAAAAGTTCATCGTCGATATTTTATCCCTGTAACATCAATCAATATATATCTGGAATCAAATATTCATCTTTGCACTACAGGCCAAAGATATTCATCAGTTGGTCATGTTCATCTAAACACCTATTCATCTTTGCACTATGGGCCAAAGATATTAATCAGTCGGTCATGTTCATCTTAACACCTGTTCATCTTTGCACTACGGGCCAAAGATATTCATCAAGAAATCATTCATCTTTGCACTACAGGCCAAAGATATTCAGTAATATCATCATTTAGGACTAAGGATGATGAAAAATATTTTAAAGAAAATGAATCCAGTGAAACAAAAGAACAAGTATTAAGGATTCGTACTTTAAATAATCCAAGTTCAAAAATACTTCATAAATAATCAGATTGGAGTAAAATTCAAGAATGAAGATCAAAACATAGATCCAATCAAAGATAGAAATCATAACAGACAATCTTGGACACAGAAAAGAAAATTTAATTTTTCTGTGAATAGTGTCGTATTCGTGAATAGTGCCGTATACGTAAATAGTGCTGTATACATGAATAGTAACTCTGACCTCAAAAGATAGAAATTTCACAAAAAAAACATTATCACGCTTCGTAAATAGTACTCGTGAATAGTAACTCATGAATAGTAACTCGTAAATTGTAACTCATGAATAGTAATCCCGACATGAAAAAGTTCCAAATTTAATAAAAAAATTCCAACCAATATTTCAGCATAATGATATTGAAGAAATAATAAAATTTGAGAAAAAAATAACATCCCTTACCTCAGAAAGAATAGTACTTCTGACTGGAATACTAGATATAGTGCTGAAAGAACTTGCACCGTATAGCAATACTCAAAGTACTAAAATACTCACAAAATACGCTCGATATTATAGAGAGAGAAATAGAGAGAAAACTTCAATTTCTGGTGTGATTTTCAATTCTAATCTAAGCACCCTATTTATAGAAAAATGCTTAGAACACCAAAGCAGAAAATTTAATAAAATATTAATATATATTATAAATTTCCTTAGCCCAACTTTGAAGATCTGAATTCAGATCATTTATAACACATGTGAGCCCACTAATTGAACAAAAAATGTTTTTCTCAAAATAATTAACTAAAACTCCCAAAAATCAATTATTTCGGAACTTCGGAACTTTAATAATTCATAACAAATAGCCTTTTTGTCAGAAAATTTGAATCTCACGAATTTTTATAGGAAATTCAATTCTCTACAACTTTGCAGAAGAAAGCTTTTCCAAATTCCAAATAGAAATTGACCGAAATCCACATACGGATGATTTTACAGACTAAAATCAAATTTCAGTCAAGAAATGGGGTCCACCGACACACAAAACATGTGTTAAACAACTTTTACAACATAAATACTCTTCCTCCTCATATACTCATATATCCCACATTCATTGTAAAAATATTATCATTATTATATTATAATAATATAATAAAATATTATTTTATCAGAAAAGATAAAATATCAATTTTTAACAATTATCACTTTAAAAATTTTCTCAATCTATATCCACATAAAATCAATATTTCCCTCATCATATAAATCAATAATTAATTATTTATAAATAATATTACAGAATCACAGTACTGACAACCAGGCCGCTCCCAGGAAAGAGGGGGCTTTCCAATAAGAATTTCTCCTTACTGGCGCGCAATTAGGTGACCAAACCTCTCCTTAGACAGAACTTTCTAGACATTACCAATAATGTTTTCTAATAATATTATTCAGATAATATGAATTATTGCTTTGATAATAAAAAATACTGTGTAGTGATAATTATTGAAACAACAGTAATATAAAATATCATCGTAGCAATTATTGAATCAATAAAATAAAATATTGAACAGTAACTACTGTAACAATTATTGAGTAGTGCCTTCTTACGTAAGAATCAATAAATGGTGCAATACCGTGTGCTACTGTGCAACAACGCGTATTACTATATTTTAACCACCGGGTATTCCAAAAGTATTAACGGTAACAACTATGCCGTTATTTATAAACAACTCATACTTGTCTTTTTCTTCATCCAATCGCTTTCTGTTATGGGGACCACAAAAGACTGTGCCGTCGTACGAATATTCCTTGACAGCAAGAATATTCCACGACCAAACGAATATTCCCCAACAACAATGAATATTTTATCACCACCTGTTTATTTTAAAATATTCGCGCATTTTACTCATAATTAACCACATTAATCAATTCAACCCTTACTATTTCAAAATAATAAATAGAGAAAATTCCATTTTATTAAAAAAAATTCGGGGTCTTACAATTTAAAAGGTTTTTTATTACTTTTATCGATGAGACTCAGCTTAATAAATAATCCACATCATCCCTGCACTACGGCCAAGGATATTCATTAGTATCACGACTACAAATTATCCATGCACTACGGGCCAAGGATATTCGTGTATTCATCAATGGTCATGATCATGCCAACAACTGTCCATCAATGCACTACGGGCCAATGAGAACTTTTTCCACATCATTTATAACATTACGGTCATGATTACACCGAATAATCCCTGATCATAATCAAACCAAGTCCATCTATGCACTACAGGTCACAGATGACTTTCAACATAATATAAACATGAGGATGGTGACAATGATATAAGAATTCAATAAAACAAGTTCAAGAATTAATTTATCCAGGAACTAATAACGTCCATATTGTTAACATGATACTATTTGTATAGTAAAACTCAAGAATGCTCAGAATAATATTTCCATGAAAAGATATTGGATGAAGCGCAAATATCAAGGATATTCCACTAATTTTATGGAGTATAGAAGTCAAAACTTTAACCAACTGAGTATAATAAAGAATGGAATAACAAAAGAAATCACCAGGCATGCGATAGACCGCACAGACAGGTTATTCCAATATAATAATAAATAACGGAACCAGGTCATGCATAAACGCACAGACATGATATTGTAACAGAATAATAAATAATGGAACCAGGTCATGCGTAAACGCACAGACATGATATTCCAACAGAATAATAAACAACGGAACCAGGTCATGCGTAAACGCACAAACAGGATGTTCCAACAGAATAATAAAGAATGGAATAATAGAAGAATTTCACCATGTATGCAGTAATTTGCATAGACAGGTTATTCCAACATAATAATAAAGAATGGAATAACAGAAGAATTTCACCAAGTATAGGGTATCCCGCGTATACAGGTTATTCCAACAGAATAATAAAGAATGGAATAACATAAGTTCTCTTCACGGATAAGAAAGAAAGAATACCCCTTACGAGTACAACTAAATAATATCCCTTACCGTAAAAGAAGAGTATTCTGACTGGTAGGGCGAGGATATTCTTGAAGAAAACTTGCACTACGCTCAAAGCCTTCTTAAAACTCTAAAGAAATACACTCAAAATTATAGAAGAATTCTCTGAACTTCTGGTGTGATTTTCAATTCTAACTAAGCATCCTATTTATAGGAAAATAGAAAGGATACTATACTGCACTATGCAATAAAATATAATATATTCTAAATATATATATATATATATATATATATTTTATTTAAAATCTAATAAAACAAATAACTTTATAAAAGTATTCTGTTTTATATAAAAAGATTTACTATATAAAATACTATGCATAATAGAATATTATATATTTTATTTATAGTCTAATAAAATGAATAACTTTATAAAAGTATTATGTTTTATATAAAAAGTTTTTCTGTTTTATTACATTAATAATACTAATAAAACAAACTTTATCACCATTATTATAATTCACAATATTAATCGACCAGGTCGTTCCCAGGAAAGAGTGGGCTTTCCAATAAGGATTTCTCCCTATTGGCGCGCAATTAGGTGACCAAACATCTCCTTGACAGAACTTCTAGACATCGTTAATATTGCAAATAGTAATATTAATAACCTTGTCGTCTCAATTATTGATTTAATAATATATAAAATATTGACAATTATTGAATCAAATAACGTGAGATACTATGCAGCAATTACTGTAGCAATAATTGAACAAAATTGAGTGACTTCTCACGTAAGCATCAATAATTAATACCGTGTGTTATTCTCATTTCCTGAAGAGAACAGTGAAAGAAAGGGTGAGCTCAACTAGCCCAGTAAGAAATATTATGACTAAGATAATGCAGAATAAATTATCAATAGCATTCAACAGTATAACAACTGATAGAATATAATAAACAACAAGTTTTAGATCAAAAACTGCAGCAGAATAAGTAATCCATTAGAAGAGTCAAGTAAAGTATAAAATCTACTGTCTTCTATGATTTAAAAAGTTTTTCATCAACTTTATCGCTGAGACTCAGCTTAATAAATAAAATTGAATCATCCCTGCTCCACAACCAAGGATATTCATATAATCATCAATGGTCATGACTATACCAAATAATCCCTGGTCATAATCATACCAACAACTGTTCACCAATGAACTACAGGCCAATAAGGACTTTTACCACATCATTCATCACATTACGGTCATGATTATACCGACAAATCCCTGGTCATAATCATACCAAGTCCATCTATGCACGTAAGCCAAAGATGACTTTCAATATAATATAAGCATGAGGATGATGACAATTCAATAAAACAGGATCAAGAATAAATTTTAAAGATTTATAAGTTAATTTATCCTGAACTCAATAACGTCCAAATTGTCAACATGATATTGCTTTGTGCAGTAAAATTCAAGAATGCTCAGAAGAATATTTCCATGAAAAGATACTGGATGAATCGCAAATATCAAGGATATTCCACTAATTTTATGGAGTATAGAAGCCAAAGCTTTAACCAAATGAGTATAATAGAATATATGAAACTGCAAATAGATTTTTGCCTGCTATGCGATAATCCACGTAGACAGATCATTTCTACAATTTAATAAGGAATAAATACGACGGATCATTCACCATGCATGTGGTAATCAACATAGACATGTTATTCCAACAGAATAATAAAGAATGGAATAACAGAAGGATTCATCATGCGTGTGATAGACTGCACCGACAAGTTATTCCCAACAGAATAATAAATAATGGAACTATGCAACACTATGCATAATAAAAAGATTTTTACTATGCAAACACTATGCATAATAAAATATAATATATTCTATTTATAAAATAACTTTAATAAAGTATTCTGTTTTATATAAAAAGATGTTTCTGTTTTATTACGTTAATAATACGAATAAAACAAAACGTCATCGTCGCTATAATAATTCATATTATTAATCGACAATAATTGAATCAAACTGAGCGACTTCTCACATAAATATCAATAATCAATACCGTGTGCTACTATGCAACAACGCGTATTATTGTACTTTTACTACCCAGTAGATCAACAGTATCAACGGTAAAACTTCCGCAGTTATTTTCAATAAAATATTTTTGTCGTTTTCTCAATTCGACAATAATTCTGTTGTGGGGTCCACCAATAATTGTACCGTCGTACGAATATTTTCCGACACAAAGAATATTCCCTGACCAATCGAATATAATATAACAACTTGCATACTTTGCAAAATTTATAAATACTACCCACAACTATAATATTATCTCAAATTCACACCATAATATAAAAAATTATTTCGAGAAAATTAATTCTTTATTCATAAAATCTGGGGTTTCACAATCTCCCCTCCTTATGGAACTTCGCCCTCGAAATTTACGTACGTACCTGGTATGCCGAACAGGTGAGGATACCTTGACTTCACTTTAAATTCTAACTCTTGAGATATAACCTTTGAGTGTTGAATACGATTCTTCTTATCCAAGATTGTAACACGTATCTCTTCAAACGTTAAATCATCCGCTATCTCGTCCGGTTCTAAATTAATAATGTGGTTCGGGTCGTGCACATATTTACGTAACATCGATACGAAAAAAAACGTTATGAACACGCAATATATTTGGCGGTAAAACGAGTCTATAAGCCACAGTTCCTACTCAATCGAGGATTTCAAATGGGGCAATTAAATCGAGGGTTGAGATTTCCTCTCTTCAGCAACTCTTGCTTCTAAAATAACACCCTCTTGAACCTTCTTCTTCACATTCATAAGATTCGGGTATGTAGATTGAGCGTCTTTAACTTTATCGATTAAAGTCAATTTTACTCGTATATTCGTTATCTTCACGTGGGTCCCTAGAGTCTTTAACTCTATCTTCATCATTTGCAAGTTATACGAAATGAGTCTTTGTGTTAACAACATCGCACTTGTAAACGCATACGATCTTCTACTCAACACGTCAGCTACCACATTCGCTCTTCCACGATGATATTGAATAGTACGATCGTAATCTTCAACAGCTCGAGTCAACGTCTTTGGTGCATGTTACTTTCGTTTTAGTTGAAAAAATTATTTTGAGGGTTTAAGAAATGGGTTTTGTACTGGTGTCAATACAAAATTCGATTTCACGCTCTGGGGTAGGCTTAGAAGTCTTCAGGAAAACGTCAAGAGATTTATTAATGATAAAAATATCATTCAAAACTGTTACTCACATCCAAGACTTAGATAGTACGTCACATTGATACCAACTGTGAGTTCTATCCCTTAACCTAGATAGCACCTCACAATGATACCTATCAACTTGTTATCGTCATTCACGACGTCGCCTACAGAAAGTCTGGCTTCGGTGCATTCCACACAAGGAAGTCATCAACAAAAGGATCAGGGCTCTTTACTTATGGCTTGATATGACAATGATTGAATTTAGTGGTTTGGTTGCTTGAATTCGCATAATAGGTTGGTTAGGAATATGAAAGCTAACAACCTTACGAAAAACATTATGAGTAGTTAACCAATCGTTTCCTAAAATCACATCAAAGGCAAGTATTTTCAAAGAGACAAGATCAACACGTAACGTGAAAGTGTCGATTTGAATCAAATAAGATTTATAAACAGTGGAGGTAACGAAGGTTTCTCCCAATGGAGTTTCAATAGATAAATTAAAGTTTAACTTCTCCGGAGTTAAGTACTAACATTGAACACAACTAGGTGAAATAAAAAAGTGAGTAGAACCGGTATCTAACACGGTATAGACTTCGTAAGAGCTTATGATTAACTTACCCGTGATAATTTTATTCAGGTTCCTCGTCACGAGAGAAAAAAAACGCTCTCTCTTAAACTACCGGCTTTGGCTTGTCTGGGACAGCCTTTGAGGCCTCCATCCTAGTTGAATTTATCTTCGGTGAACGACAAAATTGGGCTAAGTGGCCTTCTCTTCCACAATTAAAACATGCTTTGGACTGCTGCGTACAGTTTGGACGGATGTGTCCCTCCTGTCTGCATTTGAAAATACGACCGATGGGCGTTCTTCTTCCTTTGAAACGGGTGCTGGCGTTGCTGTCTTTCCATCATTATTGAATCTTCTCTTCTTGAAATGTCCATTTCTATTATCTTGACCACGATTACCACCGAAGTGGTTACCATTCTTGGCATGATAATTTCCCCCGCGATAGTTATCATTGTTCCGATGGCCATTGCCACCGGTATGATTATTATCGTGTTGCTGGTCATTACCTTTTCGTTGTGATGACTCATTATCGCGTTCCACTAACTGAGCCCTATTCACAATATCTGAATATAAACAAAGTTTATGAGAAATGAGGTATTGACGTATATCGGGTTTCAAACCTCGCAAAAACATTCGCGTCATTCGCTCCTCATTATCGACCAAATGGGATGCAAACCGGGATAACTCCGCAAACTTAGCCTCGTACTGCGACACGGTCATATTATTTTGCTCCAGCTTGATGAATTCTACCTCCTTCATGTGACGAATACTTTCGGAAAAGTACTTGTCGTTGAACAGCTCTTGGAACTTCTCCCAAGACATCTTGAGTGCGTCAGTCTAGGTACGTTTTACAGATTCCCACCAATGATCTGCTTCTTCACGCAACATAAAGGTGGCAAAAGGAACCTTTTGCTCCTCGGAGCATCCCAAGACATCAAATATCTTGGTGATCTGCTTTAACCACGTCTCCGCCTTAAGTGGTTCTGGCTTTCTCAAAAACTCTGGTGGTCCCAGCTCCTAGAACTGCTTAGCGGTGACCAACCGTGGGTTGCCATTGTCTTTACCTGCATTATGAACAGGAGTCGCCTTCGCCTGATGTTGCATGAATTCTAAAAAGCTCCTAAACGTACTGTCGTTCGTCAATTGATCAGTGTTGTTGTTTACAGGAGGATTATCGCCATCATGTTGCACATTGTCCTGATTATTGATCTGTGGGGACTCAACGGTCTCCTGAGCTCCATTGATAATCTCAACATTCTCGGATGCCATTTTCAAACACTGCCACAAAATAAGGGTTAATTAACATATCACATATTATCCCTATACTTTGACATACCAATTAAATAACACATAAACTTAGGTAGGTCATACTAGCGAAGGAATTCCCCGTCTCTCCCCTTCTAGTACTATTCTCACATCTTAGCCAGGGATCATATCCCTAAGCTCTGATACCAACTGTGACACCCCCAAAATTAGGTATACATCACCCATCTTGGGTCGTCAGATACATGGTACATAATTTAAATACAACTTACTAATACAACTGTCGTGTACAATACGCCAAAACATAACTGTGAGTTTGAATACAATTATTGTCTACTAGAGATTATACAAACTCAAAAAGAGTCCTCATTACAATTATTAATACACTATTTCACAGAATAGTGAGGACTACTAATGCTATCCTCTGGACCGTCACTCCGTTCCCCGACTAGTCCCTGCTATGTTCTCATTTCCTGAAGAGAACAGTGAAAGAAAGGGTGAGCTCAACTAACCCAGTAAGAAATATTATGACTAAGATAATGCAGAATAAATTATCATTAGCCTCCAACAATGTTAAACTGATAAAATACAATAGACATCAAGTTCAACTGCAGCGGAACAAGCAATCCATTAAAAGAGTCAAGTAGAGAATTGAATCTACTATCTTTTATGATTTAAAAAGTTTTTCATCACTTTTATCGCTGAGACTCAGCTCAATAAATAATCCACATCATTAAATCATCCCTGCACTACAGGCCAGGGATATTCCTTAGTATCACGACCACGAATTATCCATGCACTACGGGCCAAAGATAATCGTGTTTTCATCAACGGTACTGATCATGCCATAAAATAATTCATCTTTGCACTACGGCCAAAGAGAATCCATAGCCATAATCATACCAAAAACTGTCCATCAATGCACTACAGGCCAATGAGGACTTTTAATTTTCACATCATTTGTAACATTACGATCATGATTATACCGAATAATCCCTGGTCATAATCATACCAAGTCCATCTATGCACTACAGGCCACAGATGACTTTCAACATAACATAAACATGAGGATGATGACAATGATATAAGAATTCAATAAAACAAGTTCAAGAATTAATTTGTCCAAGAACTACTAACGTCCAAATTGTCAACATGATACTGCTTTGTAGAGTAAAATTCAAGAATGATCAGAAGAATATTTCCATGAAAGGATACTGGATGAAGCGCAAATATCAAGGATATTCTACTAATTTCATGGAGTATAGAAGTCAAAACTTTAACCAACTGAGTATAATAAAGAATGGAATAACAAAAGAAATCACCATGCATGCGGTACTTCGCATCGACAGGTTATTCCAACAGAATAATAATAACGGAACCAGGTCAGGCAAAATTTGCACCGACAGGATGTTCCAACAGAATAATAAAGACGGAACCAGGTCCGGTGTAAAACACACAGACAGGATGTTCTAACGGAATAATAATAAAGACGAAACCAAGACGGAACCAGGTCCGGTGTAAAACACACAGACAGGATGTTCCAACGGAATAATAATAAAAACGGAACCAGGTCCGGTGTAAAACACACAGACAGGATGTTCCAACAGAATAATAGAAGAATGTCACCAAGTATAGGGTAGACCGCGTATACAGGTTATTCCAACAGAATAATAAGAAATGGAATAACAACAGTTCTCTTCATGAATAAGAAAGAATAACACCCCTTACCGTAAAAAAAACTGGATATAGGAAAATAAAAGTTAAGTAGAAAAAAGCTTTTCTTCTATCTCTCTATAGTTTCTCTCTCTAGAGTTCAGTGAATTCGTAAGAAAATAATG